>OY540805.1:10962214-11021196 GCA_961205885.1 Ptychoptera albimana | reverse complement strand
TGATTGAAGGGTAATGTAAACAGTATTCTCTTGTATATACGAATAACCAAATAATAAAGTTTGTTGGATAAATAGAAAATCAACTACACTTTAACTATACATGTTGTGATATTTTATAGAGTTAAGGATTAATTTAAAAAAAAAAAAAACAATTTTTATTGATTATAAAATATAAAATAGTACAGGTGCGGTATTGTTTTCATTGTAAAAATAAAGTAATATCAAAAAACTAATTTGTGATGCCTTGCTGAATTAATTGATGAGATAATATTTTAGCTTTATTTATGTAAACTTATTTAATTAAGTAATTAAACTTAATTATTATTAATAATTTGTAAATAGACATATATCAGAAAGCTTTCTACGAAAACATATCCGTTTAGTGTTTATCTTGTACTTCTTTGATTTATTACTTTTATTTATTGACTATAATTTTGTAATATTTTTACTAATTTAACCATCAGCAGTAAAAACAACACAATTATGCCTCGAGATAAAATAAAATATTAATAATAATAAAAAAACATAAAGTATTGTCACAACATTTTTTTTTTCACAATTTCTTTATTATTCTTTTAGCAAAAAAAAAACTATGAAAAATTAAAATTAAATAAACAACAACAAAAATGTAAATATGTATAAAATTTTTTTTTTTTTACTTCATAATAATAAACAAATAATAATTATACACAAAGGAATCTTTTAAAACCCCTTTAACATGGAAAATAATAAACATGATAACAGTGAAAACTTAAAGTCTTTAATGCAATAGCTGAAGATACTTAACAAATTTATCTCGTCGTCAAAAATTTTTTAAGTGTTTTAATAACATACCTTTTACATTACACATCCTTTTATCACGTTACATTAACATTGGCTTATATATGTATACATTAGCAAAATATATACTTTGCCAACATTGTTTTTTGAATTAACTTAGTAAATAATTTATTGCAAATACGTTGAAATAGGTTTTATAAGAAATCAAGCTTTATAAATCATTCACCTTAAAAAATTAACTTTGATTGTTTATATTTATGTTATCATTAAAATCAAAGTTCTAGTCTGTAATAAAACATACCTCAACGATTATAATTATAAATAACCATAAAAAAGTTATTTTTTTATTTCTTTTCATTTTCATTTTCGTTTCATCGTCTAATTTCAAATAAACATTTTAGTTAAATTAAATATCGAAAACTATAAAGAAAAAAACCGAAATTAAAATGAGTACGTAACTTATGTCTGGTACTTTTAGACATAAATAAAGAATTATAGAGAAATCAAGTATTTTAAACAGCCATAGCATATATAGCAATTTCTTTATGTTGAGGAAAGAAAATAAAGAAAAAGTGAGGCAAATTCAAAAAAGTTATTTTTTAATAAAAAACCCATCATGTGAAAACCAATCTATTTGCAAATATATAACTGAATAAAATATAATATTTATAGTATCTTATATACAAAAAAAAAAGAAAAAATAGAAATAAAATTCCATAAATGTCAAAAACTAATTGTAAATTCAATGGGAATAAAAGAAAAAAAAAATAAAACTACTGTCAGTGACATTATATTCGTAATATAATTAATTCAATTAATTTTCATTTCGTTTTTTTTTTTTTTTTTTTTTGAATAAATATTCCCTCTTACCTGGTCACATTAAATTGGATTTTTATAGCATACTAGATACATTTAATCAAGTTGTTATCAGTAAAGAATATAAGAAGAAATGTAAATTAATGTAAACATATATGTTTAGCGATATTTATATAAATTCCTATCAGTTTACCAGTATAACACACAAAATGAAACGATTTATTCAATTTGTTTGCATACATTTTTATTTATATTATGTACAAAACAAAAAAGAAATACAACATAGATATATATATATATATATATATAAGTAAAGTACAGAAGTAAAGAAAAAAAAAAAAGAAAGAAAAATCGTATTACACGTTATATGTATATTTTTGATACACACAATATAACATAGAATCATAAAACAAAATGTAGATTTTTGCCTTATCTTATTACTTTTATATTTTTGTTGTTTTCACAAATTTACCCATTTCCACATAGAAAAATAATACTCATTTTGACTTGGCTGGTGTGTTGTCTTTTTATATGAACACAATTTGTTGATGTATCAACAAAACTCTGTTGTGTCTTATCACTTGGATTAGACATGAGCTTAGATTCTATTTTTTTTTCTTTTTTCACGAATGACATGTGTCGACAGAAGAGTTTGGTTATTAAGGGATGAATTTATTCTTATTATATGGTGTGAGCTATCCTTTTTGATACTGTTTTAAGGAAATTGATAAAATTTATCAACAAACCTAGATAACATATAAGTACACGAAAATGCATTGAACATAAGTACATAATCTTCGTTTTAAGTTTACATTTCACTTCTTTCTTTTTTTTAACCATACTTCTTCCATCGAATTTAATTTAACGTTGAATTTTTATATATATATATAAATTTATATTTTGATAAGAAAATTGTTAACAAACTAATTTAAGCCACACGATAACAAATCTCACAAATTCGCCGATCACTTTAAAATCTATTAAAAACAATTTTTTTTCCTTCATGTTATTTTATTAACTTGATTAAAATTAAACATTTATTATCTATCAGCATTGATTTGTAATAAATGCTATTAAAGAAGAATTTTCAATTTCACAAACACATTACACGAATAGAAATGGTTTTTATTAGTGATAACTTAAAGTTTAGCTTTAAATATCTTAACAATATGATTAACCATTCAGATCTAATAAAATAATAATGATAATAATAATAAAAGTAATAATAATAATAATAGAAAAATTCGCTTTTATTTTAACTTTTTCATCTTATTTTTTCTATGATTCTGTTTCTGTATTTTTTATTTTGTCTTGTGTGTGTATAATAATTAAAGTTAGCTGAAACTTTAAGAATACTGCAGAAAAAACTTTGACTATATTTTTATGGAACTTTTCATTTTTAGAACAAAACAAAAAAAAAAAAAATACGAAGAAAAACCTCAAGTCTCTAAGCAAAGTTGTCTGACTGAATATCATAGACTAAGAAAAAAAAAAAAATTACAAATATTACAAAAAATAATAATAATAAAAATAAAACAAAGCCAAAAGTAAAATAAAAATAAAATATAAGAATGAAAATTTATTTTTCTTTATTATTCTTTCTTATATTTAATACATTAAATTCTAGTATACATCTTCAAAGTGTTGTGTATTTGGTTTCTTCTACGATCCTTTACTTTTTATGTATATACATATATATATATATATATATTTATTAACTAATTGTTATTATTTAAATGAATAAAGTTTTTTGTTTAGTGTTACTGTTACTTATGTTGACGACGTCGTCGTCTTATTCTTTTATTAATTTTTAACGTTTCATATAATGCTTCCTGATTTCAAAAAAGAAATTTTTTTTTGATTTTTTTATTTTGGACGATTCAAAATTATTTATATATATATATATATATATATTTCGCATATAAATAGAAAATTGTACATGCTCAATTATTTTATTGAAACATTAAAATTAACCACAGATGTCTCATCAACACAGTTGTTGTTCTACCATCTGGATAAATTATTTTTATTTCATTTTTAAATTCAACCCCCCATTTATAAATGCTTTTATATAATATATTTTATACACAAAAATTTTAATATATTTTAATTGAAAGCTTTAACCAAAAATAGTATAAAAAAATTTATATACATATATATATTGTGTATATATAAAATAAAAAATTATTTATATTATTATTAATATTATTTTTTAATTACAATATTTTTTTTTTATTTTTTTAAATAAGATTTTTGTTCAAAAATAAAATTAAATTGTTGGCCCATTTTATTTTATTTAACAAATGAAATATATTATTTTTTTAATTCAATTTATTATGGTGAAATGATAACAAATTAAAATTTAATTTAATTATTATTATTATTTTTTTTTTAAATTTAATCAATTGGTAAAACTTGAATTTTATTTTGATTTTTTTTTCATTTTTGTTAAATTGTGAAATTTTATTAAACTCCTGCTTTAAGCTTATTGTGTTTGCACATTAGCTGTTTGTGAGCTTTATTTAAATGTTAACACGGTTAATCTGTGAAATTATTGAATATGGATTAGGTGTATAAAAAAAAACATTTTGTAAAAACTGAATCATTATTCGTCCATACGTTTATTTTATCCTAAATACATTTTTTGTACAGTAATTTTATTTTATGTAATTACTATTAAAGCAAATTAACTATTAAGCTTATCATAATCTAACCACAGATAAAAAATAATACTATTAAGAATAATAAATAGAATTATAGACTAATCTGTTTATTTGTTACAATTGAATAAATTAATTGAGCTACAAATAACAAGTAATATTTGTGATAATTGAAACCAGTTAAAATGTTATTAATAAACAAAAATATTTATTCTATCACCAATTATATACATATATATGTATAATATACCAAATTATTCAATTTATTTAACAATTGATTATGTATACATATGTTATAATATATTGTTATATGTCAACTAACATGTGTAATAATTTAGTCTATTAATATTTATATTCAAATTAATGTATCTCAAGCAATTGATCAATGAAAATACAAATAAAAATTAATAATAATAATGATAATAATAAATAAATAAAAAATTATATGATACGATATTATGAAATATTAACTGCATAAATGAATATTTTAACGCAAGAGTTAACATATGGTTGAGGTTTTATTTTGTATTTTGTTGTGTTTTATACAAGACATTAATATATATATAGTAAATTCTTATTCGCCTATGTATATAATATGTCTGACATGTTATACATACATATATTATGTGTGATGAAGTGTACTTATATATAAACAAATATTTCATGTTATGATTTGAAATTTAAATTTTGTTGATACATTTCTATCGTGATATATCTATATATAACACATTGTTTATATATATATATATATTTTCTATATACATATGTATATATTGATAG
Source organism: Ptychoptera albimana (assembly GCA_961205885.1). Classification (NCBI taxonomy): domain Eukaryota; kingdom Metazoa; phylum Arthropoda; class Insecta; order Diptera; family Ptychopteridae; genus Ptychoptera; species Ptychoptera albimana. The sequence continues at coordinate 11,016,160 of OY540805.1, read as the reverse complement.
TATTTTTTTTATAATGTTTAGTCTTACATAAATTAAAGTTTATAAACTATGTTAACTGAAGACTATAATTGCTTTGAATTGCTGTTTGTTCTTGTGATTTTTTTGTTTTTATTTAATTTTAATTTTTCTTTAATTTCTTTTTTCAGCGCCTTTAATATTCGAAATGTTCTGATACTTTATTAGCATTATGGTTTTAAAGATTACAGAGTCTATACCACACAAATTCTCTTTATATGAAAATGATTGAGATTATAACATTTAATGCAAAACTTTTATGCATTTTAAATTATTGTTAAAGTTTGCGTTTAATTTTAATTTTAATTTTTTTTTTAAATGTTTTTTTGCGAATGTAATGCATCTGCGTTATTTGGTTTATTAAAATGAAGAAAATGAAAATTCACTTGCACCAAATCGTTCTGATTATACATAAAGCTTTTAATTAAATCTGGATCTTATATATTTTAGTTACATATTATATAGATAAATTTCATTTTATTTTATCGTGTTAAAAGTCAGTTCGACATGGCATCATTGTATAAATATTTGTCATATATATATATATAATGATGTTATCTAACTAATTTGACCTTATATATGTTATAAAGTCGTCTCTACCACTAATTATAATTATATACAAATTTTATAAGCTTGCTGAAGACAATTATTTAGTATAACAAAGTTACGGTATTAACCATATTACTTTTAAAGGATATTTTTCATAATACTCATTACATGTTTACGTGATGTCTATGGCTTTCATCTATTTTACCAATATATAAAATTAAAATTCATAGCTCATATTCGTTTAAATTTTATTTTATAAAAATTTTCTTAAATCCTATATAATGTTATACTAAAGTAGTAGTAAAATAATATAATTTAATATTAATAAATAGGGAACTTAAACTACTAACTACTTTACTATTATAAAATAAAATTAAAAAAATATATAAAAATAAGATGAAAATTATTAGATTAAAAATAATAATCTTAATAAGGCAAAATTGAAAATTTCTCGATGTTGTTCTCTAGATTTCTTTTTTAACTTACATCCTTTAACTTTGCTATTTATATTTAATAAATTTTCTTATTTATTTGTTATGTTTAATGTTGTGTTAAATTATTACGAGCTAATTACACTACAACAAAACTTATGAATAACTTAACTGAGAATTGTAAAAAAAAATTCTTCGTCTTGTATTAAAAACTAGCAGCGGAGTAATCGGATTATGACTTTTTGTTTAATGAGGCAAAAAAAAAAGAAAGCTAATTAATGCAAAACAAAAAATAAATAACGCAAAAAACTTTTAATCGATAAATAAATTTCAATTAAATCACATCAAAGTGTTTAATACTTCTGTTTGAATTTTATTACATTGAAAACGAAAATTATAAACAAAAAATTAATGTTATAATTTTCTCATCATAAATCGGTTCAAAAATCGGTATAAACATTCTATTTTTTTTCTTTTAATGTAAAATTGATAAAGGAATAATAATGAATCTAAACGAGTAAAGAAAAAAAAAAGAGGAGAAAGGAGCGGAAGAAAAAAAAAACAGCAGATCATTAAATTTTAATTTGCATATCTTTAAACTGTGCTAAAGTTGAGACGTGACTGTTACAAAAAAAATAAAAAAATATATATATTGAATGTTGTTAGGGTAAACAGGGTGCATTAACACCTTGTGTTGACTTTTTTTTTTCCTTTATATTTTTTTTCTTTTTTTATTGTAAATTTTATTTTATTACTTTTATTATTTTGTTCGCAAAGTACATGTGAATAAAAGAACGTGCAAGCTTGAATTGTCACTTTTTCAATTCTTTTATTATTTCTTATAAGAAGTGGAATAAAAGAAAAGAACAAATGTGATCTGTATAATATTCGTTTTTAGTTAGTTAGTTTCGTACATTTTTTTTTCTTTTTTTGTTCTTTTTCTTCTCTTCGAAGAATTTACAAAAAAGTATTTTCAATTGCTGTAGACGAAAATGTATTGATAAAAGCACATAATTTACAATTACGCATATTTGAATATAAATTTTTGTAGGGTGAAAAGCTTGTAACTAAGCATGTGTATTGTAAAGAAGTATTTCGAAAACTCTTTTTGGCTATATTGTTGAAGTCCTACGAGAGTTAATAGACGTGAAATATCATTTATTATATTTTTATTATAATTTATAGGTAAATAGAGCAACGTTAATGTGTCAGAATTAAATAAAATTATTATTTTATATCTGCTTTTACTTTTTCTTATATTTTTGCATTATTGTTTTAAAACACGAATCACTTTAGTATATAATAAAATTTTCTTCACAGATTTGTGGTTTTTGTTGCGGTATTAAAGTTATTTGAAATTAACCACTTATTAAATCTCTTTAATCCAGTGTCGCTTTTTTTTAAACCAATAAAAGGTATAACGTATGCTTATACGCACATATGTAGACTTTTGGGAGTTTATAGAACGTGCTGATGATTTTCTTTTTTGCGTATTTTTCTGTTAATGTTTTCTACAAGTCCATGGATCTCTTGAGAATAACCGACAAATGATAATTGTTTGGCCAAAAAATAACAAAATAAGCTGACCAAGAAAATAAATCTCTTGTGTGTTATTTAACACAATCAAGCGGATCAACATTTTTGGATCATATTTTTCTTAAATCTTTTTTGAACCAATTTTAATACACACAGAAAAAAAAAAAGAATAAGAATTAAATAAAATAAAAAATCAAAACAATTTTTATCATTTAAATTTTGCCTTTTTTCATTTTTTTTCCATTTTTTTTTCACAACCAAAAGAAAGCTGTAAATACTCAAATCTTATAACTGAAAAATACTTACTTATTTATGTATAAAAATATCGCAGATTTATTTAATATAAGAGGATTCGAGAGCATTCCAAAATATTATCATGGAATCTAGATACATAATGACAAATACGTGCCTGAATAGAAATAATAGGGCGATGAAAATTCACCATTTAAAATTAATAAAACGCAAAAAGAAAGAAAAATGTATAGAACTAAAAAAATTTAACTTGAATGTTCAGTAACAGCAACAATAATGAAAAATACAAGAAGCAGAAAAAGAAATCGGGAGAAAATGAAATACAATTTGGTATTTGCTCTTAATTAAAATTTTTTCAAACAAAAATATTTTTAAAAATGATTTAATTTATTCTTTTTCTTTTTTTACATTAAATTAAGAAATAAATAAACAAACATAAAAGGAAAGGAAAGGAAAGAAAAGAAAAGAAATGTAATTATTTGTGAAATTAACTATATGTGAGAAGGATTTAAGTTTATTAAATTAATTTGATTTTATTTTATTTTATTGTGTTACGTAATAGGAAACTTTGAACAGTTTATTGTATAGTATTTAATTGGTGATAAGTTTTGGAGATAAACACTCACATATTTGGAAATAAATGACAATAGAAGTGTCGCTTGCACTTGTCAGCATCTATCGTATATATTCCTTAGCAACGTTAATAATAATAAAAAAAAAACACTGTGACATTCTTTAACAGTCCTGATACGACTGCTCTTAATTGTTTCTCAATTTATTTATAAATCGGTTTTTCTGGTTTGTTATTTAATATAAATAAGTGATTGTATGGTCATTTAATATTCCATACATTAAATACAGAAATTGTGTAAATATTCACACGTTATTTATATTATATAACTTATCATGAATAAATATTATATAAGAAATAAAATGCAGTTAACGCATTTGTTTAATGAAATTGATTGGAATTACGTTTATGATGACAATAAAGTGGAATATAAACAAATAAAACCGCAATTGTTACTTATTTTTTATAAGAGTTTTATTAACATCATTGGTATTCTTGACATGTTTGATAGACTTATAACTTTGTTGTCAATAAAACGAAGACAATTGTTTGATTCCTTCAAATTCAGAATAAAAAAACATAAGAAAGCGTACAATAGACTTTTATAACACGGTGTGGTTTTTTTTCCATCTATTAAATTAAAAGAAGTGATTTAAATTACTATTTTAGCCAACAAACCAAATAAATAAATAAAAAAAAAAGGCAATAATTACCAATGCTGGTCAACTGTTTTCTACATAAAACAAATTCTTATTTCCAATAAATAAAACTCTAAGGATAATAGTGTATGGATACAAAAAAAAAAAAAAAAAAAAAAAAACGTGCAATGCTTTCAAGTTGGTCATCAATTCAATTTGTCTATATAAAGTTATTTATTTGTCTTCTTCTTCTTGCTTTCTTTTTTTTTATTTCTCTTAAATTATCACAATTTTCGAAATGTTATTCAACGTTCATATACCTGAAAACACGTTTAACGTTAAAATGGTAAAATATATAAATAAATTTATTACTTTTTTTTTTGCAGCATTTATCTACAACATAATGTTATTTTCTAATAATAATAATAATAATAATATTTTCTTATTCGATTCCACAAAATTCATTTCTTTAAAAAATATATAATAAATAAATAAATTGTGATTATGATCCAGAAACCAATATTATATTAATGTTTTTTCTTTTTATTATTTGGTTGCATATAAATATATATCATATAAAAAAAACACTAAGCATGGTGACATAAAAATGAATAAATAAAGAAAAAATATTAGTATAATAGTCACTTTTGGAAACTTGGATTCAGTAAAGTAATGTAATATTGGTTATTTGTGGTCCTCTGGTTTGTTATAATAATGTTTTTTTTTTTTTTTTTTTTTGGTGCTTTGTCCCTATTATAAATACTATAGTGCGTGACATCTGTGACAGATGATTTACAATATAATGATGTATTTGATACAAATTTTATATTATTATTATTATTATTATTATTATAGAACATAGAAATGTTGGTTCACTTAAATCTGTGTCAAGGAATTATATATTGATATAAAAGCTTCTATATTTCTGTACACATTTTATTTTATTGATTTATATATTTATTTTCCTTCTTTTGGAAATGAAGAAAAGAATCAGCAATATTAGCTATAAATTCCTTACAGCATATATATTTATTAACCCAACGAAAAAAAAAAGAAAAAAACCGATGATAAACGGGTAAATAAATCATTTACTGAGTATCATCATAAGTGTGTAAGAATGTTTATATTTTATTATGAATAAATTCGTCATCAAGTAGTTTTAAAGATAACAGAATATATTTTTGAATTATATATTAAAAAATAGACAAACGAAAACACATCATCCACCCACCAAAAACATATTGTATTTAATACTCGTTAATATAGAAAATGTGTGATAAATTTTGTGTACAAGAGAATATTATTGTTGTTCATTCAAAAATGAGGTAATTTTATTTTTTTTTTTTATTCTTTTCTTCCTTCTTCGAAATTTTTGTCGAATTGATAATATTTTTATTTAAACAAATTTCTTTAAATTTTATATGTATATATTTTTTTTTGTATAGAATTGACATTTTTTTTTTTTTTTTCATTTTCGTTTTTATTATTATTATTTCATAAATAGACATTTTATTTCATAACAGTGTCAACTACATAATAATAACGGAAATAGTACCTAACGTTTTAACGGATGTTATACATTTTTCTTCTGGGTGTATGGTGTATGCCTTTCTTTTTTTTTTTTTATTTTCTTTTTCTTCTTCTGAATGCATATTATATGATATCAAGTTATAAAAGGCGAAAAATAATAATGGATATTTTCGCCTTTTCGTACCTGTTTTATGTCATTTTAATGGAGTACTTTAAGCGATGTAGCTTTGTTATTATTCTCTTTGAATTTTAATTTTTCATGATAAATATTTTAACAACGAAATTTTAATATATAAAAAGGTAAAAGATTTTCCTCTCCTTTATTTTCTTGTGCTGTTTAATGACAAATGTCACCGTGAAGTATTCACCGTGTGAAAAATATATTTTTTTTTCTATTTATAATTGCAATATTTAATATTATTTTATAATTTGCAAACAAATGATGATGTTGATGATGTTTACAATTTTTAATACTTTATTTTATTTATTATTATTTTTTTTTTTTTGATGTTTTACATGCGCTAATTGAATTTTTTTCTTCTAGATTTTCTTATTATTATTATTATTTTGTTTATATCTTTATATAAGGATGAAGAACTTTTGCTTTTACTTGGATTTTATTTTTAATACTATATATTCCTATATACGTATATTTGGTTTAATATTGTATTATGGTTGTTATATATGTTAGAAGTCTAATCGAGTGTGTAGAATAAAGAATTTATGTTTTGACAGACAGTTATATTGATTGTTTTTATATATACTCAATTTATATTTTATTTTATTTACAGGCTGATTCAAAATATTTATGTACACTTGTACAATACTTTTAAAAATATATAATTTTCGTAGTAAAAAAATAAAAAAAATTGTTATATTAAAAAGTAAAAGTTTTACATTGCTTGCAGGCAAAAAAAAAAAAAAATAAATAAAATTAATTTCTATAATTACTTTTATATTTTTATTTTCCAAAATAAAATCATTTTTTATTTTATTTTTATGTTTACTTTAAAAACTGTATGTATATGACCATAATAATAATAATTATTATTATTTTAATAAATATTTTAATATATATTAAACAAACACGAATGTTTGTGCTGTGCGGTTATCTTTTTTGAATCACTCTTGAGTTTTATTTATTTTTTTTTTTTGTTTAAATAAGGGAAAATAAATTGTATATCTTTACAGAACGGAAATCAAGTATAAATATTATATAGAATGAGAGGCTGTAGATTAAATATTATTTGTTATCTTTCAAAATTAGATACGTATTAGATTACTATACCACGTAAACCTAATAGATAAAATAAAACCAAAATAAAAAAAAATTGAATTTATCCTATAAATAAGAATAAATTGGTTTGCTAAAGACAACCAAAAATGAAACAATTTTACTTTTATAATATTATTATTATTATTATTTTGTATATAAACTAATAAATTTATATCAACAGAATAAAATTCTATTATAAACGGTTTAAATGTTGTATAAACAATTATATTATAGAATAAAGGAAAAAAAGAAAAGAGGAAAAAAAATAAGGAAAAAAGAAAGAAAAACGATAGAAAAACAGATTAAAACATCATCATGATAGACATTAAACATTTTAATATTATTTTTCTATTAAAAACGAAGATAAATAATAATGACAATAAAAAAGATTTTTTAAACAGAAAAATTTAAGAATTCAAATAGAAATTTAATTTATTTATTTTATGTGCGAAAAAAAAAGAGAAATTTAAATGAAAATGAATTAAACTTACGATTAGTACATGCGGCTTGAGTCTGTTATTGTTACTATAAAACATTTTTTTTCTCTGTAATCAATAAAACTTTATTTATAACATTAATATCGCTTAAAGCTAGATAAGAATTTTCTAATTAATTATTTAAATTTATATAATGAATGTAAATTAAGTACATTTTCTCTATAAACGTTTTTTTTTCTTCTTGTTGTTGTTAATACATGAAGTTAAATTCTTTTCTATCGATGTAATCAAATGCAAATCAAAACTCTCGTAAAATATATAAATTACCTGCTATAAATGTTTGTTTTTTTTTATTATTTTCTTTTTTCTTTCTACTGTTTTTATGATTTCGCAAAATGGTTAAGTTATTGTTTCGTTATATAAACGATTTTATTTCTATAAAAGTATATAACAATAAAATAAAAAAAAAGTAACTAGAACATTTCTTTGTGTATATACATATATATAATAAAATTGATTATAGAATAAACATATGTAAATATAACGCAACATTTAATACCTTTTTATATAGCTTACCTACGATATTGTATTCAAGATTTTCTACAAAAAAATTTTTTTTTTGTTAACGTAACGTTAGTGTAATGAAAAAAAAAAACGAAGAAAAGTAATTACGATAAAATTGTAGGCATGAAACACAGCGAAATTCCTCATACATATGTGCAAAAGTTTATTTAGCTACTTAATTTACTCTTAATTATTCAGATTTAGTAAACATAAGACAGTGAATTTTAATCATGCTTATTTAATCAAGTTTCAGTGTATGATTATATAATTTGTACATAATTATATTAAAAAAAATTTAATTTTTTTTGTGTTCAATTTATGTTTACATTTAAAATGATAAAATTATGAAATAGCAAATTTTTTTTACTTATTTTTATTTTGTTTTTCATTCTATTATTAAATTATTATATTATAAAATTTAATTAATGAAGAATTGTTCTGCTTTATTTTATGTATAATGAAGATATAACATTATTTTCTGTTTTTATATGCTTAATAAAAGTGTTATCGCAATTTATAAATGTTTTACAAAAAAAAAATTAAATTAATTTTTAGGTATTTTACAGAAAATAAATCAAAATAATTTGAATTTGAATTTGTGTTTTAATTTTTGTGTAAAAATTATTTACATTTTAGGATGTGGAATTAAAAAAAAAAAAAAGAAATGAAATGAAATGTTTATGCATGCAAATATATAATAATGCTAATTTATGTTGCAATGTAACACATTGGTATATGAACGATGAAGTGTAGTAAAGTTAAGTGCTTTTGAGGAAACACTTGATGTGCTTTCATGAAAAATATATATACGAGTTGTGGTTAGATAGAAGTTCCTTAATGTTATAGATATAACATATGTACTAAACTACTTATATGTTAAAAAAAAGGGAAATATATAAGATTTTATTATCAATACCACTACAAACAAGGTACATTATCTATAAACAGGTAAACTTTTAAGATTTGTCTTTACTAACAAACTTTTACGTATATAATTTACAGTGCTCTGTACTTATTTCTTTCTTTTTCTGTATTTAGTAAGATTATACTGATCGAGAAAAGGTTTCCTTTTACTATTCAATTCTAATAATACGTAGTTATAGTTTTGTTAAATTGAATAAAAATCAATAATAAAAAAATTATCATTAACTGTCATAGAAGCTAATTTTGACATGCAAAACACATAAACATAATAATTCTTTATATTTTTTGCTAAATTTTTTTTTTTTTTCGTATTATTTAACATTTGTTCATAAAATATTTTAATTATTTATTATACAATAAATTTTCTATTGATAATAAAAAAATGTTGTCAATAAAGTCAGAGCTGTAATTATGGCAAAATAACTATTTGATAGACAAACTTTTTTGAATTAAGTCAATTAAGTACTTTGTACTGAGTATTTTGTTAAAATAACAGAGAAATTAAGAATTTTTTTAGGAATTTCCATTTTACTTAAATATGAAGAGTAGATTCCTTTGATAATTTTAAATCAACTTAGATCGGATCGTTTGTTGAGAATTAAAAAATGTATTTCTTATGCTATAGAAATAATCATTTCGTGCCTCTGGCATTTTGTATGAATGCAAATGCATTTCAATGTTACCTAATACAGTATACAAAAAACCAAAATATAAACTAAATATATGTAGTAATGCCCAATCAATAAATTGTTAGTATTGTTTAAATTTGTATTATTTTATTTGTATAGAGACTATGAATAGAGGGTACAGTTGAATTATTTTTAAAGCACATCATATGCATAGTAAATGTACCATAGAAATTGAGTGCAAAATGTTTCTTTTTTATCCGCATACAACCAGGAGAAAAAATAAGTTTTTTTTTTTCAAAATGAAATAAAATATATATTTATTTTTTATCTATCGATATACATGCATAAATAACATTTTGTCAAATATACAATTCAATTGAATTTATAGAATATAATAGGGAAATTTCAGTAAATAAATAAAAATAATAATAATAATAATAATAACCCAGCATTAACTTTTTGTTAAATAAAAAAAAATAAAAATAAAAATGAATGAAAATCTTGCATGTTGAAAATTTAAATAGATAAATTATTAAAAATGTTACAAATAATAATAATAATAATAAAGACAAAATTAATGATTAATTATTACATAACCAACTCTCACATTTGTATGTAGTTTACTTTTTTGTGATGTTTTTTTTTTTTTTTATCATTGTTTTATTATGATTTTGATAAAAGGTGCACACACAAACTTGAATAAAATTTTACAAATTAATTTTAATTGGAAAAGTTACAAAACAATTATTATATATTCTGACAAGATTAATTCTATATGTTAAACATTGATTAATTCTACTTATTAATTGATTTGTTTTTCATTATTTACTTTTATTTATTTTTTGAAAATAAATGCTTAAATTATTAATAAATCATAAATTTATAATAACCAATAGACGACATGAAAATATTGGCTTTAAAAATAAACAAACTTCTTAAGGAAGTAGAAAAGAAAAGAAAAAGAAAATAAATTTTCTATAAATTATTGAATAAATAAAACTTTTATTTTTTTGGCAGTATAAATGTGTAAATATTAATTTTTTTTTTTTTTTATCTATACACATTAATATCATTAAAGCGGAAGAAAGAACAAAGTTTTAAGATGTTTCAAATATTTTTCTTTATTTAATTTTTGTGGCTTAAAAACAATTTTTTTATTTTTTTTTTCCCTTCAAATTTTTGACATGGAAATATTTCTGTTGATTTTCGTGCTATTACATGGAATTTTCTTTTGATTTTTCTCCTTTTCTTTTTTTTTGTCTGTGTTGCTTATAAATAATAAAAACAAAAAAAAAAAAAAACAACGAGGAGAAAATAAAACAAAAAAACTTTCATAAGAAAATTTATTGTAAATATAATCGACACGAATGAAATTTTATGGTAAATTTAATATACAAAAAAAAAAAAAATGTTTCCAAAAATTATTTAAATTATTATTCGGTGTATAGAAAAAATAAAATAACTATTTTCATATGTAGGAGAATTTAATATGCATTTAATAGTATGAAGAAAAAAAAAACAGAAAAAACTTTGCTTTTAGGTTATTGTTTAAGTGGAGTGCAGTTTAAATACTTTTATATAAATATGTAATATGCAAAATTTAATAGAACTTTAATCCAAATTATTATTATTTTGTATTTTGGTATTTTTTCGTTTTTATATTTTTATTTATTTTTTTTTTTTTAATTTAACAAAACAAAATATTAGTTAATGCATTCATTGTTGAAAATATAAGTTTGACCTTAACTTTTTGGCTAAGTTTGTAATAGGATAATAAGCTTACTTGCATTAATGGCTATGATGTTAAAACTTTCATTTTATATGTGTAGTTAAATATTTGAAACAATAATATTTTAAACATATAACATGTTTAGATAATTTAAAAATAATAATGCAATAACCTGTGATTCTCAATATTTATTCGCCGAAGCTTTTACAAAAAAGTTTCTCTTAAATTCATTACATAAACATTTTAATTATTAATAAAAACCACCTGATGATATTTTTGTTTTATTGAAAAATCAATAAGATTTTCATCAGTATTCGAGTTTTTCATTTCAAAATCCATTGGCATGTACTGAAAATTTCATTAATTAATACCAACATTAACAAATTATTGTTTTTTCTTTTCACAAACTTAAAACTACGTATGAATATGAGATTATTTTTTAATATTTTATAATAAATGTTTGTTAATATGATAAACTTTTCTTTTTTTTTTTTTAAATACAATTAGCTAAATGAAAATTAATTATTTAAAATTTAAATTTATGAAAACAATTTAGAATTTGTCTGAAAATATTTTTTCTGCTTGATAAATAAATGTATTTGTATCATGTGTTCAAGGACTTTTTATTTTAATTTTATTATTTAAAAATAATTTTTTAAAATTTTAAAGTGTTTTAGTTAAAACTTAATGCTGAAATTATAGTTTACTGTGTAACCCTAAAAACATCTAGATGCGAGTGTTCGAATATTATTGAGAAGAACCGTCTTAATAGCCATTGTGCGTTAAAATTTTGGTGATATACGAAATAAATACAGCATAATTGTATAAAACCAGGACAAAAGGTAGAAGAATCAAATGAAATGTTGCAAAAAAAAAAAATCGAAGTTTTGAAGGACTGAGCATTCTATTTTAAAATATTTTTATCTTTTTTTGTTATACAAGTAAGAAGATGAATAAATTAATTCAATTCGTGTATTGCATTATTTATAAGTAAAATAACTGAATAATACATGAGATGATTATCTATTTCGATTTATATATATATATATATGATAAACAGAAATAAAAGAAGAAAAATCATTGCTCTCAAATATAGATTTTGCAACATATCTTTACGTAACTATAATGCTCTTAAATTAAATACGAATTTAACAAGATAAATAAATTAATGAATTACATATATTTGTAAATGTTTTATTATTAAATGTATGTAAGATGAAAATGTAACAAATTTAATAAGAATATTATATTTTATTTTTTACTTTTTTAATTTGATTAAATTTAATTCATTTTTTATTCTACCACATTTGCTACATACTTTCATGTATGGATTTTAGTTTTAAAATATAATCTAAGGCAACAAATCGTTATATACAAACATGTATATGGGGCATAGCCAGGAGTCATATTGAATGAAAGAAAGAAAGAAAAAAAATCTATAAAGTTAGATGTTTGCCTTAAGCAAAATAAAAATAGAAATTTAAGTTTTTTTTTTATCCAAAACGCTTCGAAATTCTGTTGTTTTTTCTATTTTTTACTCCTAGAATTCAGTTAATTTTTTTTTTTTTTTTGTTTTTTATCTTTTTATTTTCGTTTGTACCATAAAAGTGACTAGAATTTATGTAATGTAATGTGTTTATTTTTATGTTTGTATCATGTTTAACAAAATTTCTGTTTTTCTTTTCTTCTTTTAGTATTTTACACAATTTTATGTAATTTCCTTTTATTTTCAGTTTTTTTTTCTCGTTATATTTTTCTCTTATTTTAAGTAAATTTTAACAAATAGTACCCTATCTAAGCATTCAATAGTTTGATGGTGAAAACCATTCGCTTCGTTAATCATAAATTCTTTTTTAAGCAATAATAATAAAAATAATTAGTAATAATAGCATTAATGTGTGTTGGCTGGCTACAATTTTAATTACATATCCTTTTCGTATATAATAATAAAAATGGTCTATACAGATATATATTTGTTATATGAATCATGCTTTTAAAAACAGATTTAGTAGCAATTAACTTTGGTGACACCATATACATCTTTTATAATGTGACAAAATTTAATTAGTGCGCGTCAAAGTTCGTTTGCCATTTAATATTATAGCTGATAATGTCTATCTATTTTACTTTTCCTTTATAATAAATTGCAAACGTTCTCTTTTCAACGTTTCGCTACAAACTATCTGAAGATAATCAATTTTTTTTTTCATTCTTATTCTTTCTTTTCTTATTATCTACTTTATTTACTTTTGTAACGCCTCGAACAAATAATATATATAGCCATTGAAAATAATCTAATATGAAATAAATTCTTATTAGTGATTAGATCAAATAAAAAAACAAAAATGTATAAATATGAGATTGTGAAGCAATAAAAGAAAATTACTAAATTACTTATGTTGAACTAGGAGAACCTGTAAAAATATATACAAATGATGCATTAATAATTAAATCATTTCATAAACATAAGTAGCTTTATGCTAAAAAAAAGGCAAAATAATAATGTGAAAGACTTAAAAAAAAATGATTAATAATTAAAATGACAAAAGATTATAAATAATTAATGATAAAATATTATTAAAATTAATATAATTCATAAGGAGTACCGGAAATGTATTACTTTTACCCATCATTTAACACATTGTAAATTATAAACAATATTATTTATATTTCTATATATATTCTTGATGGATGGCTGGCTAAGGGTTGTAAAGAAGTATTAAAAACATAAACATAAATGTTAAAAAGAGAATAATAATAATAATAATAATAATAATAATAATAATAATAATAATAATAATAATAATAATAATAATAATAATAATAATAATAATAATAATAATAATAATAATAATAATAATAATAATAATAATAATAATAATAATAATAATAATAATAATAATAATAATAATAATAATAATAATAATAATAATAATAATAATAATAATAATAATAATAATAATAATAATAATAATAATAATAATAATAATAATAATAATAATAATAATAATAATAATAATAATAATAATAATAATAATAATAATAATAATAATAATAATAATAATAATAATAATAATAATAATAATAATAATAATAATAATAATAATAATAATAATAATAACAATAAAGGAATGTATTAAAAAAGCAAAACAATTTGTTAACAATGATTTATAGAACAAATTTGTACAAATTTTTTAACATTTTTTTTATGATCATACATTTGGTTCAGCGACGTTATTGTTTTATTGTGATTTGTTGGTGATTTTATATTAAATTTAAACAAAAAACAATATTAAAAAAAAAAAAAAAACTTATCAGAAAATATGATAATAAAATAAATTATGTGCTAAAAATAATAATATTTTTGTTGGTGACATTATTTTAATCTGTTTAATGTAGTTATTTTTTATATTTAAATTCAATAAATTGGATCCAAAAAACAAATTTTTGTATATAAAATATTATTGAGAATAAATGAGTTTGGATAAACATAAGACACAACGTAAGACAATAACCTTTAGAGATAACGAACTGATAAATTACGGCCAAGGTTAAAAGATTATTAAGATTTTTTGTGATAATAGGAAAGTTTGTAGAAACCTTTACAAAAGGTTAAACATGTGGTATACCTGTCTATGTTTACATATGCTTCTAAACTACTGTGCCAAAATTATGTTATTAAGAATAATAACAACAGTATCAAGTGTTATAATGATTGATACGATAATTTTTAGTTTATTATTCTCTATAATTTACCTTTTTACAGAAATCATAAATAAAAATGCTTAAACATCGATTTCATTACATTTTCCGTTTTTTTGTGTAAACATACTTTTCAATCATTGAAATCGATCATATGACGTCTAATGCCTTAAAAAAGAAATTCCTATGTTAAAAACGTTATATAAATTTATGTTAGAGAGTAAAGAAAAATAATAATAATAATAATAATAATAATAAAATAAAACTTGTTCTATTGGATGAGCTTGTAAAGACAAAAGTATCACTACATGATTGTCGATTGAATTAGAATTAAAGTTTATGGATGTTTCGGTATGGTTGCTCTGTTTAGTTCCTATGGGAAATTAAATAGGTTTCCACATTTTATAGATCTCTTCACATCTTAGAAAAAGAAAAATCAAGCTGATTTGAAAAGGTCAAAATCACAAACATATTTATATATACTTATAACCGCACATCCAAGATAAAAAAAAAAACCCAAAAAGAAAGGCAAAACAGAAAATAAAAAGTCTCTTGTATATGTTAATTTTTATTATTATTTTTGTTTTTTTTTTTTTTTAATAATAATAATGATTTTTTTCGATTAATGATGCTTTAGCTTTTTACTGATTAATTATATAAAAGTCCACAGAAAAAAAAAAGTAAAGTAAATAAATAATATTGCTTTAGGTAGCGAACGAAACGGAATCAAAGTTCCTGTATATAAACAAAATTCACCGATTAAAAGTTATTACGCTATCGCTATGTACAGAAAAATTATGGAAAACTTTTTTGGAGCTTTTTTTTGTTTGTTATTAAAGTCGCTGTTTTGTTTTTTTTTTTAAAACTTGTTTCGCATTTTCTGATTTTGTTGTTTAATATTTAAAAATTAATTTTTGGTAACCTTAAAAAAAAAAACACCAAAAGCATAAAGTAAATGATGTTCCATCACAAACAAAGTAGTTTAGAAAGTTTTTTGGGGTTTTAAATATTATATAAACCCATGGTATGGGGGGTCTGCTTTTTTTTTTGTTTGGTTGTTCGTTGGTTTACCTTTCATTTGTCTCTCCGTATTACTGCATTTAATTCTGCTATATTATTAGAAGAGATTTAATTTATTTATAAAAAGCCAAAAATTTTAATTTCTTTTTTTTTTTCATTATTTATATTTCCGTATGATAATTTCATTTTCGTGTTATGCTTAATTATATTAAATTATTTATTTATTTTTGCAAAATATTTCACATTGTTTAATCATTGAATAATTTCACATTGCTGCATTTGAATGAAACGATGAAAGTTAGATAATTTGGAAGTCGAGAATATTTAGTATACTTAAAACTAAAAATTAGAAAGGATTTAGGTATTTTAGGATAAAAATACGATTAATTATTCGCTGCTAAACATTGCTAAAATTCAATTATTAGAAGTTTTTTTTTTCTAAATCAATGCATTCCATATTAAAGAGCTTCTACTGTATTATTGTTTTAGTAAAACATAAATAATATCAAAATAAAATTTTATGAATTATTGACAATAGATAATTTATATTATTATTTATTTTCAAAATTACAGATTACTGTGAAAATTAATTATTATTTATCATGATTGATTTGTATAGAATTGTTATCATTTATCGGTAGTGCAACATGAATAATATGCATGCAAACTACTATCCTTAATTACAATAATAATCGTATAGTTATATATAGCATTGTTCCTTCAATATATTTTTTTTTATTCCTTCTATTTTGATGTTTTAATTTTTATTAACCTAATAAAATAAAAAAAAAACTTTAAAATATAAATGAGCTTAATTTAACGTCGTTGCGAGTACATAAAGTAAAAATAAATAAATTTTATGATTTCCTGTTGTTGTTTTTTTTTTTATTATTTATTTATTAATGCTTCGGAGAACTTGTTCAAGTTTGTTGTGTGCATAGCTGCCAATATTCCTTTTGTTCAATATTTTCAGCTTCTTCTTCTTTTCTTTATTTTTTATACGAAAATAAAAAAAGTTTGATTTAAAATAGGTCAATGGGAATTCAAAAAAAAAAAAAAAAGAAAAGACAAAATTACTCAAGGGACTGGTTATGCTTGGCAGATCTATCTCAATTAGATTGGTATTCTTTAAAGCCTTTTTTTATGTTGAATTCTTTGATAACTGTCGATACTAAATTGTGCGAATTTGATTACGACTAATATGAATAAAGTTCATTTAAATATTCATGCATGTGAACTTTAATCACTTGCGTTATAGAATCTGTAAATGGAATCACCTAATGACGAAGCGTTGATGAAAAGACTAATGAGAACAACTTTTAAACGAAACTTTCACCTAATGTCTGATATAGCGAATAAAAAAATAAGAAAAGATTGTAATGTCTTGATAAGAATTCAAAAGTTTCAATAGATGCCATTCGGAGTTTCTACGCTTACACATAACAATGGTTTTTTTTTTGTTCGTATCCTTATATGCATAACAAGCTGTGTATATAAATAGAATTGAATAAACTGAAAACCCAAGAAACAACCATGATATATATGTGAGTATTTACAATAATTTTTTTTTTTTACTCTCTGTGTACTGTACCATGTAAATTTTGCAATTGAAATTCAATATATAACACGGTGGTACTTCATCTTAAAATATTTCAATTTCCAACGAAAAAACATTTATATCACATTTGTCGATTATTACCAAAAAAAATTAAATAAAAATAACGAAAAGCCAAGAGACAATATAACTAAGTAAGGAAAAAAAAATGACGTAGCTTTGTGTATCTTAAACAACGTACATGACATCCATCGTTTGTCATTATTAGTTAAAATTACACACAAGTACTACAAGTATAAGATGCATGCTTCTAAAAAAAAAGAAAGAAAAAAAAGTTATAGCACATCGGTAATGATGAAATTAAAAACATAGAGGAAAAAAAATTAAAAATCTTAACATCCTTTTTTTTTTATTTTTTGGTAGTTAAGCAGGTGTCACTTGACCTAGATTAATTTTTTTTTTACTAAATAAGTGAATAGAAAATGATTCATATCGCTTCTCAGTAAATATTTTAAAGTTTACTCAAAAGAAAAACAGGAAAATTATAAATGATGTAGCTCTATTAAAAACGTATTTTCAGGCGTATATTCTATACTATCAGTACCTGTATAAAACAGTTTAATCGAGATATTTAATTCTGTAAACTATAAAACACAAATTATATTATTAATAATAAATTAAATAACTACTAAAGTTATGTTAATTAATTACATTTATTTGTGAAATATTTTTTGAACGTTTTATATGATAAATTTTATTTTATTGTAACTAGACGTAGTTTTGTTTATTAATATCTCTTAGGGACATTATTTCATGTCCAAAATAGTAAAATGTGGAAAGAAAATATATGGTGACATAATTTTCATTTAATTAAATTATATTAGGACTTTTCCTATATACATATACGTATTGTCCTATTATTTTCTATATAAACAAATCAACAAAATTTATGCCGAAATTCTTTTCTTCTCTCTCTCTCTCTCTCTCTCTCTATGTTTTTTTTTTTTTTTTTTTCTGCATTTTAGTGTATTTTCATTTAATTTATTTTTTATTACATGGAAATATATTTTAATAAAATAATTTCTATTATTGTTATAAATTTAGAGTAAAAAACCATAAATTTTAATTAATAAAAATTTGTCGCCTCTTTCTCTACCGTTTTATTACTATACAAATTTTTTTTTTTTTTTTTTTTTTTATTTTTATTACTAAATATTATATAATTAAAAAATAATAATAATAAAAAAAAAAAAAAAGTAAAAAATAAATTATTTGATTTTATTTTAATTTTTTTGTTATTTTATTTAAATTATATATAATTTTACACTTTACAACTTTCTTTACATAATTATATTGTTTGTGTACTTTCACTTTGCGCGTAATTTTCTTCTTTTTTTTTTTTTTTTTTTTATTTCCCAGTGACGATTCTTCGTTTTTACTTCGATGTTATTTATTTTAAAAACTTTTATTAAAATTATCCTGTATTGTGTTCCGTTTGATGACATTAAGTCAACTGGTTACACTTGAGGGAAGAAAAAAAGAAAGAAAGGAAGGAAAATGTTTGTAGTAAAATTTTGGTCAGCTTTTTATTTATGTATAAGTTGGTGGGGATGGCATCGACGCAAAAGCTTTATATCCCCATTCGAAATTAAATATAGTATTGTCTCATTCTATTGCATTAGAGTTTATTTTGTGGATAATATTGCTACCAAATATTGGGCACGTCATTTTACCACCTAAAAGCACACTGTTGAAAAATGAATATACTATACATGCTACACTTAATTCTACTGTGTCTGTTGCATGTTTTACCATTTCTACACAAGTTCAACCAAACATTACGGAGGTGACTACAATGCGTTATGAATATTTAGATTGTTTTAAATAAATAACGATAAAAAGGAAGTAAATCTATAATATTAAAAATAAAACATCATACAATACTAAAATTAAATAAAGAATTTTTCGTTGTTGTTTCATTTTATTTATTATAATAAATGTTCTTTTATTTAGAAATTATTACGTTAAAAATTCCTTGCATCGCTAATAAATATAAATATAAAAAAAAAAAAAAAAAAAAAACACCAAAGAAATAATTTCTTTTTCTTTTTTAATATTTATTTATAATTAACAAATTTCATTTGTAAAGTCACAATTACATCGTATTTATTAAATAAAAATAATATTTATACCAGAAATGCCTACAGGCCATGACAATAAAATATAACAAAATTATGTAAATTTAATAAATGTATCACATTTTATAAATAATAATTTATCTGACGTTCTGTTGATTAATAATTAGAAAATTTTATTTCCGATTTTTTGTTATATGTTAAACAACAACAACAACAATAAAAAAAAATTCTTTTATTAGTCAAACAAAGTCCGAGCAAAACAATAATTAACAAATAATAAACAAGTAACTAATTAGTCATTATTATAATTATTTAAATACATTTATTTCTTGTACACTAATTCAGACAGACTAATAAGCATTAAAAAAAAAAAAATTGCAGGAAAGACTCTCTTTTTACTATTATTATAATAATTAAGTTTATTTATTTTGTTTATTTTTTTCATTTCTTTTTTTTTTCTTACTCCTTATTGATTTACTTTTCTTTATTTAATTTTTACTGCTTTTGTTTTACACTGCTTTGAAGAATACAATTGTCTTGCGTTTCTATTGTTTGCTCTAATTGAAAGCACTCTTTTGATTTTGTTTAAAGGTTTACATAAGACTTATTGTGTTTTTTTTTTTTTATATATGTTGTATATACTTTTCATTATGATTTGTGCACGTAAACTTTATATCATGCATTATAATTACAAAAACTAGAAAAAGTTAAATAAAACAGAAAAAAAATCATAGTAAAAGTAAAAAAATAACAGAATAAAAATAAATAAAAACATAAAAGTTAGTTGCCTTTTGTATAAAATTGTATGTCTAGTGGTACGACACTGAACGTAGTTGAACGACGTGATGTCATCCATATTTATCGTACAACGTACTATAATTTTACAGAAATATCTATATCTATATTATGTATAAAAAAGAAAAAAAAAACAGAATTGTTATCATCCCAAGATCCAAACTTCACAGCATATATACACAATATATGTCTAAAGATGTGTTGTTGATATCAGTACCGAGTGATAGGTGAGTCAACCTGTTTCTCAAGTTGGCTTAGCATTTATTGAAGATGACACCATGCCTCCGTCTGCTACTCTGTCTAATATAAGGTCCTTTGCTTTTCAAACACACAAAGTTAAAGTCATACTTAAATTAACTAACAATTTACACCTTTATGCTAAGCAAATAGAGGTTCGCTTTTTTTTTTTTATTACTGATTTTTGACACAGTTATTCTATGGGATTATCCCAATAAAAACAATGACACAATCCATATAAGGCATATAAATGTAAAATGATAATTTTTTATTTTTATCAATTTCAAAATGTTCTTCTTCTTCTTGTGAGTATGTTGACTTTAATAATTATTTGATAACAATATATGTATAAACGAATAGTAAAAAAAAAAATACAGATAACTTTACGACAATCCATTCAAATGTAAGTCATTGTAATAACAACAACCCCGGTTAGCCTTGTTGCTTGTTATCACATACCTTAAATTTAACTTTATTATTCTCATTCGCTAGTATTTGTTCGCCTCTGTGTTACTCAACTCAACCCATTGCCACTTTGACGGTCACTTGTATTTTTCTTCATTTTTTTTTTTACTCTTTTTTTTACTTTTTACTTTTCTTTCTACTAAGTTCAAGAGGATTTTTTTTCTCTTCATTTTCATTCTTTATCCAGCAGAGAAAAGAAAAAAAAAAACAATTTCATGAACCTGGTTTTAAGATGTATTATTCATAAAACTCGAATAATGAAATGTAAAAAAAGCAAAGAAAAAAAAAATAAAAAAAAAAAAAACTAAGCAGAAAAGAAAAGAAAGAATGAAAGAAAGAAGGAAAAAAAAGTCGTGTAAAAGACAAACGAAAGTATTGTAAAAATTCATTTTATTATTTAAGTACATTATAAATATCAACAGACTATTACAGAATTTTTAAATTGTGACTAAACATTTTGAGTTTATTTAAGTGATAAAAGGGAAGCAAAAGTCTGCACTTAATTATCTATTATGTTTATAATAATTTTTTTTTTTCTTTAATTTTTTTTTTTTTTTTGCTTTTTACCATAAAAGCTGAGTTAATTTCGTTTAGTTTTTCAGAAATATTTCGGCTTTACACATGCTGGAAAACATATGCGACATTATATACGATTGACATAACAAAAAAAAATTATTTTCCCAAATAGTATCCGCAGAATAAAAAAATAAAATCTATAAAATCCTCCACCATCCTCTACCATCATGTAAAAACAACAAATTATAACAATTATTATAATAATTTGACCACAAAAAAAAAAACTGTGTTAATTAGATTAAAGTAAGTCCTATAATCATTATCATGTTTTTAATTTATATTTTTATTATTATTATTAATTATTGATTAATTATTATTATTAACATTTCTATATTAAAATTGTATTATTTTTATTATTTATTTATTTTTCCATTGAATTTTTGACAGTAAATTAATTATAAATTATGGTCAATCCGGTTGTTTTATGTGTTTGTTCAGCGTTGGGGGTTGGAAGATATTTGTATTATTATTTATAAAATTGCTATAAATAATTAAAAATCGCCATGATAATTACAACATAATGGATGTATTGGTAAATATAATTAAGTGTAGTAAAGAAGAAAATTATTTAAACAAATATCGTTGTAATTCAATAAAATTCATTTGATTTCTGAAATTTTTTAACAAATTATTAATAGTATCCCTTGTTAAATGCACAAATATTTCACTTTAAAGCTCTAAATATAGAAATATCAATTAATTTGAATTAATTTAAAATGAAATATGTTTTCTTATATGTACCACTGATAGGTCTACAATAAAAAAAATGCTTGTTCTAAAATTATTTTCACTCACGACTAATAACTTTAAAAACTTTGGTTTTATTTAAGAATTACCATAATTTTCTCATTTATTTAAGATATTTTATAGCAAAATTAAAGCTTCAGAAGAATTTTCAAAATTAGAAAGAGTTTTTAATTTATCATTGTGGGGAAAATGTTTTCTTATCGATTTATCCAAATTATAGAGCTTTTTACTGTATAATTATTTAAAGAAAAGTACGTGCTGTTTGATACGATATTATACAGAGATTTTAAGTATGTACAAGCATGATAATAATAAGAAAATATTTTATTTATTGAAAACGTGAATTTCTGTTTTGTGATTATCACATCTACATACATCTATAGAAGATTTTTCCTACTTATATACTTTATTTATTTTTCCATTTTCATATATGTATAAACGGGTAATAATTAGTTATAATTTTGTATTATTAACTCATAAGCTCATTACAAACTTATTATTAACATGTTTATTTATTATATTTAGTTAAAATTTATTTATTAATAAACAGCAAATGCCATTCCACAGAAATGTGAAACAAAAAAAAAAAAAAAACGAATAAACAAATAATATTATCAAAAGCACTTTATTTGAGAGACTTTATATTAATTTGTTGGTTTAGAATGTTACATTTTCTAGTAAAAGTGGTTAATTTAGATAAAATTAATTTAAAGGGATTTTACTTGTTTAATTACTTGTATAAATTAAGATATTTAGTTATTGTTTTGTCTACTGCTGTTATTGTTGTTGTTGACGTTGTTTTGAAAATGATTTGTTTACAAAAGTATTATTAAGTGTTTAGAAATGTTTTTATTGTTAAATTGTTTTCAAACATTGTGTATCGGTTATGTAAAATTATTAAACAACAATTCTTCCTCTAACTATTAAAATAAAAGTCGAATCACTCGTACGTTACATACGGATATGAATAAAATTTATTCGTTAACTCATCCGCGACTCATTTTTATTGTGTAGGAATCGTAGAAACAAAGTTTCCTTTTTTTCTTTTTTGGTTTTTATTCTCTACTTACATATTCCCTTTAGTCTTTGATTTTTTTTTTCCTCTTCTTTTTTATAGAAAACTTTTCAAAATATTCTTTTCCGCATCAAACCCTTCGTCAATGTGTATTTGAGATACCGAACACAATGACAATGTTTATAAGTCCCTTTATGGGATTTAAAGTTTTTTTTTCGCGATAATACATTAATTTTTTTTTTTACTTTTTTTTCTTTTTAATGACAATTTATACTAGTCAGTGTTGTATGTTTTACGAAGAGTATTCCTAAACTATCTACATTTGTTGATAAATAGAATTTGAATAGTTGCTTTCCTCTCCAAGAAATTTTATATTTTTATACTGTGTCCTTTGTATATCTGGACTATTCAACGAGTAATATGTTCATCCAAAGCCTGGATAATAATAATAATATAATATGTTAACCAGAAAAATATTCTTCAAACGCCATCAGGTCGACAATTATAAGCTTCATCAGTGAAATTACTTGCACAACGGTTATCGGTGCCAATAAACATGAGGTGTGGTTATCGATACCAATCAACATTGGGGTTTTTTACTCGCCCCAAATAACATTTGACCTTACATTAGGCGTTACTTGAGTCTTAATAGAAACTAGTGTTGACACATTTTGACACAATGTTTTACTTGTCTTGAGTTAATTGCTTTAATAATAATTACAATGGATACTTCTTGTTTTGTTTAAACACATAGAAAACTTAAAAATTCATCTAAAAAGATTTTTGCATTTCAATTTACTGCTGATAAGTCAATTATCTACCCAAAATTTTCTATCGGTATGTGTAGAAAATGCATTTTTTTTGCGTTTAAAGCAACAACACATTTTAGTTAAAGAGGGTGAAAAATCCATAAAAACCATTTAAAAAAAATTGAAAAATGACACATTAATAATGATAACATTAATTATAATAATAATAATAAAACAAGTAATTAAATTATTAATTTACATAAATATTTAATCGGTTTTTATTATTGACAATTAAAAGCAAAATTTAATTACCAGAAAAATTATCATTTTATTGTGTTAATAGAATAAGGTAATAAGGGGTAAATTCATAAACGGTAAACAAATATAAATAAGCGGACAGTGATATAGGAAATTAAACACCTCATCAACAACAACAATAATAATAATTATTATAATAATAAAAACAAGAAAATAAATTTATTTTGCCAAATAAGTCGGTAAAAAAAAAATATTTTTATTGACTTTCAGCATGTTTGCTAAGTATTTGTTGATGCTTTTTCGTATTATTATTATTATTATTATTATTATTATTATTATTATATATTTACACATAGCCATAAATATATTGTATAATTGTATACAAATATTTGTACGTTATGTTTAGCTTCCTGTTTCATTCGATTAATATACAATAATCAAAATTTATCCAACATTATTCCCACATCCTTTATCAGATCAGCATATTCTCATATAGATTTAATATAATTCATTTACGAGTAATTTCTTTACTCTGTAAATAAAAATGAATTTTTTTTTTATTGTTTTTAAATTGTTTTGTAAACATTAAAATCTCCCTAATTGAATTACTGAATAATGTTACGAACATTAAAGCGAATTTTATTCGTTTTTTTTTTTTTGCTACTATATTTTGGCTCCTTTACGCATATAAATAAATCTCGATCGTTGAAATCATTACGCGCGAGCTTTAAATGAAATTTCACACAATTTTTTGGTCTTAATAAAACATTAGATGAATAATAACGAATAAAATTTTGCTTTTTTCTTTTTTTTTTAAAGCTGATTTATGTTTAATATTATTGTTTATATTACAGATTACAGCAATAATGAAATGTAAAGAAAACATTGAATTAAGAGCTAAACAGTTGACAAAACATCCATCAACAGATGTTATTTACTTTTAGAAAATAATTTATTGCAGTTGTCCTAGCATTATTTTTATTTGTATTTTTTACTGATATTTCTATTCCTCAAAGGTGCACAAAACTTATGAAAACTTTCTACATAATTTTATAATATTGGCCTATTAATAAAATGCAAAAAAAAAAAAATATATGCGAAAACGAAGGAAAGAAAAAAAAAACTTTTATATTTTCTCGTTAGAATGACGTAAATGTTTTGAATCCTTGGTACCCTTGCCTTAGCGAAATTTATTACATTTTTTTTTTTTTTTTTTTTGTGTAAAACTTTTTACCCCGTATTTAATGCTGCTAAATTTAATACTCTTATTATTATTATAATAATAAGGGAGCACAAATGAATTACCAATTTAATCAAATCATTTTTTTTTGTAAGTCCTATTTATGCTTTTATTTATATGTATATACATGGAAAGAACAGAAAACAAAAACCAAAAAAAAGAAAAAAATATTATTATTCTTATTAGATATATAAATAAATTATTTAATTTAAAAAATTATTTTTAATTTTTCCTAGAAAGATGTAATTTTTTTTTTATCACCAAAAAATTTAGGAATTTTTTTATTATTAAAAAAGATGAGCAAAATTGTATCAACAAATTATTTCATTACATATCAATGTTTTTATTATATTTCTTCCTTATTATAAATATTAAAAAAAAAAAAAAAAAAAAAAAAATGAAGAAAAAATTATTAAATTTAATGGAAAGGTCTTTAAATTAATAATGAAATTCCATTCCGTTTGGGTACTTAAATAAAATGAAATTTCTAATAAAATTTCATACCAAAGTATTTTGTAATTTTTTTTTTTAATAGGAAATTGTACGCCTCGGCAAATAAAGTCATTTCAGTCAATTAAATTTTATTTTTTTTTTGGTAAATAAGAAACAATTTTTTTTTTCGCCTTGGTCAATAAGTAAATTTTTATTTTTTTTTTCCTTTTTATAATTGTTCCTTAAGTGGTATCCGTTGTGATATGCCATAAATCTTCTCAATTGAAACTATTGTAATAGAAAAATATATATATATTTTTTTCTCTTTCGTTTTCTCTTTTCGTTTCTTTTGATTAAAATTTAATAATTTAATATGTATGTCCTTATTCCCAGTTTATTTGTGTGATAATTGAATAATTGATTATTTTTTTGTTTTATTTAATTATTAAATAATAAATTAGCTGAGTATTTTACTTAGAATTTTTATTGTTTTGCAAAAAAAAGTAATTTAATTTTGATGTAGAAAAACAGAAAATCGAAGAAAGTTTTCTGTTTCGTAAAGTTTTCACTGGTTAAATGGTATCAAGAGAAAGTAAACATTAAATATTTAAAAGAAATTTGTAAGAGAGAAAGATAGATATGAAAAGAAAAGGGAAAAGATAAATTGTGAAGGAGAAATAAATGAAATGACAATTTGCATTTAGATTGAAAGATGAGTTATGTTATCTAAAAGAAACATTTGTTGTCGAAATATCTATTAAATAATGTACGAATAACGAATATATGATTTTTCTTCTTCTCCGTCTTCTTCATCTTTTTTATGTATCATACATGATGCGGTACACATATGAATTTTTACATTATGTGATTATTATTATAAATAAAAAAATAAAAATTTATATGTTGACTACATTGATAAACGATTTTTTTCTGTTTTCTGTGTTGAAGTTTAAAGAATTTCTGATTTTTGTCATATGATTTTATATTGGTAAATTAACATTAATTTCTCGATAAAAATTGTTTTGTAAATTTAATTTCGTTAACTCGTGCAACCTTACATAAACCTTAAACTAAAAAAAAAAAATCTATAAAAACCGATGCAAGTGACGTGCATCTGTTAAGTAAATTTTAATGCACAAACAAGTTGCAGCTAAGCTACATTTAATAAAATTACCTAAATTATAGTGTAATATAGGTCAGTTAAATTATATTTAATTCAATGTTTTTTGTCATCTTTTAGTTGTGTATTAAAAGTTTTTTGTTAATTTATTTTTCATTGTAATTAGCCTTTAATTTAATTACAGTAACTTTGTTTAACCTTTTTGGCAAACGTAAAGTTTCGTTAAGAATTAGTTTTTGTTTAATTATGTATGCTTTGCAATTCTCGGTATTTTATTCGACATCATAGTTTTTGATTGAATTAGTCTTTTGAATTTTCATATGCGAGCGAATTATTCTTGACAAGGTTCAGTTCATTAAATAAGATTAATCAAGGAATTCTTTTTTTTTTTTTTTTGTTAATTTAATCGATGTGTTAATCGGGATTTCACAGTATTCACAGTACTTTGTGCACTCGATCCTATGAAGAAATATTATTAAAAGCGTTGATTTCACCGTTAAATTATATAAGAAGTGAAATGTCACAAATAATTTACTAGGCATTCTAAGAAAAAAATGCTTTTCTTAACCAGTTCAAATATTTATGCTACAAATGCTGTCTCCTCATTCTTACTCAAAAAAAGAATTCCTTTCATTGTTATGTTATGAATAAGGTTGATTGACAATATACTCCATAAATAACACTCAAAAAATAAAAAAAATTAACATGAATATCGAATAGAAAACAATTTAATGATTTATTACACAATTAAATTGTATAAATTCGGTTATACCATTTATTTCTATTACAATGTAATTAATTGTCATGCAAAAGTAACTAAAAATTAACTAAAAGTTATTATTTAAGTGAATAAAAATATAACGAAGAATTAAAGGAAAAAGAAATAAAGAGAAATTTTTCTTTTTTTTTTATTTTTTTACAACAAAAAATCAATAAAAGTTAAGATTTTAGGGACTTTTGTGTTGTGTTGTGCTTTATTTCGTTCGTTTTACTTCTTTCATTAATTTTTTTTTTTTTTTTCGTTTATACTCGCATATATACTGATTTTCTGCGTTTTGCTTTCATTTTACTTTTTCGTTTTTACTTTTACTTTGCCTTGAGTAAACAAAATAATATTTGTCCTTGTTGTTGTTGGTTGGTTGGTTGGTTGGTTGGTTGGTTGGTTGGTTGGTTGTTTTTTTTCTTTTTTCTTTATTTTCCATTCTCTGTTCCTTTATTTATTTTTTTTTTTTTTTCTGTTTTATATAATATTTTCTTGAGACAACTTCCGGCTATGAAATATATTTCGTGTGGAGAAAAACCAATTACATAGTAAAAACAATTTGATGGAAATTTTTGGTTTTAGTTACCTTTACTTTACTTTACTTTATATATATATATATTGCTTTCTTATATACGTTTATATAATGTATACTGGAAAGGAATCGTTCAGTTATTCTACTTTATTTAACATTAAATTACTTTATGCTACGCTATTTTACTTAAATAATACAACAATGTTATTATGTTTATATGAAATGGATACACAAAAAAATAAAATAAAATAATTTTTTTTTTTTTTCTTTATTATTATTATCTACTTGTAGAGATGGATAGAAGAATTTTATTTAACGTGAGCGCAAGATATGTCTGTTTTGCTTATACTTTTTATTATTATTTTTTGTTGTCTCAATATTCTAATTACTCAAAAACAGAGAATTAGAGATTTTGTTTTATAAAACATTTTATATAGTATGAAAAGCGATTTTAATTAAAATTAAAACAAAAAAAAACGAAATTTTTTACAAACAAATTAAAATTGTCAACAAACAATAAACAGTTTTTTTTTTTTGTTTAAATTCTCTATTTAAATATAAAATTACTAATCAATTTTACGATATTTTATTCTGTTTTTTTTTTTTTCAATATTGTATCATTTTCTGTTGATTTTAGTTTTAGTTAATAAAGAAATAACAACAACAACGACAACAAAAAATGCTTTTTATTGTTTTTACATTTAACGATTTATTTTTTAACGAGTAAGAATTCTATATGCAATTTACAATAATTAAAAGAAGTGTTTCCCAAACGGTGTGCTGTAACTAAAAACCTTTGTTTTCAACGCTAGGTAACTGAATTGATATTTTTATTAGATTGTTGCAGATCTGATTTTTATTCTCTATGTGTCTAACAAAGAATCAACATCGTCTATGCTTGATTTCCTTGCTTAACGATCGTCCAAATAAGTTCAGTACTCGTCCTTGTTTCTACAGTTCAATGTTGTTGATAAGTTTGCCTTTTGTACAGTCCTTATTCCTTATAAAATCATATTATCTAAACAACCAATGATTTTTGTAACAATAAAAAAATTCAAATTTCGTCTGATTGAAATGATTTTATCATTTGATTTGATTACAAATTTTTGGATTCATATTACAATAAATGTGATAAAAGCTAAACTTAATTGAAAACGCAATAAAAATGCTTAATCAAATTACTTAATAGTGCATTACGCTTAAGATAATTAAAAACACTTTTGATTACCAGGAGTAACAAGATTGCATTTTAAAAAATTATCGTTTCCGAATTGTCCTAATTAAAAATATAATATTATTTTCCATATATTCATAATTTTATTAACAATAATTAATAATAACTCAATATTTTATGTTAATTTCCAAAGCAATTTGTTATAAAACCTAGTTTAATTCACTCTTAATTTACTCACGCATTCCCACTGGCTTCTATAAAACATTTATGGTTGAAAAAACGCTTAAAAACGATTAATAAAATATCGAAATATAACTGCGACAAAATTAATAAAAATAAAAACAATAAAAAAAAAAAAAAATTGATTAATTATGTTATTTATAGGTTTTTTTTTGTTTTTTTATTAATAATAAATAATTGATGGTGTATCGCGTGCAAATCGAAAAATGTTAAATACTTAGTTGAGAAACACTGCCGTAAAATAAAAAACAAAATTTAACCCAAACCGAAACTCACCACCAATTTTCAATACAAATTTGTTAATCAAATTGGTTCATTATATATTGTGTGTATAGTTTATATACAATCTATATATATATATATATATATATATATATATATATATTTATATACATGGACATAGAAAATGCTTGATTATTTCTAAAAAACAATTCGATTTGTTCTTTACTTCTGTTAAAATTTTATTATTATTTTTTTTTTTTTGTTTAAACGTAATTTTCCATTTTATATACATGCATATACATATACATATATACATGCAGTAGAAATAAAGTTAAATTTAGTGTATTTCGTTTTATAGTGTTTTTAAGGGTAACATTAAAATTGATTATCCATTATCCAGTACAATTAATTATTGTGGTTATGTTTGAAATGTCCAAAAATCTGGTTAGCTTTCAGCACGCATACTATAACCATAGACAACTATTTAAGCTTTTTTTTTTTTCTATCATGACTTTTCTAGGACTTTTTCTAGTTATAACATGGGGTTTTTGGTTTACATAACGCACCCACTTTATGTGATTTGTTATTATTTTTCTATTTTTTTTTTTTTATTATTTTATTCCGTTGAATGACGTAAAACTGTTAAAATGTACAGAAAATCAATAGAAAAATTTCTTATCAATATAAAAATTTATTTGCTTTTCAAGACTGGAAATAGTTTGTTGTTGTGGGTTGGCAAAAAACAAAGTTATAATAAATATTCTGGTTTATTAATACATAGTTTTGTTTACATTATATAGTCAGTCA
Organism: Ptychoptera albimana; assembly: GCA_961205885.1. Lineage (NCBI taxonomy): Eukaryota > Metazoa > Arthropoda > Insecta > Diptera > Ptychopteridae > Ptychoptera > Ptychoptera albimana. Next base: position 10,985,292 of record OY540805.1, on the reverse strand, counting down.
TTCGCTCTTTATAGGGTAAAACCAAAAAGTAAACTAAAAGACACGACCTAGTTTAACTCTATATAGACAGAGATTTTGATAATTTTCATCCCATATTTCTGTTTTTCTACCTATTCACCTACTTATAAATATGTTTTTTTTTTTTTGTTTAAAGTTAAAGACAGATTAAATTGAATAATCATTACATACGCATGACGATTTATCGATTAAACCACTTTAAAAAAAATATTTACGTAATTCATATTCAAGGGAAACGTCATGAAATCAAGTGGATAAACGAAACAAGAAAACAAAAAGTTTTCTTATTTATTAAATTATTCAATATAAATAAATTAAATTAAGGGTGGTTGCTCTCTTTTATTTCCGTTCCTTTCCTTTTCTTTTCTTTTCCTTTCTTTCCTTTCTATTTATTTTCTGTTTTAATAACATAAACGAAAAAAAAAAAAAAAATACAGAAAATGATTTACTAATTGATTGTCATTTTTACACGACATTTCTTATTCATTTCCTCATATGTTTTGTAGTAAAATTTGTTTTCTTTTGTATATTTTTATTTCCTCGTTTCTTTTTTTTTTTCGTTTCGTTTCGTTTTTGAAGAGTTTATGATCAATCATAGTAGTAATAATAATCATAATAATAATAATAATAATGGGAATAATAGTAATAAAAGTATAAAAGAAAATAAACAAGCAAGCAAACAGACACAATTGTGGCTTTGTTAACCTCAACAATAATAAACAATATAGATAATTTGTAATCATTATCGTTGTTATTATTATTATTATTATCTAATTATAAGTGTTTTAATGACTATTAAAAAGCGGAAAATTAAAAGAATAAAAAAAAAATTAATTACAAATTCAAAACTTCAATTACCTGAAATGTACGTATTACAGTTTACTAAACGTTACTTAGTAACCTTCGCTACTTGACTTTAACTTACGTTAGGTTAGTGTAATAACAGAAATTCTATAGCGAAAAATTATTATTTTGTTTTTTTTTTTGTTTTTGTATAAATAAATATTAATAAAGTTTCCAAGAGCTTTTTGTTTTTTTTTTTAACTTTTGTATTTTACTTTCTCCCCAGTAGTTTTTCCTTCTAGTTCTTTGTTCCCGCTTATTTTAATTTTTTTTTTTTTTTCTTTTATTAGCTTTTACAAATTAACCCAATTATACGAATATTGTATATTTTGTTGTTGGAACAAACACATATTTACTGTGCGTTGTAAAAAAATGTTTTAAGGGTTGCAATCGGTTATTTAATATAGATTGATTCGTTTTTATATAAAATTATTCTTATTATGGTTTACGGTTTCACAATGGACGTAAGGATGCCGTATGTTGTGTCACTTTAAAGTTTGTTAATAAAATTTATATAAATGAGAAATACAAAAACACGGTCGTAGTGACCTATACCGTAGAAAATATGCTGATCGATAATCACACGACCTTGGGATACAATAGTATCATAGTATCACAGTTTTCACAAGACGAAATTTTTTAATGGTAGATCTCGTACAAATAACCTTAGTTAGTTGAATAGTACGCTACATTCATAATTACGGTACTTTGGATAATTGCAAGCCTTGATTGTTACAGCCTCCCGGAAAACTCCATTGTTAGACTGTGTAATTGCACCATCATATTAAATATTTTACCTCAATAATTGCATTTTATTTTATTTCTCCATCTATTATTCTCTATTAATAATTGTAGGACGATACAGTTGCAGTAATAATTTACGTAAGAATAACTTAATAAATGATACTTAAAAGTCCTTAAATGCAATTAATAACGTAAAAACGGATAACGTTCCTAAAAAAACCATTTCCCTAAGTTAAACAAAAAGTTCCATCATGCCTTTATGATTGAAATTATCTGAGTTCCAAAAGGGGTTTTAAGGGAATGCTTACGTCCATTATGGCTCAATCACAATCACAATCTACGTAAGGATTGTCAATTAAAACATAATAACTAAACTGCAGCCCTATAAATTAGAAATTTCTTAAGTTATCCTTACTGAAATTGTTCTTGAGTCATTACTCTTAGAGTCTTAGATATTGAGGTTTGACTCGCTACTTACACTAAAACAAAAAGCGAAAATAAACGTTTATTATAGGGTCTGGGGGGTTTCAGTCAGTGTCTGGTCAGTCATATGGTTTCTGTTTTTTTTTTCCTTTGGTTTTATTTCTCCGACAAACGTTAACCATTTTACATATATATCTAGTGTATCTAGATATGTAAATAGATTTACATGTTTTTTGTTCGTTTCTTTATTTGTTTAGAAAATATTTCGTGTGTTTAACAAAGCAAAAAGGATAAACGAAAAAAAAAAAAAAAACAGCAGCAAACAAACAAATAAGCAAACAAAATACTTGAAAAAGGCCTGAAGTGAAATAATTTTTGGTCATTTTGTGCTGTCATTGAGGCAATCAAGGAAATTGTTAAAAATAAAAAATAAAACGTTTGGTTTGCTCAATGTAAAAGGGTCACCAGCACACCACACAAACTAAGTATCATCATATTTTCGTTTGGTTTTGTTTTTGTTTCGTTTTGTTTTGTCTTTTATTCGTTTACAATTTGATTGCTTTATTTTCTACACGGACGTATAATAGTTTGCATATTAGATGCTTCAACATTATTTTTCGGTTATCAAAAATTCATTTAATTCCATTTTGAATTGTAAACGGACAAAACGAGACAGAAAAGAAAAAAAAAAACGTAAAAGTAGAAACGAAAACGATTTATAAATCGAACTAATCGTTCACAAGTATAGAGAAACGGGATGTGCCGACAACGACACAGGAATTCTAAACACGTTTAAAGATAAATTCATTGTAGACCTTCTTAAAGACTTGTTGTCTTCGATCGTTGACTGCTAATTTGCATATATTTATTGTACCGATATAAATTGCCAATTGAAAATTATTGTGCTTTGTTGTAAAATAACAAATTTTTCCCCATTTTAAAATGATTTTTCGTTTATTTTTTAATTTAAAATCTTTCATACAACTGTTTAGATTTTTTTTTCGTCTTTCTTCTTTCTCTTTAATTTATTTTCGTTACTCAAATATACCAGTTTAATGAAACTTTGATACAAAATTTGTGTCTTATCTTAGAACCATTTAAAGTTGTTAGGTGAATATAGAAAAAGTTATTTTTATGGTAGGGAAATTTTTAGTATACCATTTTATTTATCATATACACATCAGCAAAGTTACTTAAAAAATGTTTATACCAATAGTAAAAATCCTTTTATCGAGTACACAATTTTATAGCAAATTATATAGGAAATTGTTTGTATACCAGTTTTAAATTTCCCATTTAGTCAAGTCGCAAAATATTATTAGTAAAGTTTCCTAAAGTTTGAGTGCATTTTGTAATATTAAAATAACACTCAATATATCTATTTTTTGTTTAAATATCTAGATGGCGATGTATTTTGTTTGAATTCCAGATATTTTAACACACGCTATATTAAAAGTTTTAAAAAAAACACCGTTTTGTGGTGAATAACTATTGGAGGAACAAACCAAAATTCATATTCAGTGTTAAAGAGACGAAAAACTATATTTTCAATTCCCTTCCTGACATAAATTAATAATAAAAACATTTTTTATTCATTCAAAATTGATTTTTTGAATATACCAAAAACTTTGATATTTAATTGAATATTAAATAATATTTCAAAAAAAAAACCATAATATTCTGTTTGGGTTCGTTTAGTTAAAATATTTCCACCTACATAATCTTTTTTTTTTTTTTTTTATATCCAATATACAAATCGATTGTATTTTGGTTACATTCCCGCTTTATGGTTTTATTCTACTTCTTTCGTTATTATTTATTTATAGTAATTTAATAATTAGTTGTATATATATATATATTTCGGCCTACAATTATAATTTGTTTGTTAAATTGCTTTATACAGAAACATTATTTAATTTAATTAGTCCCCTTGTACGGTGGGTGTTTGTTCAGAGTGTTTTATTCTCTTTTATATTTATATATAAATATGTGCGTTATGCTGTGAGTTTATTTTTTGATTGTTGATTTTATTTTATATTAGAATAGAAAACAACAAAAAAAGTTCATCATTTGATTTTTATCAGTTATTATTCTGTTTAAAGTTTTAAATGAAAAAGATTAAATATATTTGCTGGTGCTGTTGTTGTTGCTGTTTTTGTTATTATTGTGAAATGTTTCGGTAATAAAAAAATGTTTTTCTTTTTTTTTTAAGGTTTCGATAAACATTAAGATTCGTTTCTTCTTCATTAAAAAAAAAAAAAAAAACAAATAGTCTTTTGCTATCTACTAAATGCCAAGCAGTAAGCCACCTCTGAAACCAACATATGTTTGTAGGTAGATCAGATGATGTAGCATGGAAAAGATTCAGGATTCACAAGCAAAGTGTACAAAGGTTTAAGGTTATATAACATCAAGTGTTTATCTTCTACGGGTCGTGTAATACGCGTAGCGTAATAAATTGTTCTTTTTTTCACTCTGCTTTTGCTATTTCACCATTCCATAGTCATAGGATTTAGATTTTTACTAGTTGTGCTTAGTATATGACGCTGTGTATGCTCTGTCTAAAGTTATAAACATTCAACATAATATAATACAAAAGCAGAAAGATTGCAGGCAGTCAGATGAAGTAGACTTTTTATCCATGATTTTTGATTTTACTTTTTCTTCTTTGTTTTTTCTCGTTTATCGTTTGAAATTGAAGCTTTTCCCAATGATGTATTTTGTACTCAATTGACAATTTGTTGGTGATTTTTTTCTAACATATATGAAATGTTATTTCCGTTTTAATAAAATAAACAAAAAATTCTTCTTCTTCTTCTTCTTCTTTGTTGCCATCAGAAAATAATAACAAAAAAAAAATGAAGAAAATTTTACTAAAGAGGTTCTACATATGACATTTTTTTTTTTTTGCTTTTTTATATCATGTCATTTGAATGCAAAATATACTACGGATGGATACACTAAAAAAAAAAAAAAAAATAAATAAAAAATAGGAAAGAGAGAAAAACCAACAAGCAAACAAACAACCAAACAACAAACAAGGATAAATAAATAAATGATTACGTCGTTTTTGCTATATGAAAATCATTTTCTTTTCTATGCATAAATCAAAAATAATAATAAAAAAAAAAAAAAGAAAAAAACGAAAATGAATATTCTGTTTAGCGTTTACTCCATTCAGTTTTCCTCTTTTTTTTTTTTTTTTTTTTTTTTGTTTATTCATTTTGTTGAAGACAACATACAGCGCGCTTCTATTACATTGAATCCATTTCTTTACATGTAATGTTGGGACAACATGGAAATATAAAAATGTAAAAAAATCACAACTCGACCAGGAAATATAGATTTTTCTAACATATTAAAGTCGGCTCACTACCCCCATGAACGTCATCTACATTAATTTTTTTTGCTTTTGCCAGCCCCCATCCTAATTTAATATGTACGTTTGCCAAACAGCCTACAGCTTCGTTATTTAAGATGAAAAACAATTTTTTCGTTTCTTTTTTTCCGTTTTTTTTTTATTATAATAACAGAAAAATGGCACAAGAAAGGTTCGTTAAATCTAAAATCATGTAATGCTCAGCAGTTCCAGGATATTTTTCATTTTGTTTTTCTTTTATTGATACCATAAACTAGATGCGAAACAACATTGAATTTTATTAGTGAACATCTTTCAATATGGACCAAGTTCATAGGCTAGACACAACACATAATTTGTAACAGAAAATAGAATAAACAGAAAAATAAAAGAATTATTGTTGGATAAAGTTGATAAATATTGTTACTGGTATAATGCGTGTCAGTCGTACAGATCCGCACGGACGGACAAAATGCTTAAAATAGTCATGTTGATGAGCTTTCCTTAAACCATGTGAATTTCGATTAGGGTTTAGTCTACGAAAGCTCCTATCTCTAGAAACCGCAAAGGCAAGATCAGTCAAATCAATTTCAAATTCAAAATTTCTGTACAAAAATCACAAAAAATTGTTGAAAACTAAAGAAATCTTGACAAGATAATTGTGAACCAAGTAAATTCAACTGCACAGCAAGCATGTATCCACAAATATTCATAGTTTCTTCAGTTATTTAAGCTCGCAGCTAAGCTAATGCACGTACACAAGAATCATATTTTGAAAAAAACGTACTAATAATAAGGAAAATCTTCAAGAAAAAAACAGAAAAGAGAATCAACAAAGCTTTAAGAATTAGCTTAAATAATAATAAAATAATTAAAAAGTGATTAGAGTAGAAAAGAATGTTTAAAAAAAAGGGTTTTTAGTAGGCAAAAAAAAATTAAAAAAATTTTAATTATTTTTGGCCAGTCTTGAAAGTTTTCGGCTAGCAAGGTGTTTTTATCCTTTAATAATAATTTTCTTTACTTCTATCCTTTTTTTTCCTTATTCATCTTTATCAGATTATATTGCAAAAACAATTTTTTTTTTTGTTATTATGGTAAGAATCTGTAATTTAGACGATACTGATGCAGCATCTGCCCTGGTTATATGGAGAACGTAAATTGTGTCATCGAAAGTTTTGGTTAATTTAGTTAAGAAGCTTATCCGTACGTATCTCACTGCATGTCTCAGCTTAATTTCTGCATTTTGGTTATGGTTGAAAGCTTCTCGTAGGCTGTTTTAACGATAAGTTATAATCCAGAGAAGATTTTTTATGGAATTAAATAAACTTTTTCCCAAACATTCAAAATAAGTAAAACCGACTAAGCTTTAATGGGAATCGTTGAACGTGCAGATCAACTTTAAACGGACCGTTATAAAACGTGGATTTCCGGTATATTTTGTTTAATTTAGGGAAAATATTACTAATATCAGGATTCCTTTTTTTTTTTTTTTTTTTTATTAAAACTGCTCACCAAGTACAAACAGATGAGACAAATACCGAATTTCTATAAATAAAACCAAAGTGATAAAATGCGCTTTTTTAATCAATAACAAAAAGAAATATCACTCGCGTATAGAAACATATCTTATTTTCAGGAGGAAGAAAAAAAAACATTAAAATGTTGATGGGATTAAATTGTAAAAATATTTTTGTCAGGTAAATTGTGTTCAAGCGTGCTTAACTAATTGCTTTTTGGTTATTCAAGAAAAGTTTGAACTGTTTGTTAAGCCAAAATACACAACGAATGCCTGCTACAAAACCGTAACGAAGCTTTCTATCTACTAATAAACAAAACCAGGAATTGAACAGACTTATTTTATTGCAAATTACATTGTAAAATTTATATTTTGTGAGTCAACAGTGTTCTTACTGTCGTTTTAAGGAGACGGAAAAAAAATTTCGTTTACTTTTTCTTTTTAATTAAATTATTTTCATACTGTGCAGCAACAAATATCCTTATTGTATTGCTAAATCATAAACAAATTTCTATAAATTTCATTATTAATAAACAAACAAACAAACAAACGAATAAAACGATAATAATAAAAACGCAACAAATAAAAAAAAGAAAAGAAAAGAAAAGAAAATAAAAAAGAAAAAACCGAAAACGGTAGAATTTTTTACTCGATTATAATCGCTATAAAACTTTCACTTTTTTATATTTTTTCTTTTAGTCGTTATTAATTATAAAGACGAAACGAATAAAAAAAAAACAAAAATTAAAATAAAATTAGAAAACCAAAGCAAAATGAGAAATGGGAAATGGGAAAAGAATAGAAAAGAAAAGAAACGAAAAACCTTGTTAATGCTACTAATGAGTTTTTATCATATAAAAACATAAAAAACCATAAAAACCCAAGAACAATTCTTTGGGTACAATAAAATAAAATAAAAATTGATTACTAAAAATGTGTTAAACAAAAAATAAAAACGAAAATGGATGTGGATGTGGATGTTGATGTGGATGGATTGGTGGTTGTGTTGTGTGCTGTGCTGTTCTGTGCTGTGCTGTGACACATAAACCGAACCAAACCAAACCAAAACAAATACAAATCGACAATGAAACAACAAAGCAACTCTAAAAATAATTTTATTTTGCGTGCTATTAATCTTTTTTTACGTCACACACAATGACAAAATATTTTTGCTGCTCATTTATAATTCATCGTCTTTGATTTTATCCTTAAAAGATTAATAATATTTGTAAACAAATTACGACATTTATTCCTTATTTAAAATACGTAAAAGTGTGTAAAAGTGTAAAAACGTGTAAATTGATGTGTTTTTATGGGTTGGGCAAACACTAAAGCTTTTTTTTTTTAGTTTTTTTTTTGTTTGAAATTAATCAAATTTCTGTGCTGTTGACACTTTTAGTTTAATAGTTTGTGATCGTGAAAGTAAATGAAAAAAATTTTGTATGTTTCGTTTATAACTGTTGAGAGAATTGTGAGAATTTTTTTTTTTTTTTTTTTTTTTGTAATAGGTAATTGTTGGGTGGTTCTTGGTTGTTTGCTAAAGTATTTTACACCCATATACACCATGTTTAACTGCAAACAATGTTAATAACTAAAGTATAATGTTGCTGTGCTACATAGTTGCCACCTATTTAATTAAACTTAACTAAATTGTTATGGTTTAGCCTTGAGCTTTGATCGACAAGATAGAATTCTTGTGTTAAAAATATGAAACATGAATGCTGCTGCTGCCTTGAACACCTTGAACAAGTGTTTCAGCAATTTTATTTATTGATTTTATTCTACTGTACTCTGCTCCACTTTACTTTACTTTACTTTACTTTACTTTACTTTACTTTACTTTACTTTACTTTACTTTACTTTACTTTACTTTACTTTACTTTACTTTACTTTACTTTACTTTACTTTACTTTACTTTACTTTACTTTACTTTACTTTACTTTACTTTACTTTACTTTACTTTACTTTACTTTACTTTACTTTACTTTACTTTACTTTACTTTACTTTACTTTACTTTACTTTACTTTACTTTACTTTACTTTACTTTACTTTACTTTACTTTACTTTACTTTACTTTACTTTACTTTACTTTACTTTACTTTACTTTACTTTACTTTACTTTACTTTACTTTACTTTACTTTACTTTACTTTACTTTACTTTACTTTACTTTACTTTACTTTACTTTACTTTACTTTACTTTACTTTACTTTACTTTACTTTACTTTACTTTACTTTACTTTACTTTACTTTACTTTACTTTACTTTACTTTACTTTACTTTACTTTACTTTACTTTACTTTACTTTACTTTACTTTACTTTACTTTACTTTACTTTACTTTACTTTACTTTACTTTACTTTACTTTACTTTACTTTACTTTACTTTACTTTACTTTACTTTACTTTACTTTACTTTACTTTACTTTACTTTACTTTACTTTACTTTACTTTACTTTACTTTACTTTACTTTACTTTACTTTACTTTACTTTACTTTACTTTATGAGCTCTTCGATCCAGCTTTCCAAACATATTCCATGCACGGTCATTTAAAAGATTTATCTATTAGGGCACATTGCAATGAATTCAAAAAAAAAAGTTTAACGTCTCTACTAATAAATTAATAAAAATTTAATTTCTAACGACAGCAAAAATAAAAATTGTTTAGCAGTGATTCGCAATATAATTATATCCAGTTTTATAGTCAACTGAATTTTCAATGCACACAAAACCATCGGCATAGGTAAAGGTTGTAACGTGACACTACAACTGCTATTAAATGTGATTACATCTAATCTAACGTTTGTTATATTAGTTAAATTCCTCAAATATTCATTACTTTGTAAGCTTTTTGCATAAATGGTTTTTACATTATCGCAGAACTTTTATAACCACACAACATAAATGACACAAAACATATTGCATTACCGATTTTATTAGAAAAAATGTATCACATACAACGGAAATACAACATTAGAACAAAAAAAATAACGAGACAAAAATGTTGCTGATATTTAAATTTGTTTAATTAAAATTGACAGGAAATAAATTATGCAGAATATCCTATAGAAAAGTTTTGAAGCTTTCTGTAGGCATTTTTGTTTTTCAATTGCTTTTTATTTTTAAAACAAAAATAAATGTCATTTTGCTGTATCTACCTACTTTGCTTTTTTAAACTTAGAAGGACTAGCGGAAAATAACACAAAAATAAAATTTAAAAAAAAGTTCATTTTTCTGTATAATACTTAATGCTGATTTTATGTTTGTTTTAAATTTTTCTTCTTTTCTTTTTGTGTTATTTCGTTTAACAGTAGAAGAATTCCAGAATGATAACCACAATAGGAATACCAAAAAAAAAATAAAAAAATAATAATAATAAAATATTGATTTTAGCTGAATAAACATAATGAATATTAATATAAATAATAAAAAGTTTTTCATTGTTTTTGGTTTTTGTTCATAATTTCACAATTATTTATTTATTTTGATCCTTTTTATTTTGGTTTTGCTACGTTATTTGCTTTATTTATGACAGTTTTCAATCAATTTTATTTAATAATGTTAATCAGATACAATTAATCATTTAAATAAATAAACAATTTTATATCATGTTATTCGATGGAAGAAACATTTAAATTTAATGGAAACCAAAAATAATGGCGTGTGGTAGGGGCTAAAAATCCTTTAAATTGTTCATTTAAGATCTTAATTATGTTTTATGTTTTCCCATTTGTCGGTTTATGTAATAAAATGCAATAAGAACCAGTTATGTGACTTGTTTTTGGTATGTACAAAAAGTTAAACTGGGGAGTAATTTATTGAAATTTAAATAAGTGAGAATAGGACATTTCATGCATAATAAAATTTGTCAAACCATTTGATACTAAATAAAAAAAAGAAAGAAAAAAAGGCTTATTAAGATCTACTAGATGAAACTTATGCTGGCTTGATGTTGATGTTCGAAACATTACTGTTCAACATTACTGAATTCATTATAATTGAAATAGACTTAAATTTAAAACAAAGACAGCATGAACAATAAAATGTTTAAATTCCCTTTAGGGGTCAAATGTTTTCTGTATTAACCAAAAATACTTAAATAGATAAAAGGTTATCAAGAAAACATTGATGAACAAAGATCTATGTAATATAGAAATGAGTTTCTTAGAAATCTCCCAGATTTATAATCATTACAAGGAATTTAAAGGATTTTTCAACATTTACCGGTTAACCGAATTATTTCCACATACTATTTCTGTATTCAGGTTTATCAAAAATTACCAAAACTTCGTTTTTAAACCATATATTTATAGATTTATTGCCAACCGGAGAGTATTTTTGATTTCTCGCTTATCAATTTTAAATAACGAATGCAACAAAATATTCATGGACAGAGGCTAAACAATTGTTATTAGTACACCGTGATGAGCTTTGGTTTATTTTTTTACCACAACTTTTGCCATCCTCTTGAGTTAAGCACTTTTTTTTGTACATTTTCCGGTCAAAAAAATTGTGGATCAATGAAGTAAACTATTTACGTTAAGTAGCTTAAAAAAACCATTTTGACTCTAGTTGAATTAAAGAAATAATTATTGCTGTTTAAACAGTAGAATTGCTTGTGGAATAATTATTGATATGTAAAAACTATGAAATTAATTATATAATTAATTAATAATAATAATTCGCCATTAATTCACATAAAACACATTTCAATCATATTATTTATTTATTTATCAATCAAATTCGACAACAGCAGCAGCAACAACAAAAAAAAAGTAAAATAAAAATGAATTAATGGGAACAAAACTATAAATAATAAATGGATAAATGAATGAATAAATAAAATATTAACTCACAGACCGGACAATTACAAAAATTGTTTAATCTTTTGTGTGTTTTTTTTTTTTTTTTTTTGATTATTAATTTCATTAATTACAAACAAACAAATTTATATAAATAATAAAGAAATTGAACAAACAACTAATCGTATTAAACAAAAAAATTAATTAATTAAAATTTTACAGAAAATTAAACCAATTAAATAATATGAGAGGAATAAATTGTTTTTCTATTGAAACTGATGTCGATTGTTAAACATTTTTAAGAGTTTAATACCGTAAGCTGAGAAATAAAGCTTTATCGGATATATGTATATACAAAATGTTCGTGTAAATTACCAGAGAATTAAATACAAAAAATATTTCAATTTGATTGCCTTTAATGGTTTAATTAACACAAATTAAATTTGAATATTAAGAGGAGATGAAAAACGAATTTATTTTTTACAGTAAAAATTCTATTTTAAGGATACAAAAAAAAAAAAACAAAAAACAAAAACATTTTTATTGCATATAAAGAAAATCAATGAAATTGTGAGTTTGAGGAATAATAAAAAAAAAAAAAAAAAAAAACTTTTATAAACAAAGTTCGGAGACAGGGAAATATATAAACGAATAAAATATATTGTTTTGATGTATAGTAGTTTTGAACATTAAATTTGTATTGAAAAATCCCTTGGCATTAGACTAAATCGATTGAATTATTTTAAAGTGCTGCGAAATGTAATAAATCTTTTATCAAATATCATAAGAGAGGCAAAAAATGGAAAATAAAGGGAAAAAAGAAGAGAAATGACAAATCTTTTCGAACTTTTTGGTAAGTAAATGTTGATCTCTAATGTTTATAATACCATTTACTGAATTTACATAAATAGCGGTAACCGGTTAGATAAATGATTCGTTTGATATTTATGTTCTTTATTTTTCATTGAATAAAAATACCAAATAACTAATTTATATTGTCTTGGCTGTTTTATGTTCAGAAAAATAAATAAATTATTTACGATAATTAATTGATAATTAGGACAATTGTTGGCTTTATCAATGAGATGTTTTTGGTTTGAAATTGTTTTAACCTTTAGAGATCTCTTTTGCGAAGTAACAGCTTAAGCACAATAGACGTAAGCATGGTTTCAGAAAACTTTAAAATTTGTTAAATGAGATTACCAACAAAACCGCACATATAAATAAATATTTTATTTGATTTTTATTTAGCCAATTTTAAAGATATTGGATTTGTGCTTCAGGTCATTCTTCCGTGTCCGTCCATTTCTAAGAAAATGCAATAGAATGCAATAAATAGATATACGAAAGGGGTGGCACCAGTAAAAAGTCCGGTGATTATTGGTATAAGATTCAAATTCAAACTTTTCGCATGTCCCATAACTGATGAAATTATCTCCATTCTTCAGGGAGACAAAATTGACTAAATAAAGTTTAGATCCTGTTGCTTTCTTATTGCTATTCCATGTTTTTTTCCTACTTATTTTATAAATAAATTATTTTTTAAGCTCCCTTCGGAACGTAAATTATGTGGCACTAATGGAAAAAGTTTTTTTTTATTTTTTGTTTTTTTTTCTGTTCATTTGCTTTGAGAACACTTTTTTTTGGTATTTTCCTCTATGCAAAAAAAAAAATTAATAAGTCTTTTTGATTCTGTTTTTTTTCTTTAGTTTTTTGCTGTTTTCAAATGATATTTAAACGGGGATGCATTTGAGGATGGTGAAAATAATAAGTTTCCGCACCGGATGACACTAACTCTAGTTACTGTCACTGGTTTAAATCAACTTCTACATCGTATGTTATAAAATAGTTTTAATTAAGTATAAATTGTGGTATTGATGAAATGAAATGCTAACATTTTTATCGCATTTTCTATTTTTTAATTATATTTCCTTAATTAAAGTTTAAAAATATTTGAGTGTAGTGCATTTTAGAACGATATCCCCGAGGACTATTGGCAGAAAAACTATGAATGAGATTTAAAAATGGATGATAATAAATGCATGAATGTACAATATAAATGGGTCAGACAAATGTCTGAATAATATCAGGATTTTTTGCGAAATTCTTCTATATGTATATACGTTTTAGCAGCTTTACGTATTGAGCGGGAACTATTACTCTATAAGATTAGGTCATGATAAATTTGGCTGATTTTAAAGAACGTAATACATTTTTCTCGTCTTTCGTTATTGTATCTATTATTAAATTAAATAACGATATTGTAATCACAACCCTATTTCATACCGTTATGTTATACGTTACGTTATGCGTTACGTTATTTAAAGAAAAAAAAAGTCTTGTCAACTCATTAATTCTCAATCAACTAATATAAAACTCTGAGTGATTTTATCTACACAAAAAAAAAAAATATATATATCTATGTTCAATTCGAGTAGCATTAGTTTTATGTTACATGTTAATAACAATTAACAATGAAATCCGGATAAGAATTTTTGTTTTTTTATTAACTCTCTAAATATGTAATTATTTGATATCAATTATCTCTTATAGTCAATAGGAAAACAAATGTAGATTGTCGAAGATTGGTAACGAATCGAAAGAATAGGAAAAAAAAATTACATCACATTGCATAAATAATAAATGATTATGTGTTTATTCTAAAAATAATGTGGGATAAAGATAAAATGTTTGTTTTACTATAGGAAGATCAATAAATATGTATATAAACATTTGTAGTATGTAAACATTTATGTAAATAAGTAAAATATATCGACAACGTATATAGAAATTATGGGAAAGACAATTTCATGTTTCTATTTATATTATTGTTTTTTTTTTTACCTTCTTTCGTATTATTATTAAACTTTATCTGTCTTCCTTGAATTCAATTGAATTTTGCTTTAATATTTAACAAATTAATATTTAATATTGTGAAAAGGATTAAAGAAGAAACACCTTTTTACTGCAACCGTTTTATTTTATTTTATTTTATTTTTGTTGTTGTTGTTGCTACCCTTTAATATATATAAAAAAAAAATCATCTGTGAGAAATATTAAAATTTTATTTACATTAATTGTATAATAATTTTTAACTTTATTTTCGTTCGTGTTAACTAATTAACATTGTGTTAATGTTTAAAAATTAAATTAAACTCAACTAATATTTCCGCTTTAACATTTTATTTACGTTTGCATTATTATATATGCCAAAGCTCGGAAATTAATGTAATTAAATTTTTTTTTATAGTTTATATAAATAATTATTTAAATTGTATTTCTCACTTTGATCTTAATTATTGTACAATAAAATAGAAATAGAAAACTAAAAGGAAAATTTTAACGGCTGAATGAAAATCAAATGAATTAATCTTTTTCCTCTTTTCGAGAATGAATATTTTAAATTGCTTAGACACACTTCGGTATAAGGGTTGTTACTTTCTATTTTTCATTCTTCTTTTCTTTTTTTTCCTGCATGCTATTTAAAATTCTCTAACAACAACACAAAATATTTAACTGGCTACACTTCAAACCTCATTGTTGTGCACTAGAGTTTAAATATTCACCTTTGACAGAAGTATTAAATGAATAAATAAATGAAAAAAACTTTTATTAAACTTCAAATGTACAATCGTAAACCTTAACACACAAAAAATAAAACAAAATAACTAAATAACCTGTATCTGAAACGTGAAATTATTTTAATGAAGAGCATAAAACTTGAATTTATTTTTTTTTCTGTTTCTGTAAGCTTAATTAAGTTTGTTGTACACCATATGAGACTTTGTAAAATATTGTTCAGGTACAATAAGCAACAACAAGCAACAAAAAAGAAAAAAAGAAAAATAATCATAAAATATGAAATTATAATTACCGTCACATATTTCTATTGATTAGGTAACAAAATATCAGGGTGTGTAGGGTTAAATAACAGCAAACTTTTTTCCATCTTTTTCGTTTGTCTTTTTCATTGCATGCGCTAAATAACATTCATGTTGAAAATTATTTATTTATCAGGTTTTGTTGTCTGTCGTTTTAGTTTAAAGTTTCTATTAATTCAAACATTATTACTAATTTTTATTTTTTTTTTGTTGCATATTATGAAGCACATTAAAATGGTTTTTTAATTAGTTTTGAAATAATATTACAGCACGAATGTATAATATGTATAAATTTATATGAAAAATAGAAGAAGAAAAAAATGTTTTGTTGAATTTAATTAAATAAAATAGATAATAGTATTAGCGTAAATAGATTGTGATTAGATTAGTTTGTCAATTTTTTTTTTTTTTTTAATAAAAATTTAATTTAATTAAATTAAATTGAATGAAGAAATGAAAAAATATTGAAAAAACTCATTGACCGCATACCAACAACATAAAAAAGAAAGTAGGAAAGGAAAAAAAAAAAAGAAAGAAAACTTGAAAAGGGATAATTTTTTTGTGTTGAGCATTTTCAATTTTCCTATCTGTAAAATCTATAGAAAAGAAAACTGATAAAGAAAAAAGAGAAGAACATTACTTTTAAAAGTGGTTTTTTCGTGCTCAAGGGACTTCAAATACATAAATAAATCTATCAAAAAAAAAAAACGCTGGACGATGTTTTGCTTGTTTGTTTTTTCGCCTTTTTGTTTAAATAAATAAAAGCAAAATAAAAAAAAAAATTGAATAAATTCTAAAAAAAGAGAAAAACGATCAAATAGAATAACATGTAATATCCGTATCAATTGTGAATTATAAAATACGGCTAGACACTTTATATGAGATGTATGTGAAAGGTGAAAAAAAAAAAAAAAAACCCGAAATAGAGAATTGAAAGAAACAAAACTATAGACATCAATGGGGAATTTAAGCATAAAAATACTTTTATAAAAACACTAGAAAAAGTGTTATACAAAGTTATTAGTTCTCGGTATTTATCAATTATATATATATATCGATGTTATTATGATCAACAATATAAAGCAAAATAAATTACATTTTAACGTATAAATGATATATAATAAATAAATTGCCAATTAAGGTGGAATATCTGGGAATAAAAAGCTGTAAAAAAAAAAAAAAATTAACAATACTACATGTCACAGGAAATCATTATTTTCCAACTCAGCAAAAAGCATCGACTCGAAACGAATTAAAATATTTTTTCAATCAAAAATCTCCATTATTATAGTCATGGAGTTCATTTAAATGGAATTAGATGAGATAAGCAGAAAAGCAGCAAAAAAATAAAATAATAATCAGAAATGGTGTGAAGATTATATCATGTGTATGTGTGTGATCATAATAATCATCTATTTCCATTGTGCTTTCTTTTTTTATTCTCTCTTTATTATAATTTTATTTGTTATCATTATTTTTCTTGTGTTTAACCGCTTAAACCCGCATTATAATTGAGTTTAGTGTGTTCCTACATAAATTAATACGCTTTTTTCTTTTCTTTTCTTTTTTTTTTGTTGTTTAGTCACACAGCTATAGGTACATCATCGTTTAGTCTAGTCTAAAAACGAAGACAATTTTCCATTATTAATGTACTGAAGGAAAACAGAAAACAGAAAAATAAAAAAACAAAGCATAAACAGGCAAAAGAATAACAAACCACAAAAAATGATTGAGGATATTTTACTACACTAACCAAGACCTAACTTAACCTACATAAATTAATTTTTATTTATTTTAATACATTTTTTTAATTTTTTTACCTTGTTTTCTTTATTATTTAATAATATTAAAGAACTAAGAAAACAATTTTTGTTATTAAGTTTTTATTTTAAAATATATTTACCTAGTTAAACCTTTACGTAATTTTCATATTATTATTATTATTATTATTATTATTATTATTATTATTATTATTATTATTGTTTGCTTTACCCATTATTTAAATTTATTTTAATTATATATATATTTTTAATAACATTGAATACATAAAATAATTATAATCGATAACCGAAAAATTAAATAAAAAGAAAAATTGAAACTAACCCAAAAAAAAAAAGAAGTGAATTTCCGAGCAAAATAATGAACATTTTTTATGTATATACTACCTAGATACATGTATTCAACTTATGAATTAATTATTTATTACATGAAAATACAGCAACAAAAAATATATATATATAATATAAAATAAAATAAAATAATTTTTTTTTATGAAAACAGAGGAAAAGAGTGATATAATAAGATCTTATATGCAAAAGTAACAATCATATATGATTTTTCACGTAAACTATAAACTTCCTATTTGTATTATTCATTTTTATTGTTGATACGGTAAATGTGTTTGGATATGTTGTAAAAGAAAAGTGGTAGAAGAATATTTCGAAACCATAAGGTAAAAGTTTATTTAAGGTACTACAGAGAATTTAACTTTTTTTCTTGTTTTTTTTTTATTTATTTTCATTTTTTTCGTTTTTATCCTTTTTTAACCTTTTTCCTTTCCTTTATTTTCAGTATACTCTTTATAAAAGAGAATTCTCTGACTTTTACCACCAATTTTCTTTAGTTTTCCACTTCCATAAAATGTGTGTATACAAGAAAACTCTTATTTAACTACCGTAGTGGGGATTTCAATGAGAAAATAACATTTTTCCTACCACTAATTCTCATAAAGTAAATTTCTCTACTTGATGAGAATTAGTGGTAGGAAAATTTATGAGTAAAAATCATTGTTAAAAAAAACCCTCCCACAAAACCAAAAAAAAAAAAATAAAAAATACACATTTCTAATTGTGAGAAAAACGATTTACCATGAAATGAGATTAAAGTAGAATAAAAAATATGCGATGGGTGAAAGACGGAATAATTTTATTCATTTTTGAATGAAAAAAAAAATAAAAAATTTCATTATTGAAAGATTTTAATCAAACCGAAAAAGAAAAAAGGAGAAGAAAAAATGTGCATAAAAAATTTACAGTCGTGTAATTTAATAAATTTGTGTTTTTTTTTTTTTTTTGCCAATATTTCGTTATTAATAAAATTTATGACTTAAAACAGCAAAAATACAACAAAATAATCATTTTCATATTAAAGTTTTATGTTGGTGGCAAAATAAATAAAAATGTCATCACCACTAATTTCCCTTTAACATTTTACATTTTACATTTTATACTGTAACCAATAAATGAAATTAAAAAGTTTTTTTTTTCCTTCTTTCTTTCTTTTTTTCTTTAACCAATTTTATGTATAAGGTTTTAAAATATGAATATTAATTAATAATTCATTTGCGGTTTTAGCATATTCCTATACATTTATAACTAATGCATGATTTTCTGCTACTTTGTAGATAAATAAATAAAATAAAAACGAAAATTGGGTTTATTTTATGAGTAATCTGAGCGAGTGGATTTTTTTTTATTATTTTTCTATTATTTTTTTTTTTTTAGAATAAAACCTATGAAAAGGATTAACTACAATAACTGGATTAAATATAATAAATAAAATCAATAAACGGTATAACAAGAAGATGAAGAAGAAGTTGATGAGGAAAAGAAGAAGGAAAATAAAATCCCAACATAGAATTAATCCATCCTGTAACAAATGGTACAATAAAAAGTTTCCTAAAACCAAATTAGTGTAACTACGGTTAGAGTAAAAGTTGTTGACAGACACAGCTAAGCAAAAATAAATAAATTGATGCTTGAAACGAAATAGAAATAAAATTAAAAAACAAAAACAAAAAAAAAAGTGAAGAAAGAATGACGAAAAAAAAAATTGTTTTATTACGTTGAATAACTTTTCCAATTAAAATAAATGCTAGAAAAGAAAGAAAGAAAGAAATTTTTTTTTTATATATATTTTCCTAGCCAAAGCAAATATAATAACGAAAAAAAATAAGAAATTTTTTAATTTAATTTTTTGTTTTTGTTCTTCATCTTCCTTTCTCTATAAATTTTAATAATTTTTTTTTTGTCTCCACTGCATTTCTCTGTTTAATAATTAAATATAAGAATTATTATTTATTATTTAGAAAGCAAAGACAATGCAAAGAAAACTTCTTATAGTTTTTTTTTTTATATTTTTTAATTAAAAAATTATTTAAGTTGACAAATTTCGCTTAATTGACCTTCCATGGAAATGTATTTAGAAAAGCTTTTCTTCATGAACGTTACAAATCTCAAGAGAGTGTGTGAACTTTTTTGTTATATATAATTTTTGTTTCGTGGTTTTTTTTTTCTTTAATGTAAACAAGGTAAATATGTTGAATATACACGTGGTAATTTCGTTTATATTAGCATGTTACAAACTAATGCTCTGTATTTTTATAAAAAAAAAAGAAAAAAACATTATTATAATAATCGCTTAGTGTAAAGAAAATTATAGAGAAGATGTGTTGTCACGCATGAAAATAATAATTTAACACGAAAACAAAACAGATCTACAAAAGAATTCACCCAACTTAACACACTTATGTCTAAATTGTTTTCGTTTTCATTCTTTCTTTTTTTCAATTAAATTCGCAGTTTGATGATTATTTGATTAAATTTTTAATTAAAAAACTTTTGTTTTAATGCTTAGAAAGAAAAAAATCTCAGTTATTTTACAAACGATAAACACCTTTTAAAGCCTTTAATTAAAACGTTAAAATCGGTTAGTTGAAATGATTTGTTATTATTAGTAATATCAAGTGTATTGGGAATTAAACATGTTTATAACGAACTCTTACTTACTTAACTTAACTTAACTTAACCACCAATTACATTTTCAATATATCACTAAAGCTCCTTGTAGTATTTCTTTTATTATTTTATTTCACAATTTTTCATTTTATTATAAATAATATGTTAACGTTAACAAAGTTGAATAAATTTCAACATACACATTTTATTATGCCTTCTGTAATGTGTATAATATTTTGAGTCAGCATGAATTTCTTTCACAATTTTTTTTTTTTTTATATTATTCAACCACAATAATCTAACTGATAAATTGATAAAACGTGAGATTTTTTTCTAAACGCATTTTTATTATCCTTTATTTTAAAATACAAACGAGAAAAAAAAGAAAAATATATGAAATTTGTTAGAAGTAAGGGGATGATCAGGAATATGACAAAGTATAGACAACGAAGAAATAAAAAAAAAAAAAGAAAAAAAAAACTATTTTAGTTTGCGCGTTGTGCTATAATAACAAGGATCATATTCACGATGTACAAATTATTCATATTGATATTCTTTATGAAATATTCTTGTTCGTATGTTGAATTTTATTTATACTTTAAGTTAAATTATTTTATATACGTATTAAATATTCCATTTGTATATAAATTTATATTTAAAATATATCGCGGAAACATAAAAAAAAAAAGTATTCACATATATAATTCGGTATATAATAACAAATTAGAATTCTTAATGATATAAATTTTTCACCTGTTCAAATATATTTACAAAAATTTCTACAAAGCTTTAAAAGGTTCAACAAAAGTTCTACATATATATCCTGGCATTTTATATTAGATTTTCTTTGAATGATTCTAAAACTGTTTCAACACAATTAATCTTTATTTAAGTTAAACAAGAAAAAAAAAATAAATAAAAAAATTTAATTATTACATAGGAAGCTTTATTTTCTGTTTTTTTTTTTTTTTTTTTTTTTTTACGTAAATAAATTATAAATGTGTTTGCGATATCGATTAATCTTTTTGAATTAAAGTATCGAATTAGTTACGTAGATAACTATTTATTATTTCATTAACTGTGTCAGCTTCTATTTTATATCATTAACTATATGTATAAACGGACAAAGATATAAAAAAAAGCCAAAAAGAAAAATCACATACAAAACTGAAAAGAAAGGCAAAAATCTGTACTCAAATAAAAAGAAAAAAAAAAGTGTAAAAGAAAAGGAATAAAAAAGGTTTCATAGAGTTATAGAAAAAGACAGATTGTAAATCTATTTTAATCAGAGTTAAGGAAATGAACAAAATAAAGGGCGGACTTAATTAACAAAAATTAATTGACGATCAGACAGACAGAACAGGGAAAGATAATTTAGAAAAAAAATGAAATAAAGAGTTAACAGGATTTTTAATTTCTTTTTTTTTTCACATTTTTAATTATTTATAATGATTATCAATTTATGCTCTTTATCGTTTTATATTTACTCACTGAATATTAAAAACAAATTTAATTACAATTTATTTAATGTTAAACATCAATCAAATTCGATAATTAATTATCAATTTACCTAAATGACATTCATCTATTTATTTATTTATTTATTTTGTTAGTTAGTTATTTTTTTACTTTTAATTATAAATTTATTATTAACAATCAAAGTACGAAAACATAAAACATAATTTTTATATATATATTTTATTAATTAATTTTATTTTTCAATGTTAATTATTTAATTAAAATAGTTATAAATAATCATTTGGTTGTCATTTATTACTTATTGATTATTAAATAAAGTTATAAACGTCTTCAATTATTGATTGATTGAGTTTTATTAATAAATTTTAATTAAATTACGGATAAAGACTACACAGAAGAAAAAATATATATATTTTTTTTTCCGTTTAATATAAAGAGAAGTTTGAAATGGAAAAAGCTTATCGATTTCATAAAGCTAAACTTTTTTTTTTTAAATTTTTTTCTTCTCTCTTCATTTTAGATTCGTAACAAATTTGTTTAATAATAAAAACTGCATTGCAGTATTTTTTTTTTTTTTTATTTTATTTTATTTTAATAAAAACTTTTATGTTAATCTAATAACTGGATGAAATTTAATTCAATTTTATTTCATATATTTTTGTTTTTTGTTGAATAAATTCAATTTTGTGTTAAAGTAATAAATTCATAAAAATTGATAAATAAAAATGCAATAGAGAAATCTTTGTTCAGAGTTTGTTAATTGATTCTGTTGTTACAAAATTTATTATTTTCCCTCAGATATATAAGAAAATTGCTATTGTCTTTCCTACACTGTGCTTTTGTCTATGTAATTTTCTATGTTTTAAAAGCATAATCAAGTTGAAATAAACGTTTTTTATTATGCTATAAATATAAACAAAAGCAAATGTTTAAAGTAGTAAAAGAAAAAATGAAAAAGAAAAAAGTCTGTATTCTCAGTGGAAAATTTAATATATTTATAGTTGTTGAAAAAGTTCTCCAAGTACTATTTCAAAACAGCAAAAAACAGCAAAAAAAAAAAATAAAAGTATAAAACGGAATTGTACAATTATTTATTCATGTTGCTTTCTTATCATTTTATTATTTAATTCTATTTTATAAATATAATATTAATATTAAAATTAAATCTTTATTTAGGTGCTTTTTGCTTGCTAAATGTTTTCTTTTTTTCTTTCTTATTCTTTGTTGCATTTGTAAACAATATAAAGTAAATAATGAAACGAAAAGTGTTCACAAAC
>OY540805.1:9443730-9752008 GCA_961205885.1 Ptychoptera albimana | reverse complement strand
AAGGTTTTTTTATACAGATATTTCAGTGCTATTTCTCAATTATTATTTTCCTTTTTATATGCCATTATAATTATGAAACTTTTGCAATTAAAAAACCTAAATTAATTTTTATTATTATTATTAACATATTTTTTTTTTAATTAATAATAAAATAGAATAAAAAGTTAATTTTTAAATTAAATTTATGAAAACCGAAAATTAAAGCTTCAATTATTAGTGTCAGCTTCATAAAGGATTTTATCATTTTAATTTAATATAAATGGTTACTTGACTATAAGTATAAGTACTAATTAAAAGTAATTACTGCAGCATTCCTTCATAAAACAAAACTTTGATTTTATAATAAATGTCCGAAAATGCATTTACCACAGTTCAAAATACATAAAAATTGCATTCAAATGAAATCAAATCCAGAATAATAATTTTTTAATAAACATGTTATGGAATAAGTTCTATACATTACTGTCAAGTTATTCACATACTCAAAGTTTTTAATTGTAATAATGTTAAACGTTTAAAAATATTGTTCACTCAAACTAAGCATCGGAATAATTATTAAACTATTGATGACGTGTTTTACAGCAAATAAATATTTTGACTCAGTTTAAACATAACTCCATTAGACAAGATAGCTTATTATAAAACCAATTTTTATTTTAAATAATTTCATTTTATGGAGGTGGTACACAAGCTATGAGAAATTTGACTGTATTGTAAAAATTTAGAATTTTCATCCTTCCTCGAAGAGCTTCTCGGACAAGAAATTATATTTTTATTGCTATTTTTGGTTCGTAAATATCACAAATAAAACACGCAAAAGGGATCAAGCCAAGTAAAAAATGTCTGCTTATCGAAAAAAAAGCAATAAGTTCACACTACCAACAAGCAACCCACTCACCTATATAAACCAAAAAATATTTTTTTTTTACCATTTTCAATATAAATATAATTTTTGCCTCTTCTTCAACATTTTTTATTTATTTATTCTATTTTTTTCTCTTCTAAATTTT
The DNA here is from genome assembly GCA_961205885.1 of Ptychoptera albimana. Classification (NCBI taxonomy): domain Eukaryota; kingdom Metazoa; phylum Arthropoda; class Insecta; order Diptera; family Ptychopteridae; genus Ptychoptera; species Ptychoptera albimana. Next base: position 9,750,998 of record OY540805.1, on the reverse strand, counting down.
GCTATCTCTTATGGATATAAATAGAAGAAAAAAATAGTAAAAATAAAAATCCTTCTTATGATAAAATATGTACGTGAGAATGATCAAGGTTAAAGTATTACGAAGATATTTTTCAATTTTCATCCTTTTTGTTCCATACAAAAAAAAAAAAAAACAGAAAAAAAGGAAAGAAAATTAAAAATCTTAACGAAAGATATGTTACGTTACGTTATGTAATATTAAGTTATGGATACGAAAAACGTAACATACTTTGATTATTATTTCTTCCTTTTTTACGTTTATCATGCTCCTAATTTCTCATCATTATTTTTGCTACAAAAGAAAAGTGGTTTTTGTCATTTAGTGCTTCAACTGTATGATTATGTGTACAGTTTTTCATCTCGCTTTTTTACTTTCGTAGTCGAAAATAGTATTAATTCCTATGTTTTCATTAAACATAATTTTACTCTAGAGTTTTAAAACATTTTAAGAAACATTATTATATATCATCTGCATTAATATGTCTTCAGTGTTACTTTGCGTGTGTGTAATTTAGCCGTGTGAAATTGTATAAACGTGGTAAATTGTATTAAAAAAAATTTCAAAAGACATACGGATTGCTATTATATTATATACTTTATTAAAAAATAGTTTTTCTTTATATTTTATTTTAAAAAAGACAGCAGCTTAGCTTTCAACAGTATAAACAAGGTTTTTTTTATTTATAGAAAATTAAAGAAATAATTTAAATAAAATTAGATTAAAATTTATGGCTGGAGGATTTAAAATATAGCGCGATACACTTTGTCTCTATTTTAATCTTAAAAATCTAATGAATTTTGCTGAATTTTAACTAAAGAGAATAAATAAAACTTTGTCGAGTTAAAAAGAAAGTTTTAATTTTATTGAAAGTGAATGAAGTTTGTAAAAAAAAATGCTTTCAATGAAGTATATCACCAATATTTGATAATTAAAAGACCGCAATTCAAGCTGTATAACCCTGACAAATGAATCAAAATAAAAGTATTTTTCCTCACTTTCATTTTAATTAATTATATTTATTGTTCTATTTTCTAACAACAATTAATTAAACCAGTGAAAAAGAAATTTATTTCCAGTTTTTGTAATTTTCTTTATAAAGTTTTAAAATTGACTATTATTTGATAAAACTATTTGTACCACAATCACCAAAAGAAATAAAATCTTATTCTGGAATAAATACTATGATTCACTTAACAAAGTTACAGAAGAATTCCATCAATCAGCCAGTAAAACCTTTTTCAATTAAAAATTTCATATCTTTTAAAAATAAATTCATATGCTTTATTTTTAAAGTAGGATTTAAAAAATATGTTAAAGTAATAATTTGAATAGCAAAATAGCAAAAGAGATTGTCTAGAAATTAATTAGAATACCAAGAAAAATCCATTTTCTTATATTTATTATTATTATTATGATTATTATGATTTGTATACATAGTGTTTGTAACGTACAAAGGACTAACCATTTATATTTCTTCAGAATTTCTTAATTAAACTTAATTTAGCAACTATTAAAACAAATATTTTATAATTATTTTTTTAAAAAGCCTATAAAAAGCGCTCTTTCTATACTATATAAATAATATATATATTATAACAATTAAGCCCTATGGGGACAAATGTTTGTTAATAGAAACATTTTCTAGTTGAAGAAGCTATGTGAGTAGCATACGAATTTAAAGAAAACAAATTTCATTACAAGCAACAATTATATAATTGTTTAAATAGGGAGAAATTCCCTTATTCTAAGACGTTGCGTAGAGACATAATGGAAAATTCATTTCAAGTCTTAGTGTTTTGTTTTAATTAATTCATTAGTTTTTTTTTGCTTATTTATTTTTTAAATTTTTGGTGAATTTTAAGTTCTATGATTGATGTAATGAATATTTATTAATTTAAATAAAATTTTCAAAACGGTATTTCAGAATATTGTTGGCAATAGGGTATGTTTATTAAAATTGTTTAAATGTAGATTCTTTTTTATTGTAACCAATTTATATAAAGAAATATTCCTTTTATTATTTATGAAAAAATAAATTTAAAAGAAATTTATTTATATTCATTATAACATTAAGCGACTTAATAGGAAGAATTGGAAAAATTTATAACATAAGCTTCGTAAATTATTATAAAAATCATAAAGTTACTTAACAGCAATTAGAGTTAATTAATAAATTATTTACAAATACCTTTAATAATTAATAACAAATTTGTATTATAATCACTTAGTATTATTATTTGTTTAAAATCAAAATAATAGAAAAAATAAAAAGTCATTTGTCTTCACAACAAACGAAACGCCCTTATTATGCTGAAATCTCTTTATTAAAATAAAATAACAAGAAAAGAATAACATTCTCCTACTAATGGCGAGGTATTTTGATATTTATTCCAAACAAAACAAAATAATGGAAAAAATTCTTCATCTTTTGACTTTATCAACAAACGTACAAAATATAAATAAAAATTCCTTAACTCTCTCTAGTCAAATATGTTTCTTTATTCAGCGGAAACTATTCAAAAAATGTATCATTGTTATTATTTTCACATATATATCACTATCAAATATGACTATATTCGAGAAACTTGAATACAAATAATAATAATAATATTTTTATTTCATTTTTATAACAAGCAAAATAAAAATTGCATTTGTTACCGTTCATACGAAAACTGTTTGACAAATTTTATTCAACAAAGAAATTTTATTGTGCACAAAATGGACAATCAAAATACAATTTTTATTTCACCCGGTTCAATCCCGGATTTCGGCCTGCTTTTTATTATTTTAAATCACAAATCTCATCGTGAATGGAAATTTTAGCTGCATATTCTTATCACAAGCCGAAATAGCTCAGTTGGGAGAGCGTTAGACTGAAGATCTAAATGTCCCCGGTTCAATCCCGGGTTTCGGCATGCTTTTTATTATTTTAAATCACAAATCTCGTCGTGAGTGGAAATTTTAGCTGCATATTCTTATCACAAGCCGAAATAGCTCAGTTGGGAGAGCGTTAGACTGAAGATCTAAATGTCCCCGGTTCAATCCCGGATTTCGGCCTGCTTTTTATTATTTTAAATCACAAATCTCGTCGTGAATGGAAATTTTAGCTGCATATTCTTATCACAAGCCGAAATAGCTCAGTTGGGAGAGCGTTAGACTGAAGATCTAAATGTCCCCGGTTCAATCCCGGGTTTCGGCATGCTTTTTATTATTTTAAATCACAAATCTCGTCGTGAGTGGAAATTTTAGCTGCATATTCTTATCACAAGCCGAAACAGCTCAGTTGGGAGAGCGTTAGACTGAAGATCTAAATGTCCCCGGTTCAATCCCGGGTTTCGGCATGCTTTTTATTATTTTAAATCACAAATCTCGTCGTGAATGGAAATTTTAGATGCATATTCTTATCACAAGCCGAAATAGCTCAGTTGGGAGAGCGTTAGACTGAAGATCTAAATGTCCCCGGTTCAATCCCGGGTTTCGGCATGCTTTTTATTATTTTAAATCACAAATCTCGTCGTGAATGGAAATTTTAGCTGCATATTCTTATCACAAGCCGAAATAGCTCAGTTGGGAGAGCGTTAGACTGAAGATCTAAATGTCCCCGGTTCAATCGCGGGTTTTGGCATGCTTTTTATTATTTTAAATCACAAATCTCGTCGTGAGTGGAAATTTTAGCTGCATATTCTTATCACAAGCCGAAATAGCTCAGTTGGGAGAGCGTTAGACTGAAGATCTAAATGTCCCCGGTTCAATCCCGGGTTTCGGCATGCTTTTTATTATTTTAAATCACAAATCTCGTCGTGAGTGGAAATTTTAGCTGCATATTCTTATCACAAGCCGAAATAGCTCAGTTGGGAGAGCGTTAGACTGAAGATCTAAATGTCCCCGGTTCAATCCCGGGTTTCGGCATGCTTTTTATTATTTTAAATCACAAATCTCGTCGTGAATGGAAATTTTAGCTGCATATTCTTATCACAAGCCGAAATAGCTCAGTTGGGAGAGCGTTAGACTGAAGATCTAAATGTCCCCGGTTCAATCCCGGGTTTCGGCATGCTTTTTATTATTTTAAATCACAAATCCCGCCGTGAGTGGAAATTTTAGCTGCATATTCTTATCACAAGCCGAAATAGCTCAGTTGGGAGAGCGTTAGACTGAAGATCTAAATGTCCCCGGTTCAATCCCGGGTTTCGGCATGCTTTTTATTATTTTAAATCACAAATCTCGTCGTGAGTGGAAATTTTAGCTGCATATTCTTATCACAAGCCGAAATAGCTCAGTTGGGAGAGCGTTAGACTGAAGATCTAAATGTCCCCGGTTCAATCCCGGGTTTCGGCATGCTTTTTATTATTTTAAATCACAAATCTCGTCGTGAGTGGAAATTTTAGCTGCATATTCTTATCACAAGCCGAAATAGCTCAGTTGGGAGAGCGTTAGACTGAAGATCTAAATGTCCCCGGTTCAATCCCGGGTTTCGGCATGCTTTTTATTATTTTAAATCACAAATCTCGTCGTGAGTGGAAATTTTAGCTGCATATTCTTATCAGAAGCCGAAATAGCTCAGTTGGGAGAGCGTTAGACTGAAGATCTAAATGTCCCCGGTTCAATCCCGGGTTTCGGCATGCTTTTTATTATTTTAAATCACAAATCTCGTCGTGAATGGAAATTTTAGCTGCATATTCTTATCACAAGCCGAAATAGCTCAGTTGGGAGAGCGTTAGACTGAAGATCTAAATGTCCCCGGTTCAATCCCGGGTTTCGGCATGCTTTTTATTATTTTAAATCACAAATCTCGTCGTGAGTGGAAATTTTAGCTGCATATGCTTATCACAAGCCGAAATAGCTCAGTTGGGAGAGCGTTAGACTGAAGATCTAAATGTCCCCGGTTCAATCTTTAATTTCTTATTATAATGTTTTTACAATTATCTATCGTTATGTTTTTTTTTTTCAAGACTTTAATCCTTTAATGAATTACAAAATAAAATACAGTAACATAGGGTTTATTGATATTATCGTCATGATTGCTTTTAAAGTAGATAAATTCACTTATTGCTAAATTAAAGCTTAATGGCATAATAATAATGGCAATAATCGTGAAAAAAAAGGTTCAGGATTATCTTGATTTTCCATTTCGTATATTTATATTTTTTCAGAAAATTTCTTTTGAAAATGCTTCTCCTACTATTTGTATCTACTTTGCACTTATCATTAAGATTTATTTTATAAACTTTTTGGCTATACCTTTAATGTGTTTATCTATTTCTTCCTTTATCTGTCTATTAAAATTTAATTAAATTTGTTGTCGTTGCTCTTCAACAATTGACTAAAGTTAGTTTCGTTAATTAAAAATTATGTCAAATGTCAAAACAATAAAAATAAAGTTAAAACAAATTCATCATAATCTCAGTGGTTTTGTGTATTCACAAATTTAGAAAATCAAACAATAGTTACTTTGAATTATATAATTAAGGAAATAAAGTGTTAATTACTAGTTAGGGTTGAACAACAGATGATTTTTGAACTTAATGACGTCATTAAAATGTAATAATATGAAGTTAATTATGATTAATGCAATTCTAGTGTTGATTTTCGCACACAAAATTATTTATTAAACTAATAAATTAAAATATAAAATGCGTTAAATGTTTGTAATAATAAAAATCAATCAATCATTTATTTTATAATCGATATATAAAAATATGTTATTATAATAATATGTATTACCTATTATAAAAAATTCATTATTAATCAAGATATTTAACGCGTTTTTTAAACTTTTTTTTTATTTGTATTTTTGAGTATTTTTATTATTTAATTAAAAAATACAAAAACCAATCAATCAAAAAATTATTATTTATTAAAAACATAAAAAAAGAAAAAAATTCAGAATTTTATTGTAATAAAAAATAAGTTATTAAGTCAATATTTCACGCTATTAAGCGTTCATAAATGTAAAGAGAAATACTTTCATAGAATTTTTTTCCTACAAACAATAGAAATTTTAGTAAAAAAAACACAATTTCTTTAACACTATTGTTATAGGAAAAGTTAGCTCTATTAATATAATTTTTATTTTTATTATTTTTTTTTTTTTATTAAACTATTATCCTGCAGTGTTATGAAATAAACACGTCTTTGTTACAGGATATTTATAAAAATTATTTCATAAGCATTTCACAATATTTTGGATTTTTTATTTTTGTTTTTTGTTGGAATAAGAATTCAGGGATTTTCAGCTTTTCGTGATTTGTTAAAGCAATTTTTTATTATGAAATAACAATACAATAATCATTAGAATAGATAAACAGATCGCAAACATAAATTGCAATATTTTTTTTATCTGATACATTTAAATTTCCATAATCTTTATCTTAATCGGAACTTAAAAGAGCAAACTAACGATTTTATTATAAAAGATTATTCAGTCAATGGATAACATTACTTAAATGCATTTACAAAAGAAAGATATAACAAATTGACTAACAGATAACTTTAGATTTTTTTTATTTATCAGGAAAATACCAACTATTGCAAACAAAACTCCAGTCATTCTTACCAAAAAAGACTCATAATAACTCACAACAAATTATCAAAATGATATCAAATAAGAAACACACAAACTTAGAAACACAAAAACTATTCTTATAATTTTTAAGGGTGTATTAAGAACAAAATTTGATATGAACAAAAATAAAAGTCAAAATGACACCAAAAAACTACCAATAAGGCAGTAAAGCTGACATCCAAGATAGCAGTCACGATAACAAAAAAAATGACAAAAAAAACAGCGAATTTTATATTTTTTTTTATTATTATTTAAGCAATAAAAGAAAATAATAAACCAGTTAAAAGTCTAACAAAATATTAAACGGAAAAAAAAAATTCACAAAACGATTTCTTTTCAACAAATGTAACCACAAGAGGCAGCAACAAGATACACAAAAAAAAGCTTAATAATCTTATCAAACAGAAAAGAAAAGAATAAAAAAACGATATTTAGGTTTAAAGAAAAAAAAAATAAATAAATAAAATAAAATCATCCAACATGGTGACAACAATACAAATAACATTTGATGCGTGTAAAATACAGATAAGAGCATACAAAATAAAAAAAATTCTTATAAAGAATATATTTTAAGTCAAAAAATAAAGAAAACGTTTTCATTCAGAAAGTTAACTGATTTATTACTGATTTAAACCCATCTTCGGTGTCACCAACAGAAACACAATTTATTATTTAATCAATGGATTAAAACATTTTTTTTTTGTTTTTTTATTAATTTGTATCACTAGTGCCAAATAAACTCAAAAAAATAAAAGAAAAAGAAACTTGCAACACAAAACGAATTACAGAAATTGTGTAATGTCATCATAACAAACACAAATTTTCAAAAATAACAATGACAAAACGAAAGTTTATTATTACGAAAAAAAAAAGAAACAAAACACTCAAAAAAGCTTGATCACAAAAAAACGAAGCAAAACAAACGCCAAGTCAATTATTGACAGAAATAAAGCACTTTTTTTCACTTTTTTTTTTATTCCTCAATCATCAACAACAATTATGTTAACAAAACTTACGATGATTTAGCATAAAATAAATAAATAATAGAAATAAAAAAGATTTAATAATAAAAAACAAAATAATAATAATTGTATCATTATAAGGAAGAAAAAGAAGAAAAAAAAACAATAAAAATGCTTACACACAACAATAAAAATTGATGATGTTTGTAGTTTTTGCATTTATTTTCATTTTTATAGCGGTTATAAACTGGATATATTATTGCCAATGTCAGTGATAATAAAAAATATCTCTTGTTTAAATAAATTAAAAAAAAAATTCAATTTAATCAATTAAATTACATTCAGCGTAATAATAATTAAGGTTATTATATATCAATACGAAAATTGGTAAAGCTTATGCAAATTTACAAATTATTATCAATATAATAATTATATTATTAATAATTTTATAAGCTTTCTCTATCCGTTTTTCTTTATGTAAATCTTATTCTTGCTTGTTGTATTATAGTTATTAGTTTTATTAAGGCATTTTGCAAATGTTAATTTTGAATAACCAATAATCAAACAAAGTAATAATATATTTTTTTATTATTATTATAATTATTATTATTATTATAAACATGAATACATAATAAATTAACTTTAATTAAGTTAAATCTTTGTTTTGTTAATAATAATGTTAATGTTAATGTTGATCCACGTAACGAAGCACAACAAAACAGTAAGGTTTTCTATTACTTAATAAAGCTACCTACTGCCTAATAAATTAAAACGGAATTAAGATAAAATAATGAAAAGAAAAAATTAATTTTACGATTAAATCTTATAAAATTTTAATGAAATTAAATTAATAAAAACGAAAAATCCAAATATACACAAAATCCAATTAAAATTTATTAAGAAATGAAAAAAAAATAAAAATATAACTAAGCTAATTTCAACGTAATAATAATGCTGTCGTTTAAATAGAAACACGATAAAAGGGGGGACAAAAATCATTATTATTAGTAAAAAAAAAAGAAAAATTAACTTTAAATTGTTGTATTTTATTTCATCAGTTAATAAAATTAAAAGGATATTTTTTACGCAAACAGCAAGGTACATTTAAATGATTTGTTTTAAAAAAAAGTATTTAACCAATCGACAAATAGAATTTAGATTTCATTAAGTTTAAAACCTTGTGATTGGTTAACGTTGAGTATTTTATTGGTATGCTTATTGAATAAATAGGTTTTTGACATCTAGGTATTATTTTTCAATAATCAAATAAATAAGTTATTTTTAAAAAAAGAAGTAAAATAATAAAACATATAAATTTTAAATGCCTATTAATCATGTTGCATTAAATAGTTAAACATAAATAAATCTCAAGTGATTTATGGTTTTTTTTTTTTTTTGTACTTTTTTTTAGCAAAACAACTTTTTTTTTATTTAAATTAAATACAAAATCTACATACATACGTATGACTAGGCCAAAAACAAGCCAACCTACTATTAGTACAACTGTATTTAACGTTGTTCTTATATTCAATGATTAATGATATCTCTTTTACCGGTGGAAAAAAAAGGATTAAATCAGCGTAATTTAGATTTATTTCTTTAATCTTTTTCACTTTTTTTATTTTATTATTATTATTCGTATATATAAAAATATTAAATTTAAATGCGGCTTAAAATTTATACATTTTTTCGTTCCATTTTTTTTCCAAAAATAACAAGAATTTAATGAAATCCAAGAAAATATAAGAAAAACACTTTACACAAATTCAAAAAGCTTCATTTTATTAAATATTTAAAAAGTTCTTAATTAAAGGTAGAAAATATTTTATATAATTAAAACAATTTAAAAAAACCCAATACGGTTGTCAATAAACATTTTTGCCGATTTGTCTGGTTGCTGTCGTTTTTCATCAATAATACAAATAAACACATTTCTGGTTTGTTTCTGGTTGTTTATTATTTCTTATCATCTTAACGTTGCTTTGTTGGACATTATTAAGTTTATATAAAAAACGTGAATAGATTTAATTCTTAATGAAATTGTACAAAAGGGTCTCGTAAATTAAATAAATATTTTCATTACTTTACATTTTGTTGCTTTCTCATTTTAATAGTTAAAGCCTTTTTAATTGAAAATAATAGAAATTTAATTAAAAAACAAAGGCAAAAATTTTATACAGGAAATAGTTTTTCATTTGTTTGCAATTTTTATTTCCTACCCAAAAAAGGAACATTAAAAGATCTAAATTACTATTTGTTGAGTAAACATAATTTCTCTACCTACCTTACTTTAATGTCCTTTTTCTTGTTCTCGTTTTTTTTTCAATAAAAAATAGACAGAGGAAAAAATAAATTTAATTTCTGGTAATAAAACATAAAAGCACGTGTGACAGAATCATAAAAAAGAAAAAATATTTTTTATTATTTGTTTGGTTTGATGAAAATCAAAATGATAATTCACAACAATGTTAAATGGTAGAAAAATAAGGTAAAATAAAGTAAAAGTTTTATAAATGTGGATGGTGATCGTAAATGTGAGTGAAAAACGTTACGTGCATTTAATGCGACAAGGAACAGGCACAAAAATATACATGTATTTATGTATATAAAAAAAAGGAAGAAAAAAAAAATAAAACAATAAGAAAGAAAATGCTTATCGTTTTTTATTTTTTTATGATATGAAACTTCAGCAATAATCACATTATTAGTTATATTCAGCATAAGAAAATTGCATTTAATTTATTGAAGTATTTAAAAGTAATAAAACAATTAAAAATTTGATAAGAATTAGCCGTCATTAATTTAGCAAATACTATACTAATTTGAATACAAAGCGCAGTTAAAAAAGTAATTAAATTAGCTAAATAGAAAAATAAACCAACACAATATTATAAAAAAAAAAAAAAAAAAAAAAAAATACAAAATATGTTTGTTGTCGCACACAGTTTTTTATTGTTTGCAGTTAACAATAAAAAGAAGAAAATACTATCTAATAAAAAAGCACGTTTATACAAGCTTCGTTGTTATAGCAAGTTTTATATAAAAAAGAATATTAAGTCACCTTTATTAACACTGACTAAAAATGATAAATATAATAACAATATCAAACATCAGCCAATAAACATGAAGCAGCAAACATTATTGTCAACACATAAAAATATGAAAAATGTAATAATATAGCCAATGAATAACAAAAAAAAAAAAATAAAAAAATGTAAATAAATTATTCTGTCATTGTCAGAAGAAGGTATTGAGGAAGAAAAAATAAATTATTGTGCAGCAAATTTGCTCTTTCAACTGTAATATGATCGAGTGTTCTTTGCGCCTTTTTTTATTTATTTTTTTTTATTAAAAATGATGTCATTTTTATCACATGATAACATCAAATACGCATCATGTTTCTATTGTAGCTGTATACTTGTCATATATGATAAAAACAATGAGAACATAACAACGATGATAAAGAAACAAACAAGGATACGAAACAAAAAGCTATAATCTTGAATTTAAATGAAATCATTAATGAAATCGCAAACATTAAAGTTAAATACGAAAAGAATAAAGGAATTTCTTTTTTAAAACGAAAATAATAATAATAATAATAAAAGAGCAAATGTGTTTTATTTTCTATTTTTAATTTCCGTGCTATTATCGATAAAGCAATAAACATAAGCAGAGAACAATTTCATACATATATATATATATATATTATTTTTAATAATAACAAAAAGTAAGATAAAATAAAAGCTAATAAATGACACAATAATGTAATTTTATATTATTTTCTATCAGCACAAATGTCTATTTATTTTTTTAATTTCCTCCAAAGGTGAAATATTTTTAATTTCCTCTTTAAACTAAAGACGCATCGTACGCACTTTGAAACACAAACAAAGCATAAATGATGAACAATCAAATAAACAATTCGAGTAATACAAAGAAAATATTTATTTATTTTCTTGTTAATTGATTCGATGTTAACTTTTGATTAATATTTAAATTTAAAAAATACTTCGAATAAACTTTATTCAGGAAGAAAATTCTAATAAAATTATTCATAATAATAAAACTAACAATAAGACTGGAATGGTATTATACAGTACTTTAAAAACGTATTCCCTTTTTACATTTTTGATATAGATTTTTCGCTAAAGGTTATGTTGCTTTAGTTGCTTGTTACTATAAAAATGAAATCTTATGCTAATTAATATCTTTTAGAGCATATTAATAGTTTTTAAAGTCTTTTTAACATTATAATAACACTTTAAAGTAAATAAACCCTGATTCTCTTCAACGCATGATAATATAAATGAAAAATTCATAATTTTCCGTCTAATAAAATTCACTCAAACAGCCAATAATATTTTCCTTTAGCACAAATATTTAAAAAAAATTAAAACCAAATTTTATTACCTATAAAAATGTAATTTCTATTATTAATGGTAAAAATAAAAAAATAATAACGCATTATAATGTATTATTATTATCTATTTTCATTTTTTTCTATTTTTTTTTTTTTTGATAATAGATTAATGTTTATTTATAATATATCTTCGAAATACCATTTTATTGAAACATTTCACCCACGAGAACAATAAATAAATAAAAATATTATTTTATACTTTGCATATCCCAATAGACGACATTTAATAATCTTTGTATTTTCATATATATTTTGTATTAGAAGTTTTAATAATATTAGAGTTTGATCGATTGTTTATTTTTTTAATCTTTTTACATTTAAATAATAATTTAATTGAATTATAACAAGTGTAGAGGTATACGAAAATAAAACAAACTAGTTCGCTAACACTATAGTAATGTCAAAAATAATTGACAAAATAGCCAAGTTAGTGAGAATTATTATCGTATCTATTAATGCTCATTTTATTAGAAGCCACTTTAATATCTCTCTACCTCTACTCTACTTCAATTTTTCATTAATTTCATTTGTAACAAAAATATTTACGAACCAGCCAGCGATCCAGTCAGCCAAAATATGAATAATGCAACATTTTACTTTTGTCATTTTTGGACAAGATTCCACTACTTAAGCATTAAAAATATACTCTCAAACCCTTAATTATAATTAAATTAATTAAAATGAATAATAATTATATATTTAAAAAAAACCTACACCTGTGCAAAAATACATAATAAAAAACGATTTTCTCATTAAGCACGAATACAGAGAAACAGCACAAACAATTTAATATCCGCAGTTAAATTTAATAATATTAAAAATAAAAACAAAAACTAAATTACTTATGCAAACTTTTAATGTACAAAAACAACAAAAAAAAACCACTAAAAACGTGATCAACATAAAAATAGAAAAAAAAAAAAAAAGAAAATTATTTTAAACATTTAAATTATTATACATTAGGGTTGCACACACTCGGCGCATTATTAATGCATATTTAATGTAATTCATTAAAATAAATTAATTAATTAAAAATAAAAAAAAAAAAATAATAATAATAATAAAACTTTGCATATCACTTCTATAATAATTAATTTTATTTAAAAAAAAAAAAAAAAAAAAAAAAGAATCCATCATAAATCACAAAACATTAAACAATTAAAATAACACTAAAAAAACTAAATTAAAAAAGTTCAGGATACTTATCGATTTTGATGCCGATTTCATTTAATATTGGCTGTATTGACCCGATAAAGCCCTCAATTCTTCTGTAAAAAGTATTTAAATAGTTTATACATTCGCTTGTTATTGTATCGGTAGGTTCTGGCAATATATCAGGTGTTTCATTATTTCGTGATGGTGTTATACTGGTGTTCCATTCTACATCCGAATAATAATTATTTAAAGGCCAATTGTGTTCTGATGATGTTGTCGATAACGAGGATGGCGATGACGTTATATTATTTCCTTCATTTACAAAATTATCATTAAAATATTTGATAATTAATTTTTTTGGTGATTTCCTTTTAATTGATGGCAACGGTGGTGTCACTGACTTTTGTTTTGTATTTATTAAACATTCTTTCGTTAATAACTTTTTTATATATGATTTTGATGCGGTTTTCATAGATTTTACTAGAAATATTATTAAAATTAGCATTTAAACCACAGAATAGCAATAAAAATAACAAATATAACTAATTACATTTTGCTTTATTTGATAAACAGATGCGATTTTGGTTTTTTTTTATAACTTTCATCTTGTTTTATTGTTTCTTGGGAGGGAGTTTCTTTTTTTTTCGTATTTTCGTTTTTAATATTTCTTTAAATAATTTATTTAGAACAAAATTTTGCTTCCTGTTTTTTTTTTCTATTTAGCAATTTTAAATTAGACAGATGGATAAATTTATATTAATAAAACAGTGGAATTATAAATGCAATTTTGTGACAGAAACAAGTTGCTTTGTTTTTTAATTTTAATTAAATAAATATATCACCAGGTTTACCTTGGTTTTTTTTTTTTTTTTTTAATTAAAATTCGATTTTTTTAAATGAATTTGACTTAAAATTGGCTAAGAGTTAGCTAATAATTATTTTAATATTCTAGAATTCTGTTTCAAAAATTAATTGTGCTCGTTCTTAAGGCAACATTTGGTGAGGTTGGTTAAATAAAAATTGCATAAATGTTTATTTAGCAGAAAATGATTTCAAATTAAAGGAAATTCTAATAAGAAACATTTTAATTTGGTTTCAATTCATTTTATTTTATAGTTTTTTTGTTCAATTTACTATATGCATGTGACATGATTATTGTTGTTCGTACGGCTGTTACATATATTATTTTTTGTAGTACGCAATCACAAAACCTCGGTTTCGATTCAATGAATTTTCATCAGAATTTCTCTGAAGCTTTAAAACATTTTATAATGCCAAGTCTTAATATATCATTAAGCTCTATCTAACGAGTATCTGCTTACTGCTTTTAACAAAGAGAAAAAAAAATTAAAACATAGAACTCCTGTCTGTCTTTATTATCGTTTTTTATCAACCGTCTGTTAATATATCTCTATCATTTCAGTTTTCTGGTTTATAAAGATTTTTTTTTATAATTAAAATCTGCTCCATTAGATTTTTAAAAGCTTATTGCATATAACTGCAAGCATCTCAAATTATTCATATAATTTTCTAGTGAAATCTAATTAAATATTTAAAATTTAAAGAATTTTTTAATGTTGGATTGAATTCACTCAAATCTGATTTTAATTATTATGATTAACAAAAATAGTATTGAAAATTGTTTCCATTTTTTTATCTTCATATGTTATCTTTATTATGTTTATTAATATAAAAGTGTTGATAGTAATCTGATGCGTATTTATTCAGTTATATAACATAACTGATTTTGAATCATTTTCTTAACGTAAATAGATAAAAATAGGTTATAGATTAAATGTTAAATATTTTGAATTATATGTTATATGTAACAATAACATTAAATAATTTTCTTTTTATTTATAATTAAATAAATTGAAATGCTGTCGAAATGGATGATTTTTCATTTATAAACAAAAAAATTTTTACTATAAAAGATAATTAATTAGAGTTAATTAAAGTCCTTGCTTTACATTCCTCATAGTGAGTAAATTTTTACAAACAATATAATGCATTGTTAAAAAACCTTTTTAATTTAACGCTCAATTACCATAAATCAAACATAATATATTTAAAACAAATCAGAATATAAAAAACGCTGAAACACTAAAATTTTATTTATATTAAATATAACAAGCTATCCATATGTGCTTTTTCATAATTCGACCTTTATTCAATAAAAATAAACATAATAAATATATAAGTATTATATATATAGATAAACGATCAAATTATTTTTCTGTTATAAATGGTAAATTATTATTAAAATTATTTTTCAGTCTAATAAAAGTATTTTGTTTATTACTTTTTTCATATAATAATTTTTGTTTTACTTTATTTTATTTTTTTTATTAATAATACGCATTTATTTATAATGTTCGCTTAATTGGAGATTATTAATATCATTGTTATTATTGTTATTATTATTATTATTATTATTTTTTTTTTTATTATATTTTTACTAAATATACTCTAATAATAGAGCATGTTTATTAAAAATATTTTAAATAGAAACGCAATAACCACATAATTTTAATTAATATAACAGATATTTTCATTGAATTCCATATAAAAATTATTTTCGTTTTATACTTTTAGTTATTTTGGGCCTTTACGGGAGACATATTTCCAGGTTTATTGTTTTTTAATATAGTTATATGCTGTTTTAAATATTTTCCACTTTTTGTGTTGGAAAATAAATTTTAAAGACTGTTAAAAAAAAGTTTTATGCCGACGCTTCTCATTAAAATATAAACAAAAACAATAAGTCCCACGTTAGTCACACTATAAGTCATAAATATCATAATTTTAATGATATTTTAATGTTATAATGTATGAAGTAATGAATAATGCTTTCACATTTTTATTCTATAGAAAATTAAATTAAATGACATATATCGGTTAAAAAATGATTATGTTATTGCTGTCATTATGCCAATTTTCTAAAATTACTTTAAGCTTTCACGTCATTGATCACAATAGAAATAAATTTGTTTTTAATTAATTAAAATAAAAAAAAGCGTGAAAATATCAAATATTTTACTAATCAAAAAAAAAAAAATAATACTAACAGAATTTATGTGAATAAATAAATTCAAAGTGAGAAAAAACCACAACCAAAATCATAAATAACATAAAAATTTATTTTTTAATAACATGATATATTGATTTGATTTTAGTTTTAGATTTTTATTTTTATTTTTTAACTAAAAATAAAATTTCTTCTGTGAGAATAATGAATAAATTACAAAATAAAAAAATAAAAATTCAAGCAAAATAAAAAAAAAAAAATAAAGTAAAAATAGATGTTGTACAAAATAAAAACTCAATGTAACTGGTGGTGGATGGTTTTAAGTTTTTAAAAATTATGAAAACTTTAAGCTTTAATACTTAAAAATATCAAAAATCGATTAATACAACTAGTCATAAGTTTTATCGATAACATAAACCTACCTTAACCAATCATATTGTAATACATTTAGGTAGTAATTGAATTTATTGATTTTTAATGAACTTAAAAAAAGCACTTTAATTTCATTATTCTGTATAAAAAGCACAACAAAACAATATGAATAAAAAAATTAAAAATAAAAGAAGGAAAAAAAATTGGTTTTTGCAGTTACATTTTTATTGTGCTTTTTGTATATTACTTCCCTTTTTTTTAGTATCTCTGTTTGGTTCTAGTTAAGAGCTTTCTTCAGCTACATAACATTGTCTCTAGATTTATACCAAAATATAAAAAGAAATAAATAATAATAATAATAAAAAGAAAATATATATATAACATGGAATGGTTCATTATTTATCAAACCACAAAACTGGACGTTAAATGAAGAAACTTTATTTAGTTATAGTGAGTGAACACAAAGAGTACGTAGAAACGAGTAAAAATGGAATAGATTTTCTATTTTTTTATACCCAAACAACTAGAAATATACAAATAGAAACAACAAAGTATTTATTTATACAAAAAATAAGAAAAAATAAAAACAGAGGTTAATTTCATTGTTTATCGACGTCTCTATTTTATTATAGAAAATGCAAACACCAACAACAACAACAACAACAACAACAACATCATCAAGAGTATAGAGTAGTTGTAAGACCAGCAATAGCAGCTGAAGCATCTACATCAACAATAGAGAAATAAATAACAACAATAAACAAATAAACACATAGTAGATGATATAAGTAACAAAATATAGAACGAACAAAAAAAACTGTACTATTGGGTGTAATTCATAAAATATATACTTATTTTTACTTAACTAAACTCAACTGAACATTATTTCTTCAGATTGGTTTAAATTTGTTTTCCCTTCGTCTTTCTGTCCATTAAATTTTAAGTATTTTATTGTTTCCCTTTGTCTGTATTGTACAAAGACGAAGAAATAGTAAATTAAACTTTTACTGAAATGATTAACTGCAAATAATGGTTTCCACTCCAAGTACATGTTATTTAATTTTTTGTTTTTGTTATCTATCATTAATTTATTACAACTACAAAAGTAGTCTTAAAACACATGTGTCAAAACAGATATACGATAAACAGTATTATCACAAGTTTATTTCGTAATACTATCGAATAAATACTTTGAAGAATATCCTTGCCTTAATCAATAAAAGCTATGCTTATCAAGCAGCAAAAAATCATTAAATAAAGTTTACTAAAGAAAATCCAAGGCCAAGGGCAAAAACAGTGTAGAAAACTATATTAAAAAAAAAGTTTATTCCGTAAAAAAATAACAGAACACTTTATTAACAACAAAAACAGACATCCTTAAGATATTAACCCAAAAACTAAAACACACTTGGTAATAAAGAGGAAAAATGAAATTTATCCTAACTAAAACTGAAAAATTATATCCATGAAAGCTTGTGGTTTAACAGCGACGCAGGTGAGCTTTTTAATACCGTACTAATTCCATTTACATTTTTTAAGGCACTACCAAACAAATCAGGCTCTGTATTCTTTGAAATAATTTTTATCTAAACGAAACATCATACCTTCATTTTGTATGGCATTTTCAGCAAATTAATTTTTGTTGGATTTAAAAATCGTTCGTAAGCATGGATGTTAATGGATTTTGACGTTCATGAAAAAATTAGTAAATTTAAAGTTAAAATAAATATATAAAAGCTACTTAAATTGAGTAGGTTAATTCCAACATTCGACGGTAACGAATATTTTTCCTATTTTTCAATTAAAAATAAAAGAATTAAAAAATATACGCTCAAATTTATCATTTCGTTTAAATTTAGACATTTTTTGTGCTTTTTTATTTGTTTTTCTGTTTTTTTTTATCTAAATCCCACATAAGATTAAAAATAAAAAAATGAAAACAAAACATAAATTCTGATATCAAACTTTTGGGAATCGAATATCATCCCATGCTTATCAAAACTTATAAACATTTTTTGTTTTGTTTTATGTTTTTTGCTTAAGCCTCACAAATACAGTAAAAATGCTCATCGTAAAGTGATATGCATAAAAAAGCTGAGTATATTTGTAATCGTTAACAACAATAACAACAACAAAAACACACGCCAAGGGCTCACATATCAATTTCGAGAGACTTCATTTTTTATCTGTTTTCTTTTTAAATTATAATTTTTTATCTGTGGGAAAGCAAAAAACTTTTATGATTGAAAATTTAAGCTTTTTTAATTTTTCAAATAGTTTTTACTGTCTTACTAGGAAAAATATAAGTATTTTTGTTATTACTGTCATATTTTAAAGCCAAAGCTTAAAAATGCAAAAAAAAATCAGGATATTTGTATTTCATAAAACGTGCACGTTAGCTTTAAAATTACGAATTTATTTAAGTTATAAATGTGTTTTTTTTTTAATTTACTAATAATAAAGTTTTTTCAAATAATAATTATTCTAATGTAGTTCATGTATATTCATTTTATCAGGAATTTAATTTCTTAATAAGTCCAAAACAAATAAATCACCCAAAACTATACACAAATTTATTTTATTAAAGTATAAAAATGAAATGTAACACAATATGTGTTTATAATAAAATATTATTTTTCTACTACTTTCATCCTTAATCAACAATAAACCTTACTTCACACTAAGACGTGTACTCTATTTTCAATTACTTTTATAAAATATAGCAAACCATATAAAACACAAATTGTAACATAACTTAAAATTTAACTTTATTAAAATAAAAAAAAAAACTAAACTAAAAGTTTTTTAGCTTTCAAAAGATATTTTCTATATTTTTATTAAAACAGTTTTTCTTACATTTTCATTCTTTTTATGAACGCTGTTATAATATACACAGCGTTGTCGGTGTTTTAAAAAAAAATTGTTTTTAAGGTAAATGAACAAATAAATAAAAATTTAAATAAAGCTAATCCTTTTTATTGTTGTGCCTTTGCCTACATTATTCTGCCTCTGTTTATTAATAGTTTCGCTAGAGAAAAATAAAAATAGAAATTTAATGGTTGGTCTTGTTTTTAAATGTATATTGGTGGACACATGCACCTTTAATTCGGGTAATTTGAGTTTTTAAAGCTTTATTTTTTTCAATATGGATTTCAATTGTTTTAAAGAATTATTCAATAAATTAAACTGAAAATTTTCTATTTGCCTATATACCAGTAATTAAATCGATAGACAGCAGCTGGATATTTAGTCTCTTTAAATAATTAAACTAAGGCAAAGATTACACGATTAATTTGTATTATTTTATATATGCTGTAGGCTCTTTTTTATTTATTGTCATATTTGATTAAAATAATTCTATACATAAATAGATTAATAAACAATAGCATGAGCTTTACTTATACAATGAAGTTCTTCTATTTTATCGTACCTCGTATATAAATTCTAAAATGTTGTAACAGTTACCGTGTAATCAGGAATAAAGTCACATCATGAAAATTACCACATCAAATTATAAATCTTGAAGATGTGGGAATCAAGTTGTGGCTAAAACAAACTCAGTCATACGAGTGCCTACATTACAATAACAAATTAATTTGTTATTAAATAATTAAAAAAATAAATGAATTAGTAAAGTAAAAACTTTTTCACTTTTTTCAAATAAAGCGAAGTAATGTAAACCCTAGAGAGTGTAGGTAGTTAGGGAAATACTATAATTTCATTAAAATGTTTGCCCTTTATATTATTTCCATCACCCACAAAAGCCACAAACAAAATGCTATCATTTGAATCAGTTTTAACTTTTCTTAATAATAAAACTTGCAGGTAAATTGAATGAAAACAAAAAATAACATTAAAATGCCAATAAATTTAATGAAATAAAACTCATTTCTAAGTATACATAATTTTTATTTATTTCTATGTTGACAAGTTTTATGACTTAGATTAAATTTATATGAGTAACCATTAAAGTTTGGTTCGATTTTTACTGCTGTGTGTGCTTTTCTTTCTTTAGTTTAAACAAAATATATTTTTAAGTATTTATAAACGGAAGCTAGCAAAAGTCAATGTTAGTAATAAAAAAAAAAATTTATTACTTTAAGCTATGACATTTATGGATGAAATAAAATAGCCACTAGAAAATATTAAATAATTCCGCTAATTAATGTTGGTTTAATTGATTATTAATTTAATAGAAAAATAAAAACAATGCTCGTGAATTGAATCACAATAAGTTTTACTCAGCATTGTCATATGTAATATTAAGTAATTTAAACATTACTCAGTTTTTCATTAACGATACTTTTTACAAAATACGATTAACTAACAATTTATTGGTTATATACAAAAATCAATTCAATTTTTTTGATAAATTTATTCCCTTACTCTCACTTTTTAATTAAAAAATATTGCATAAATTACTGTCACCACAGGTGATCTCGATTTTCTTTTAACATTTTTTCATATTTTTAACTTCTTCTTCTTCTTTTTTTCTTTAATGAAAAAAGAGTTTGAGTCTAATTTGTTAGTAGTTTCCAGCATCACAAATTTATTTTCTCCTTAAATTTCCACGCTCTATGGGGTTTGTTTATTTATCCTCACGTTTTCTGCGTTAGTAATATGTGTGTTAATAATAGCAGAAAATGAACAAAAGTATAAAAATATATAAATAACAAAGAACAAAAAGAATGAACCATTTATATGTATGAAACATGCTCACATTGAAAATGTGTGTTATGTACTCTTTTATAGCCAATTTTTTCCCATCATAATTTTTTATTTATTTTTTTATTTTTTTGCTTTCTCATCATGTTAAAGCTTTGTGTGTTCAAAATAAAAATAAAAAAACACCGCACACCCACACTAAAAAGAGCTTTATATATATAATATTTTCTATTCTTCATTAGAAACGTCAAAGTGTACAAGGTGTGTACGATTCTACAAACAAAAGCAGACAATTCGTTTGTTCATTGATGTCAATTTAGGGAAAATAAATTACAAAAAAAAAAGTTTTTATTAGAATCAGGATACATTTTTTTTTTAACAAGGACATTTTTTCTGCCCTTTTTTATTTGAAAAGTAATAACAAAAATTGTTTTTTTTTTTTTATACTCTTCCTGATATACTTTTTCCGTGTTTTTATTATTTGTTTTAAAGCTTTTTATGCAATATTATCTAATGGAAGTACAAATTTATTTATTTATTAACTTTTTTTAATTCTCAGTAGAATAGAAAAATCACACCTTACATTATTTTTACTAATAGAGAATAATAAATTTATTTATTTTAGGCTTTGTTACTATAATTAAGCATAGGTTAAGTTATTTAATTAGATTAAGTAAATAATAGCCATAAATTCTATGACATATGTAGGTAGTAATTATGAAATTTAAATCAATAATTTATGGTATAGAAATATAATAGAAAATAGAAAATAACGCTAATTTAAAAAACTCTTTTAAATGAAAGTATTCAAGACGAAAGTAATAAAATTCCAGCAAAAGCTGTTCCATTAAAGCAATATTTCAGTAAAAGTTAAAAGAAATTATATTCTGTGCAAAGAAAATAAAAAGTGCTTAAACAAAGTCAATTACAATTTTGCAATAAAAATTAAAGCTTAAAGCTTAATTTATTTAAAATATAACAATATCAAAAGTATCATTAAATTTTAACATTTGCTGTAAATAACAACTTAACTGTAATTAGACGGTTAAAAATATGTTTTATTAGAATAATAATTTTCGCGAAGACAAAAAAAATAAAAAAGGAAACAACTTTCATCACTTAAATTTAATTAAAAATAATTACATTATATAAAAAGCTCTTTTTTTGTTCTTTAAAGAAAATTAAACAGTAGATAGCAACCATTAATTTTGTTAAGTTTATAAACTTTTTTGTTTTATTACCTTCTTCTTCGTTTTTTTTTAATTATTAATCTAATTTAATTAGCTTTCTTATGATTATATTTGCTTAATACTTTGTTTAAAGGCTTAGATATAAAGTCTTTTCGTTCAAAGCAAATAGCAAAAGAAAATGCAAACTTACTGTCAACCGCTTAATCGATTAAACTTTTTTAAATAAAAACAAAAAAAAATTTCACCGATTTTTTTATAACAAATATACTAATAGGAATTAAACAAAATAGCAAAACAAATTAAAATTCTTTAAATACCTTGCAGGTTGTCACAGAAAACAGGAATAAAAACGTAAAACTTTTTTAACATACTAAAAATATTTTTAATTACTTTTCTTTTGTTTTACTTTTTATTATATTTATATTTATCAAATGCAATTATATTCAACATTTAGCATTAAAGAAATATTTTAAATATTAAAAAAAAAAAAAAGCTGCGTGTTTGTAAGTTAAAAACTTAAAAGTTCAGCATGCACAAGAATTTAACTAACTGTAAACGAGCTAACATAAATGTAACGGCGTGTACACACAGCGTGTACTTGTACATACTTCAATATATAAATTATATAAATACATATAGGTATATATGTATTTCTTCTCATATTTTATTATTATTATTATTATTATTATTATTATTATTATTATTATTATTATTATTATTATTATTATTATTATTATTATGATTTCATAAGAAATGATAAGTAAAATAAAATATAAATATTTCTATTCATAAGAATAACTTTACGATGTCTTTTTTATGTTTATTTTTCAAGTTATAAAATTTATATTACAGCAAATAATACTATTGCTCAGCGAAGTAAAAAACAAAACAAGCAACATCGAAAAATTGTTTAACTAAACAAACAAATAACAAAATTCTGTTGTTTATCAACAAAAAAAAGAAGAAAAAACACAGTTCGATCAAAAAAGCTAAAGCCGACAACAATGTTTATTTTATTTTATTTTATTTTATTTTATTTTATTTTATTTTATTTAAAGTTTTTGCCACATATTACACTCTCATTTCATGTACTGTTTTTGATATTCCAATTTTTTTTGCTTATATGTTTACCATTAACACATAAATTAATCTTTCCAAATTTATAATAAAAATTCATTAGGCAACGTTAATATAAACTAAAAACAAAAAAAATACACGAAATATTTTTAATCCTATTAGTAAAACCAAAACACCAACATATAAAATGTTTTTTTTTCCTTATTTTTATTTTCAGTCGTTTGTAAATACCATTAATATACATTTCGATGATATAGGGAAAATTGTTTGTAAGTAAATCGAAAGCTTTTAATGTATTTATTGTGGATGCGTTCACAGAATATACTAATATGTTTCACCGGAATGTATATTTCTATATATGTATATTATGGGGCAAAAACAAAAATCAAATAAATAAAAACAAAATCATAATCTAAGTAAATAAATGTGAATAAAATATCTTTTGATCGTCCTACACGTATAATTTTACTAAAAGGTAAATATTTTTAGAGGAATAATAAAAACAGAAAATTTATATTCAATATGTCTGCTGTGCTTTTATATTTTTTTTTTTGTGCTTTAGGTTGCTTTTAGTCAAATGTCGCTGTAATTTTTAATTCTTCTATGTTGGCTTTAGTTCGTTTTTATATTTTTCTAAGCTAATCCTGAATTATTTTTAAAGAAACTAAATGCTTTAAGCAATTAACTATAAAAGTGAAACTGGCTGCTATTTATAAAATATGTAGAATCATGTGCTAGAATTCACTTACGTAAACTGTACAAAAATAATATTTTAATTTGCTTTCTGCTTCGAAAAGCTTTAAGAAATAAATTTAAAATTTAGCTCGTTTAGTTCTTGATTGTAGTTTTTACAATGAATTTTCTAATATGATTTTTTTTTTTTTTGTAATCATTTAGTTTAGAGGAATGTTTTTAAGATTTCATATTCTGTTTTAAAGAGAGGCAATGGTTGCAATGGTTGTTAATTCATTTGTTGTCATTATTGGAATAACTAAATTACTATCCTGGTGACATGGTTAAAGAAAATAAACAGAATAACATCATTAAATATTTTTATTATTCCCATTATAAAAAAAACTGATTTCATTTGAAATATTATAATAAATAAAACAAAAAAAAAGAATAATTCTTAAAAAAAAATTGTACATAAACAGATAATATGTACTAAATTCTGTATTATTATAAGATTTATTTTTATAATCTTATTTACTCAGTAAAATTAGATTAAATCCAAGGTACATAGGCGAAAGTACTGTAAAGAAACAAGCATAAATCAGGTAAACATGATTAAAAATTAATAACATTTGTCTTATCTCTTTTATATTATATTGAACGCATGCAAAAATAAAAATAAAAACCAAAGAAAAAAAGAAAGCGAAATGTAAAGTAAAAAGTGTATTAAACAACAGAAAAATCTCCTTTTACGTCTCATATTCAGTACCGTGGTAAAAACAATGCAAACTTTGCTGAATTTAAATAAGAAAATAATCATATATTTTTATGCTGTACCATAATGGAAAAAACATTTTTTTTTGTTTAAAATTTATGTTCATTTTTTTGCTCTTATACAAAATTTTAAAAATAATGATAATAAATCAATTAATAATGAAAATGAGATGCTGTAAATTAAAAAAAAAAAAAAATAAAGAAAAAAAAAACAAATCCAATCCAATCTCAAGAAATAAACGAATAAAAAAAGAAAGAAGTTAAAGCTAACAAACTGCATTTTAACTGCTTAACATATAATCTTTTTCATATATATTCGTAACGAACAAATAAAAAACACACACACAAAATAATAAACGAAGAAAATTTTCAAAATATTAAACAAACTTTACACTTTTCTGAACTCTTCACATGCTTTTAAATTGCACTTGTTAAATTTATATATTTATTTTTTTTTATATATCACTTGTTTGCGACAGCAGCTGTGACTTTTTTTTTATTATTTTCATTTTCTATTTAAACTTTTAATTATTTTGTACGAATTCAATGTACAAATTTATAATAAAAAATAAAAATAAAATAAACAAATGTTTAAACATTTTACTAAATAATTAAATAACAACGTTTGATTATTAATAATTTTTATATTTTTTCAAAAATGCACATAACAAAATTTCAATTAAACAAAAAATATTTAAATTTTATTTAAAAAAAAAATCGTTATAATTACAGATACATATGTATGTTTTTATTTTTTTTTAATTAAAATAACAAAACGATAATGAAATAATTAAATTATATTTTAATCATTAATTTGCTCAGATTCTGTTTTATTTTTTTTTAAATAAATTGAAATTTGAAATTAATTTTTTTTTATTGAACCACAACAATTATGTAAAAAAATTATGAGTAAAAAAAAAACAGAGATGTACAATCATTAATTAAAATATATCAGTTAAGTTGCAGTTTATTTCCAAAGATAATTATTAACAAGAAACTACTAATTCCCATCTCAGTTCATATTAAATTAGTTAAATAAATAAACAGTTTCATTCTCTTTATTGATTCAAAATACAAATAATTTCCTACGTAATTGTTAAATATTTTTAAATCATGAATAAAAAATATAAGCAAGGAATACCAAAATAATAAAAATATTTCCAATAATATTTGCACAAAAGAATATATATTTCCAATAAAAATGTCTTAAGTTAACAACAACAAAAGTAAACAAGGAACAATAAGAGAATAGGAAACAAATATAAGAATCATAATAAATAAAAATTTGGTGAAACACCACCCAAATAACCAAACCAACCATAAAGCCCTATTTTTTAAAGGAAAAATATCAAAAGAAAAGTGTAACAATGACTCGTATGAATATAAATTTTTATTTTATTTTAAATAAAAATCAGTTTTATTATCCTTACATCAGAAATGCAAACAAAAAAAAAAAAAGAAAAAGAAAAGAAAAATGTTTTGACTGAAAGAAAACTACCTAAGGGTGCAAGTTTCCCACACAAATATTATTCCGTTTATTTTTATTGGTAACTTTTATATACAATGTAAAAAATGAGTGATTTCGTATTTTATTAAGTTTTTTTTCGGCGAAACTGCAGCTAGCAAAATAACAATGTTAAATGTTTTTGTCTTAAAAATATATATATAAGTAAAATGTTATCGCATAACACATGATTAAATAAAATTTTAATAAATCAAATATATTCAATAGGATATTTAAAAAAATGTATTTATAAAATGAATAAACAAATCATTTATTATGTTAATTTATAGGTTTTTGTACTATTATTCTATTTGTTGTGTTTGTGGGAAACAACATTAATAATAATAGCATCAATACAAATACAAATACAAATGCACAATGCATACAAAATACAAAAAGCTTCAATAATAAAGCACAATTTATTTAAAATAACTATAAACAACAATAGTAATAACAATGAGAAGATCACCATGTAACAAACCACTAACAGCAGTAATAACAACACCTACAGCATCATAACAAGTAACATTAACAGCTAAACCATTATCAACAGCAACTACACATATAACTAATAATAATAATAAAATCACAGTAAATAATTATTTTTCTATATAAACATAACTTAAAATTAAGCCTAGTGTATTTAAGCACACATAGATCTTTTTTTTTTAATTTTTTGTTTACTTAGTTAAGCTTATTTAATCATATTTATTTAATTTTATGAAATAGCACAGATTTATTAACAACATAAATTTAATAATATGTATTAAGCACGGTGTATATATTCTATTAAAATCTGTTATATTTTGTAATTATTAATAATGGTAAAAAGCTTTTCATAAATCCAACCAACTTCTAGTAGTGTAAAACATGGTAATTACATAGCACTGATAATAATCATCGTGTTATACAGATTCCTTTTTGTAATTAAAAATATAATTTTAAAACTTATGTTTTTCATTAAGTAATGGTGAGCATTAGTAACCTGAACCACTTTTAAATACAAAGTTTTAAGCCACAAATGAAGAATTACATCAAAAAGCTTTCTACATTTGCAAATTTTCTTATGATCATTATTATTATTATTATTATTATTTTAATAAAGTAAATAAATTAAATAATTTCAAAAAAAAAATACAATGATTCATTGTTCTAAATTTCATGTTTTTAAATTTTGCTCAGTTTTAATTAATTCCATCATTAAGATTAACATTAATCTGCGTATCTGCATTAAAAAAAAACACTTCTCTTTTCATTCAAACAAAATATCTACGATCAATTAAGCTATTATATATTTTATGTATTATCAACCTGTCCCATTAATAAACCGTAAAGATAATTTATTAGATTATTTAGGCATGAAAAAAGGCAACAAAAATAAAAACCTCAGCGGCAGCAACACTAAACTTATATTCTCAGAATACAAAAAAAAATCTTTCTATTGTCAAAGTTCTTCTTTTTTTTTTATTCACATAAATGCGGTATACAACAAAAATTTTGTTTTAACTTTGAAAGTTTTGCAAAATAAAAAAAAATTATAAATCTTCTTTTTATCATTTTTCTGATTTTTTTTTTTTTTTTTCATTTTAAGTCCAAAAAGTATTTTGTTGGAAAGGGAGAAAGAAAGAATAAAAACGTTCATAAAACACTAAAGCAACAAGGCATAATATTTAAGTGACATGATAAGTCCATTGTACTTTATTAAACTTCAACATAAATTATATTATCAATTATAATAGAGAAGCGAGAAAAAGGAGCAGCATCGAAGTGAAATATGGGAATAATAACAATAATAATAGAGACTTACAAAATCGTTGAAATTGTTTTTTTATTTTATTTTCTTTAATTATTATCGTTTAGTGTTTTTATATGCTTTGCATTTTAACCTGAATCATTTATTTACGGCTTAGTGTAGTTATATTATAATTTATTTATTTAATATGAACTATTTTAAAGTGGTTTCTTATGTAAGCTACCTTCTGGTTGAATACTGTCACTCAAAACAGAAACACTGCATACATAAACTATGCTAATGTCTGCATAATCCATTTTTATAATAAATCCATGCAAATACTTAAAATAAATATTTATGTTATTAAAAGTTTAATTAAAGATGCTTTTCGGGATTTTTATTTTTTTATGCTTCAATATTTTTGCAACATAATTAACCTCAGCTAAGTGTTTATTTAAACGAAGCTTTTTGTCAGTTTATTTTTTTAGAATAAATTTTCATAACAAACTTAATTTATTTATTAATCCGCTCGAAAGTATAAGAAGTGCTGAAAAATTACATTTTTTATTTTTGCTTTAGCGTTATTCAACTAAATTGAAAAATTCAACAGCATAAAAATAAATATATATTTGCTCAACACATTTTCTCTGTCAGTTTATATATTTTATTCTGTCATTAACAATTTTCTATAATATAAACCATGCGACCGTTTGTCAAAATCATTTAAGTCCTTAATATTTATATAGTTTTTTTTTTTTTTATTTTTTTTTCTTATTCTCTTATTACTTTTTCTGTCTTTCTTTTCATTTTTATTTTTTCCATTCTTTATGTAGGTTTTTCGTTTAAGGAATTGTATTACATTTTGTATAGCCAAGTTTTTAACTGCAGAATAATAGTTTAGAGCACTTTTATTTTATACCTTACTCTTACGCAAAAAATAAGTTATGAATAAATTCATTTTGTTTTATTTTATATTATTTACCATTAAGATGCTTCAATAACTTCTCGAAAAAATCAACAAACTGTAGATACATTACATACCTCTTTCGAAAATAAAACTTTCTGTTTGAACAGTAACAAACAGTAAAAAAAAAATAATTTTGATAAATTTATACAATAAAATTATAACAAAATAAAATAATAAACGAAAATTAAGACAGAACAATAACTATTTTCAATTTTGGAAAATCATTTGCCATAAAAGTAAATTTCCTTCAAAAATTTATATAAAAAAAAATAAAATGACAATTTTCCATCACGTAAATAACAGCAAATATTTGTCTAAGTATTTTCAGCGCGTGTTTTTTAATTAAACAACAAAATTAAAACGAAGAATAAATAATAAAAAAAAGCAAACAAGTCAAAAATAAATCTTATATAAGAAAATAAAGGAAAAACCTTTTTATGTTAAAAATTGTTTTCTTTTATATATATAATAATAATAAGAAAATGTTGACAAATTGTAGCAGAGATGAATTTTAATTAAAGTTAATTGTCAAAAAGCTAAACAAAACCAACGACGTTTTATTTGTATATTTTCTGTGCCCTCTGACTCGTTGTCGTGTAATTTGTTCGTGAAAATTTTCATTTTCATTTTCACTTTAACAAGGAATTTAGTTTTGAACCAAATCACCGCGTGGTATTTGTTTTTGTTATTTTTTTTATATTTTAATTTTAATTAATTTTTGGTTTTTTTTTTATGTACACACATTATTAATATTTAATATATTAATAAACAACGGAAAATTAATAAAATAAACAACGCTTTTGTTACTTTTTTTTTCTTTCTTTTTGTATTTATTTAATTTTAATCACGATATGTGTCACAGTAATCCCTTGTCACCCATTGTTTACATAAAAAGCATACAATTTCGTTCCCAACTTTTAATTACTTTAATGCTACATAATTTTTTTTAATAATTATTCATTTTTTAAACCAAGTTAAGTTATGCAGCCAAAGAAAACACCCTGTTTTGCTAGCATATATAATGCGGTCTAAAAAGCGAAACAATATATCTCTTTACACCAAGAGATTTCTAATCACTTGCTCAAAAACATACCACACCTGTATTTATAGCAGTTTCTCCACTTTCAAAAGCTCAATATAAAATTTCCCTACATTGTTAAATGGCGCACACTCTATATCCATTTGATACACGAAAACTTAACAATAAAAACGTAAAAACTCTCACCGAAACAAAAAGCACGACTTTCATTCCTATTTGTTATTTAAAAATTTAGTTTTTTCGTGAACTTCATTGTGAACAGACGTGTTTTTTCATCAACAGTTTATTTGTGCTTTTTTAGTTATTGTTATTGTATTATTACATCAAGAGAATTTAAAAAGAAAATAACAAATCCACAGTGATCTACCGAATAAAAGAAACAAACAAAAATATTTTAAAATTTTTGGATAAATTTACAAAATACCCATTTGGATATCAGTTTATTATTATTATTATTATTATTATGTGATTTTGGTTTTCTTCACTTTCTGTTTTTTTTTTGTTAACGCAATTACGCACAAGGATAAAAGTTTTATTCATTTAAATAATAAAAATGTGTGCTAAGTTGATGACTGTTTCTATTATTGATAAGCTTAAATGTTTTGTGTTAGTTTTATGAAGAAATAATAAAAATTTGTTTTCTTTTTTGCTTAAACATTTAAGCTATAAGTTTGAAAAAAATTGTCCATCAAGAAATTAGTAGTTATAACAGAGTTTTTAATTGTGCTTTGCTAATAAAAATATTAAGTTAATAAAATAATGCATAAATAGTGCATTTAGGCCATAAAGCTTTCGATAATAAATATTTAATAAATTCTGTATTAATGTTCATCTGAAATAGAAAAAAAATTTTACAACTCCATTGTACAATTTTTGTCGTTGGAAAAATTGTGTCAACAATTTAATAAGTGAATTTTATTTATTATTTATTTTTAATAAAGGATATATTTTCAATTGTTTGCGAAGTGAAAAGTAACTCAAATGTGCGTCAATGTGCGGGTGGCTGTGCTATTACTTCTGGAGTTTATTATATAATATAAATTTTATTTTTGTTCTGGGCGCATATTTAGAAACTGATGATTTTATAAATGAATTGGATCGGCCAAGTAAGATTTTTCTTCTATATTTTTTTTTCTGTTATAAATAATTAATGAAAGTTATTTATAAAAAGCAACAAGTTTAAAAATTATAAAATCTAAAAGATGTAAACTAAAGTTTAGAAGTAAAAATACAAAGCAACAACAACAACAGCTACAAAAACCTTAAAAACATAAAATAATTACCTTTCTTACTAACAATTTAATGATCCTATTAAATTTCTACTTTGCTATATAATCCTTATTATATTTGCCTCTTGTTATTCTTTGGTTATTTTACTTCTTTCTTATAAATAATTTTTAAAATGGGTTGAAGTTTATTTAAAAATTTCATTATAATAACAATTAGAAAAAAAAATTTTTTTTTTTAGTTCTTGTGGATATATAAACCTGCAAATATAATAAAAGAATGTACTAAGAGGTTTTAATTGAGGAAAAAAAAACTTTTAGTTTAATAGAAAAACCGAAACAAAAGCTTCTTACCAAGTGTTTATTAGGGAAATACTTATTTTTTCATTTCACTTAATACAATATAAGCAATAAATCTTATAAACAATATTTTATTGTTATGGACTTTTCTCTACTTTTTCTATGGAATTCTAGTTATTAAAACTTGCAAAAAGTTGGCGTTCGAAATATTAATTAGTTAAATAAATCTTTCCTTTATTATGAAATTTAAAAGAAAACATGGATTTATTAATGAGTTTTTTAAAATAGATTATACGTTAATTAACAAATTTTCCTGTGTGTTTATAATTATTGATTTTACAAATATTTCATACAACCATCAGATATAATGTTTTAAAATAAATATATCCATTTAGAATCAACATATCGTCGCAATGTTTGATTTTGAATTTGATTCCCTATAATCCATTAATGATTTTTAGTTTTTTAATGATATAAAACAAATTATTTCATTTATCTATTATAATAGATTAATCTATAGTTTTTTATACGTTTATAAATGTATTGTTACAATTACTAATATTATCACAAAGATAATGTTTCAATATTAATGACAAACTAAGTTAAAACTTTATCAAATCGTTTTTATTACAATTCCTCATGCAGTGGAGACGCCTCATATTTTATTTGTCATAGAAGAATTAAAAAAAACCTCTGTTAAGTAGCTCAAATTATTTTAAATGTAAAATCAATGTACAATCAATTAGTTTTTTTAATTTCAAGTAACGAAAAAGTGTTTAATTCATTATTAATATAATTTTAATCTAATTCTAAACATTTTTTAAGTGTTTTAAATGTACCTTGTCTATATTTTTTTTTGTTTGTTTTTAATAATAATAATTTCCTGATGATTTAATGACCGGAACTCAGTGTAGAATAAAATATATAGAAAAGTGCAGACGCCTATTTTAACTTTTAATTACACACAAAAAGCAATCATTATTGATTTATGCAGCAAATACAAATACAATAAAATAGTAAAATTGATAATAAATTTTCAAAAGAATATAATTAGCTTTAGTAATAACTTTGTAATTAATACTAATCAATAATTAATCATCTAAAATTTTCATTTCAATTTATTGATTTATTTATTTTTATTTTTTGTTTCTAAATAGGAGAAAATGCTTTTATTTTAATTAATTAGTTGGTTCATTTTGTTTTTTTTTTGTTTTACCTTGTAATTAACAATAATTAAAAATAAAAATAAAAAGTATTATTATTGATTTTGTATAAATAAGAAGAAAAAAATGTATTAATATAAAATTAACAGAAAAATCCACTTGATTCATTTGTAATTAGAAAATAATTTCCTTAATGTTTTGGGAGTCTTAATTACATTGTTAAAGGTTGAACAGTTTTATTTATTTATGATTTTGTTTCTAGCTTAGGTCAGTAAAAATGAGAAAATATATATAAAAACTAAATCATACGTGAATTACATACAAAGTAACATTATAATAAATCTTTTATTCATGACGAAATGCTTAAAATTATTATTAAAAAAAAAAAGAAGTTTTAACAAAAAAAAATGAGTTTCGTACTAATGAGAATTTAATATTATGTTTTGTTAGAAAATCTTTCCTTATTTATACGAACGTTAAATGACCAAACAAAGCACGTTAAACATAATTTACAGCCACAAAATAAAGAAAAGAATAATAATAATAACAAAAATTGTTTAATAAGTTCGTAATTACATGATATAAGTCGTGAGTAGATTATTTTATACTGAGAATTTTGTATTTTTCTGATACGCAAATTTGCCACTGTTTTTTTGCTTTTGGAATTTTTTTTTTTTTATTTACGTTTGTTAAATGATCGATGGTTGTGTTAACTTATAAAAGGACAAACAAAAAACTATTTGTATTAAAAACAGTGTACACGGGTGGGCTTAAAATTGTGTATACATAGTTTAAATGTCATTTGTTAAGCAAATTGTAATAAATCTATGGCATTGTATGATTTTTTTTTTATTTCATTTCGTTTTTCCGGACTTTGAATTTTCTTCTTTGTTTTCCATTTGTGCTTTTCAACTGAATAAAATTAAATCACCAAAACGAAAATAAAAAAATTTTTTTTTCGTTTTGTTTGTATTTTCTTAAATAAACTTTTTTGATTTTATTTCTATTTTTTTTTTTTTTTGTTTAAACGAAAAATCGTAAAATTTATGAATAAATCTGCAATGCTGATTAATAATATTATTATACATTTCACATAATCATCATCATTCAAAGAATTTTTTTATTTATTTTTTTCACCCTGACTTTCTACAATATTTTAATTGGCAATGACTTTGTTATTATCGCGTAGATACGTTACGTTTTTTCTTTTTTTCTTTATTTTATATTATACCATTTCATTCTTGAATGTGTTATGATTGATTACAATAATGTTATGTTTTATTGCTACGTTTTATTAAGAGATTATTTTATGTATAATAAACATGGATAACATGTGTAATAATTTGTATTATTTTTATCAACCGAAATCAGAAATTAGAACATGGAAAAAATAAAATGTAAAAGAAATATCGAATTTGCACATAATTCGCATACCACGATTGTAACAATGAAAAAAAAAACGTCATATTATAAATATACAACTGAACTCACAAAATAAACTTTAAATAGAGCTTTTACATGTTTATTGTTCTTTTAATGGTTTTTCTTTCATTTTTTTTTTTTGTTATGTTTAAAATGGTTAAAATAGCTACATACATTTTTTTAATTACTGTTGTTATTATTCATCGATTTCCAACAAAGAAATCCTATATAAAAGCTTCATAAAGCACACAAATATTCATTAAACCATTAACAAAAGATTTTTTTTTTGTCGGTTTCTTACAATTTTTCATTTTTCATTTACATTACAGTTCCAATTACATCAGTGCAAGGTGTACTAGCTAAAAAAGCAATGCTTCCATGTGAAATAACAACACACGAAAGAGATGATGCTGTATTTATGGTTTTGTGGTTTAAGGAAGGTGATGGGGAACCATTGTACAGGTAATTATTAACAAAAAACCACCATTATACGGAACAAATTAATAAATAAAAAATTACAAATATTAAAATTCATAGCAAAATCAATAGACTTTTTTTTTAATAATTTAATTATTTTCTGTTTTGAAATATTAACTTTTTTAATCAATTTACAAAAAAAAAAACCAAGAAAAAAAAACGCAAAAAATGAAAGAAAAAAAACTTTAAAACTATTCCCACAAGTGTTTCCATAAACGTGAACTTTGTTATTAGAGTCGTTTTTTTTCTCTCAGCTTTATTTTTTAATAAAAAATAATAATTGAATTTTACTGGAAAAAGGAAATTAATTTTTTCTTTTTTGTTGTATAATATTTTTTATTTTTTTGTTAATAAAGTTTTGACGTTAGAGGACGACAATTCAGTCAGGCAAAACTTTGGTCATCACCGACAGCATTTGGTACACGAGCATTTTTTCGTACATCAACACATCCAGCACAACTTTTGGTCGATGATACAAAGCTTATCGATGAGGGTGTCTATAGGTGTCGTGTAGACTTTAGAAATTCACCAACGAGAAATGTTAAAATAAATTTTACAGTTATTGGTAAGTTTTTTTTTTTGACTTGGTTTAGCTTAAGTTTTGTTACAGATTGATTTTGTGACTTTAGATTAAAGTTTGTTTGAAACAAAATATATATATATCAAATGCTTTTCATAGATTTTCGGTTAGACGAAAAAAGCAAAGTCATACTTTTAAACTTTTTTCCTGATGAATACTAATTTTTGTGAGACGAAAAGAAACAATTTTTTTTTTTAATATTCTTGTATTCGCGTATAATGTTAACACACTGAATAATAATTTTGGTTTGTCATAAAAAAAAATGCCTGCTTATTATGTAAATGTGATTTTTCTTTTGCCGTTTTATAATAGCAGCAGCAGCTTTCATTTTTAAAACGTTATATAAAGGATAAATTATATATATTACATACAAGTGAAAAAACGCTTTTAACGTGTCACATTATAACATGAGTTGTATCTTTTAAATATAATCAAGAAAGATATATGTGCTTTTTCAAACATTCTACCGTTAGAGACAAATTTGCTCTTTACAAACGTTTTGTATTTGCAAAAATGATCTGTTTCTGTCATTAACAATTCTGTCTATACACACAAAATGAATAAATCACTTAAAATAACTGAAAAAAACTGTATTTTTCAATATAAATTATTTAAAAGCCTTATATAAGCTTTATAAAGCTAATCTTTTTTCTTCTTCTTTTTTATTATTAATGTAGTACCACCAGAACGTCCTGTAATATATGACATCAGAAAAAGGGACAAAACGAAATCAATTGAACCGTACAGTGAGGGTAGCAATATCAGTTTAGTTTGCGAAGTAACAGGAGGTACCTGAAAAAAAGCTTTTTTTTTATCTAAATTGAAATTAATTCCTTTCCTTGTTTTTTTTGGCGATATTTTTTATAATATTTTAAGGGCGACCGAGACCGAATGTCACATGGTATTTAGATAATACAGTGATTGATGAGACATTTGAATATAGTCCGGATAATGATGGTGTTACAGTTAATCATTTATTTTACCGCAATATCGGAAGACAACATTTAAATGCACGTTTATTATGTGTGGCCAGTAATACACATTTAACCCCATCTAATAATAAAGCTGTCATATTAGATGTTCATTGTAAGCACACCAAATAAAAAAAATAAAAACACGTAAAAAAGCAAAAAATAATTTCTCTGATTAATTAATTTCTACAGTAAAACCAACCAGTGTTGAAATATTAACAAAGGAAAAGTTTTTCTCTGTTGAAAAGCGTTACGACATTGAATGTAAGAGTTCGGGTGCACGTCCCGATGCAACACTTACTTGGTGGAAGGGACAAGAACAAATTAAAAGATTAGCAAAAAGTGTAAGAATATTTTATTAATTCAAAAAATGCAGCTTAATTCACTTTATTATTTATTTCTTTTATGATTAAAAAATGCACAAAAAAAATTATTTCTTTTCTTTTCTGTTCTTTTTTTCTTTTATTACCAAAAAAAAATGTAAATAAACTTAAATAAAAAAAAAAAATTAGACTTCAACGCATAATATTCAGATCTTATACAGTGGAAACGCAAAAGTAATAAAATTTTACATTTTTAATTTTCCATCTAAAAACCGTTTTTTTTTTTCTTTTTTCTGTTTATTATTCTAGTTTACAGATTTTGGTAATCAGTCACTTAGCATACTTACATTTTCACCAACAATGGATGATGATGGTAAATTTTTAACGTGTCGTGCCGAAAATCCATACATTCCTGACAGCATCATCGAAGACAAATGGCGACTAATCGTACACTGTGAGTATATTTTTTTCTCTATTTTCAAAAAACTTTTGTTTTTTTATATCATTATATATAATTATGCTTGTACTGATGAATAAAAGTAAATAACAAAAAAAATAAGAATAATTTTATGCAAAAAAAAAAAAGAAAAAAAATTGGTTCATTCGCAATTTTATATAATTTTATTAAGTAAAACATGCTTAATGATATGAATTTTTTAGCAAACTGTTTACCAACAAACAAACACAAATAGACCTTAAGTATTATAAACAACAACCGCATATAATGTTATATCTTGATTTTGCTTTTGTTTTATCTACCATCTTTATATATTATTATTTTATTTATTTATTTTTTTTATTTTCGGTTGGATCAGCCATTATGTTTATGTGTTTATCTTCATTTTGACCGTAATTTATCAAGGTGTAGACGCGCGTATAATAGGTTTTTCTTCTACTTTGTTATGTTTTAAATGGAGTTTCGCAAAAATAAAAAAAAAACTCAGAAGAAAATAACCGGAGCATTTTTTTTTCTGTTCTGTACTATATTCTTCATGGTTCGTTACATAACATTATTTTATGTTTTCTACACGGTTTGATTGTGGTTTTTATTTTTCGTTATATTTAACAAGAAAACATTGCTCTGTTCTTTCGCCAATGTTTTTCTTATGCATTTAGAATCTATTCTTGTATAGAGCACGAACTGAAATGAGTAAAATATCATTATGTGGTCAAAAACACGCAATCAACAATACAAAACAAAAGTTAATCAATAAAGAAAAAATCGGCTAAAATAACTTTAAAAAAAAAACAAAAATTAAAATCTTGAATAAGTAACGAAGGATCATTTGAATAAAGAAAACATAAATTTTGATCAGATATTTTCGATTAATCCAGTCACATAAAATTTTTTGATTTCGCTGAATTTTTATTTATATTTTAGATATGCCCGCCGTAACATTAAAAATGGGCTCATCTTTAAATCCGGACGATATTAAGGAAGGTGATGACGTATATTTTGAATGTCACATTACTTCAAATCCAAAACCGTACAAAATGTCGTGGTTTCATAACGTAAGTATTTGCATATTTGCCTTTATCCACTTTTTTTTCAAATGATTTAGGTAAAACAATGCTTCAAAGCTTTCTTTGCTTTTGACAATAAAAACCGAATGTAAACCAACAATAAGCCGGCTAGCAAACTTATTTTTTTTTATAGGTCTCGTGACAAATTATGTAAATAAGTTAAAATTTATTAGCAAAGTGTTTTTTAGTTTTGTTTATTTAAATTTTATTTTATTTTCTATTTTAACATCGTGAAATACACAATTATTATTATTATTGTTATTACAAAAGAAAATGCCTTGTAATGCGGTAAAAATAAAATTTGTTCCAACAATGTATATATATAAAGCTTGTACCATTTGTTTTACTTTACGTAAGTTAACTTTAAAGCAATAAAATAAAAAGGAAAACGAATTTTTCTTTGTCTATTTTTTTCAACATAACGAAAATTGCTTTACATATGCTTGAAAAGTAATAATTTTTAAAAGTTATGACAAAATATAATATAATTGTATTATTAGTTGTAAGTAATGTGCACTTTTTCAACTATAGGGATTTGAATTGCATCATAATGTAACTGGTGGAGTAATTTTATCCGATCAATCCTTAGTATTACAAAGTGTTACAAGGCGACAAGCTGGAGATTACACCTGTTTGGCGGCTAACGTCGAGGGCAAAGGCACTAGCAACCCAGTGTCACTTAACGTTAGATGTGAGTTTTCACTAAAAACTGGCATAAAGTAATACAATTAATTAATTTTATTTATAATATAACAAAAACAGATTCACCAGTTTGTTCAGCTGAACGAGAAGAGCTGCTCGGTGCTTTAAAACATGAGACTTTAATTTTAAAATGCGAAGTTGATGCATCACCAGCAGCGGAATTTTTTCAATGGACATTTAATTCATCTGGCGAACAAACGGAATTACCCTCGAGACTACACACCAGTGAGGTAAATTGTGTTTTTAATTTTTAAAATTTTTTTTTTTTGTTTTTTACTTAAATTTCCTCAAACTTTCCTTTATTAAAATAATAATGATAATAAAAATGAAATACAATTTGTTTTGCAGTCTGGCATATCTAGATTAAATTACACACCGACATCAGATTTGGACTATGGCACAATATCATGTTGGGCAAAAAATACAATTGGTGCACAAAAATTCCCATGTGTTTTTCAAATTGTTGCCGCAGGTATGGAAAAAATATATCTTTATTCTTAATCTTTCTTGATAATACAAGCTTTTGTTTTTGATTGTCTACAAAAAGCTGCTTTGTTTCATTTTATTTTATTTTATTTTATTTTTATTACCGTATTTCCTTGCTAAATTAAAATTAAATTTAAAATAATTTTTATGCAAACAAACAAAAAAAAATATATATAAAAATTAACATAAAATCAATAATTTTTGTTTTTCTTTATACTTTTTGTTCGTGCTTTACAATCTTATGTGAATATTTTTATAATAATAATATTAATAATGTTATAAATAAATAAAGGACGACCATTTTCATTGCAAAATTGCTCAATATCAAATCAATCGTCCGATGCTATTCTAGTTGAATGCATGGAAGGTTTTGATGGAGGTTTACCGCAATCATTTCATCTGGAATTGATCGAAATGACCTCATTAAGACTTATACGAAATTTAAGTTTAATGGTTAGTATATCTTTTTTAACTTCGTATCAAATTGGTTATTACGATTATTATTTATAACCTAAAATAGCATTAAAAAAAATTTCTAACCATGTTAAAAAAAAAAAAAATTTCTTTATAGCGTCCTCCTGTGTTATTTCCAATTGACAATTTAGAGCCAGGTGGCTCGTATAAGATTATATTATTTGCAGCAAATGCCAAAGGACGTTCAGAACCGACAATAATTGACGATATAACATTTAAAGGTGTTGCTAAATTTACAGGTACAATAGAGTATTTTTTTTTTGCGATATATATTTAAGCTGAGTAAAAATTGAAAAGAAAAAACAAATTAAATAAATAAGTGGGATGGGAAAATTGAAAAGTTATATATCATGTTCGTTTCTTTATATTTTTTTACAGGTCCTTCAGTTGGTGTTCAGGTTTCAACGTCACCTATTTTAGCTGGGTTAACACTAACAGCAGCAATTCTATTCGCTGCCGTCTGTATAATATTATTGGCGTTATACAAAAGAAATGCTGCCAAGTAAGTTTTCTTACATTTCTTTTTTATTCATATTTACTTTACTTCGCTGTATATTTATATTATTTACATTATTTTCGTTCAAAAGTAAAAACCTACCTGCTCCACCTTCACACACAATCTAACATCACTAAAATTTATATAACTTTCGTTTCCATTTTTTCGTTAAGAGTTTTTCAGTTGTTTTCCATTATTAAGAAAAAAATACTTTTACTTCTAGAAATTCAACAACGAGTCTAAAATCATCAGATGCAAAACATACACAACTATTGTTAACATCATCAGACTGTCAATTGGAGACGATGCAAAGCACAAGGGATTCAATAAGAATGTCAATACCCTTGAGCGGTGCACCAACAATACGACAAAATACTCAAATTAGTGGAACCTTGCCGGAAGGTGATGACACAGACCCAGACGTTATACCCAACCAATACGGTAAGAAATTGATAAAAAAAATTATTTCTATTTTCCTTTTTTCTTTTTCTTTTTTCAATAAAAATAAATGTTTAACTTTATAAACTTTATTGATCCAAAAAAAAATAAAAATCTTTTTTCCTTTTATTTATATATTTTTGCTGATCACAGAAAGAAGATTACCATTCGAAGAAAACTCAACGAATTTACTGAAAAGCTCTTCGACACGTTTTGCTCAAAATAATCTCACCGACGATGATACAGCTTATACGGGACT
Source organism: Ptychoptera albimana (assembly GCA_961205885.1). Lineage (NCBI taxonomy): Eukaryota > Metazoa > Arthropoda > Insecta > Diptera > Ptychopteridae > Ptychoptera > Ptychoptera albimana. Next base: position 9,710,014 of record OY540805.1, on the reverse strand, counting down.
GATTTCATCATCTTTAGGATTACTCGACACAAGTAACAATGAGAATCATCAACAATATTCAATTGCGCCCGCACAACATATTGTTGTAAGTTAAAAATTTTCTTTTCTTTTTCCTATTTCTTTTTTGAATATAGTTTTTTTGATGTAAATTTCTGCTTTTTATTTTTTTATTTTTTTTTTGTTCGCTTGTTGAAAAAAAAAACACAGAGTTATGCGACATTGAGCCGAAGTAATCGAAGTGTAACAACGACCAATACAATAGGTTTTACACTTCCTACGACAACCGGATTAACCCAACGTCTCGGTTCACCAAATCAAAGATTTGTTACATCAACATTGGGTGAATACAGGTTTCGTCCGTCTGAAATTGTGACAACCTCCAACCGAATACAGGAAAGTTGTTTGTAAAAAAATAAAAAGTTTTTAATAAAAAAAAAAAATAAAACTGTGCTGATAATACATAATTTAATAGTTTTTTTTTTTTTGTCTAAACTGAATCTTTTATTATGATTTATTTTTATTCTATAAATAATATAATTTCTCTTAAACAAAAAAAAACGAATAAAAACGCTAAACTGTATTGATTATTAGAAAAATTTACGTCTTATTAAACAATAAAATGTATCTTTCTGTAGTTTCTTTATCAATTTGATAATAAATTAACAAAAAGCGGATAAAAATAAAAAAAAAAAACTAAATGTCTCCAATGTAATAATTTCTAATTGTATTTGTAATTAATTTTTTTAATCGTATTTGTTTTTTTATTCCATTTTATTTCATTTATTTAATTAATTAATTAAATTCTAATTGAAACACGACTGTCAAATTTTATGTTAAAGAAAAGAAAAGAAAAATTTAATTAAATTTCTGTAATATAAATTGTATGAATGCGGGTGTAAATGATTAATATAAAATAAATAATTTAAAATAAAGCAAAATTATAAGAACAGACAGATTGGTAAGTAAATTATATAAATAAAATTAAAAAAATAATAATAATTAAGCCACAAAATATAATCGGAATAAATAATTAAGTAAATGAAAATAAATTAATAATAATAATAAAAAAAATGAATAAAATAATTTATTATCAATGTTTCCTTATATTGTATGTACATTTAAATGTAAGATTAATAATAATAATAATAAAAAATACATAAATAATACACATATTATGTACATACAAAAATAAATAACAACTATATTATAATTAATAATTTAAAATAAAATAATTAAATATTTGTGAGATTTATTTATATAATTTTGAAGAGAAAAAAAAATTATTTAAAATAAAAAAAAAATGAAGTAAACTTAAATAATTAAAAAATTGTTTTATTTTTCCATCCCTAATTACATAATTTTTACCTTGTTAATTTATTTAATATTTATTCGTTGCTACTACATCAATATAATAAACGCTCGGTAGTTAGTAATACTGATATGATTTTAATGCTCAGAAAGCACTGTGCATTTTGCAATGGATATAAAGTTATACAAAAATAAAAACGATTAGCGTGCTGTAAATTACAAAACATTATAAAGGAGAATTATATTAATGTTTTTTTTTATGGATTAAGTAAGTGTAAAACCATAATTGACTTCGTTATACTATTATTAAAAATGTTGTATATGCATTTATTTTTGCGAAAAGTAAAAATAATCTTCTGCTTTAAATATGTTGGTTCAAGAGAAATAATAATACGAACATTTTTGTGTAACGTTTATCTAGGTAAGAATTGCAAAATAGCAACACGAATTTTATATCAGCACTGAAAACTAGTTGTATTTTGACATTCCTTACAAATCTTTTCTTCCTATAAAAAATAGCAAAAAAAAAACTGATAATTATAATGCTGATAAACCATAATATGATGAGGGCACGAGAGTTTTTATAAGAATTTATCAATTTTTTTAATTTATTCCTCACCTAAATTTGTTTCTGATATAAATTTTCTATATCCGCGTTAAATAAAATTAATTAATTGATCAAATTACAGTGTTAAAAATAAACAAATTTTTCTATAAATTTCTAATCAACAAGACGAGGTGGCCGAGTGGTTAAGGCGTTGGACTGCTAATCCAATGTGCTCTGCACGCGTGGGTTCGAATCCCATCCTCGTCGAAAACCTTTTTTTACAGTGCTACAGTAATTATTGGATTTTTGGTGTTTTTATTTGCCTTTGATGGCTATATACTATGCAATACAAGCAAACAAAATAATTAAATTAAATAGTTTCGTTTATAAAATGTAGAAAGACTTACTGAAGCTTAAAATACCAGATTTACTTTATTCATAAACATATTGTTTGCTGTTTTTTCGTGTTTAATTTTTTTTTTTCTAAGGCAAATAATTGGTTAAATAAACAACGATAAATCGGAGAAAGCAAAATAAAAATAATAACAAAAAAAAAAACCAAAACTTTTATAAGTAGAAATTGATTTTTATTTCGAAATCAAATAATAATAATCATAATAAAAAGAAAATAATAATAATAACAAGTTACACAGTTTACAAATCGAAAAAGTTATTCAATCAAAGTAAAACAGAGAATCTGAGCACACAAACGTGTGACACCTTCACTGCGGTATAAGTGAATAAAAAAAAATTAAATTAGAGATAATTCCAAGAAATGAAATTAATATTGATTTATTAGTTATTATTTATTAAAGTTATCAAATTAGTGAAACTTTTTCTAAGGAAAATTACATGTAACTTGCTTAATTATTGTTTCTTTAATAATTTTGTATGAATAAAGAATTTAATCTAAAGAATGAAAGCTCTCTGTATATTATTTAAAACCTATTTCGTCAATTCTCTAGCAGTAAATAAATATTATTTAAATAAAAAACTTGAAACATCGAAAGCATTTTTCATTTTAAATAGATTTAAAATTTCCTCTTGCCAATATTGCAAATTCACTACTAAAAGCTATAAAATGTATACTCCCAATGCTATGTTTAATTTTTTATGCAAGAATAAAATAAATGCTTTTTTTATTATTGTTCTTTATCCAAATCATTCTGTTTTCCGTCAATAATATTTAAACATTTTTTTTCCTTTTCAACATAGCAAATCAATCAAATAACAATAAAAAAAAAATGTTTAAAAAGTGTCTAAGCTCGGCACAGTATGGTTTCTTTTTATAACTAACAAATAGTCTCTATTCCTAATAATCCTAAATTATTTCCTTTATGTTGTCTTGTTCTTTATGTTTTTTTTTATATTTATTCTTGGTATCTGGATGCTCAATTGTAAAAACAATAGACTAATCAGAGAATTTTTTATGATGATGAATTAACAACAAGACGAGGTGGCCGAGTGGTTAAGGCGTTGGACTGCTAATCCAATGTGCTCTGCACGCGTGGGTTCGAATCCCATCCTCGTCGTTAATTTTTTTCTATTTAAATATCAAAGCATCAATCCAATCACGCGCGCCCTTATTGTATTTATTTTTGTAATTCCTGGAAAGTTATTATACAATAAAATGAAAAACGGGTTATGCTAGGAAATACTTTAAATTACGTTTACCGGAAAATCTGTTTAGTGTCTGCATCATAAAAATTTTGTCATTTAATTTCATTTTACTTTATTAACACTAAAATACAATTGAAGATTTAAGAAAATCATCAATTATCCAGAAAAGTACATTGATGATTAAAGTTTTCAATAAAAAAATTAAGAAAATACTTTTTACAAGATTTACACTTGAAAGTTTTCCCTATTTTTATTACTATTTTTTTTTTCTATTTCACACAGTTCAAGAAATAAATAAATAAAGCAAATTAGAGTAATTTACTGAATTTTAAATTTTGTTTCAATTTTACTTTTTCTTAATACAAAGTAAAAAGTTTTTTTTATATATTTCAAGTGTGTTTTAGTGAATTATTTATTAGTTTATAGCAGTATTTCTCGCTCTATTTTCTATCCCTTTATTTTAACAGGAGGAATAATTAAAAAATTTCCAAGAAACTTTTTGAAGCGTTGTTATACTTAAAAACTAAAATTCAGTTCAAATAGCAACTAGAAAAAAACAATTTCGAAAGCTAAGAACAGTTTTACTACACGACAAAATTCATAACAAGCTTAAAAATCATAAGCAAAAGCTATAAAAAAAATTGTGCTTTAATTAGATAAAAAGTTTTTTAGTGAAAATAAATAATTTAAATTGTAGTAAAAATTAATTTTTTATAAATTTCCTGAATTATTGTGAATAGTTTTAAATATTTGTTAGTAGTTTTGTCAATATTGCTGTTTCTCTATTTAACAAATGTTACATAATTTATATTAACAAACTTATTATTTAATAATTTATTATAATACTGTCAAATTAAATCATTTAAGAAACAATTTAAAATTGAAAATGAATAATAAATTAAGCTGCTCCTATTAAAAAATTTCTACGAAAATGTTTTACAAAGTTAAAAATTATAAATTAATGATTGTAGCAAAATACTGGAAAATAGCATTTAATCTAATTAGAGTTTAAATAACATATTTAACATGAAATATATTATTAATTGTTTACAAGTTACTATTTAATAGCATATATTTACTGGAAATAAAAAAATGATATTCATAGGGACAATAATTTAATTTTAATTGTTTTTTATTTGAATTAGAAAATATGTATGTGGCCTTTTGCTTGATCTGTGATATTTTCAATTGACGAAGAAAAACATCTTGCATTTCCAATTATTAATTAAATTTAAAGTTTAATACAATATCAAAAATATTTATTAACTGCTCAGTGCAACTATTAGACTTTTTTGAACTTTTTTTTAGAAAATTTGAATAATTATCGAAAGTAATTTAATTTTTAATTCAAATCATATTTGAAACAATCAAAATATTTTTTTTATTTAAATTTAAATTGGAGAATAATAAATGTTTTAATTAAAAACATAAATAACACAAATGGAGCTTTTAATATTTAGTCTAAACTCTATTTCTTTATATACAATTTTATGACCTTTTGTTATCTAAATCAAACACTTTCTATAAATGTAACTTATGGATTATATTAACAACATTTGATTACTTTACGTAATGTCATTTAAAATAACTAATCTAAACTTTACATAACTAATATTGATAGATTGGTAAAAGCACCAATAAAAAAAGTAAATAAACTAAAACATTTATTCAATTTGAGTTAAATTAAATTTCTTTTTCGATATTTTATTTTATTAATTTTTGTTTTTTTCTTTTCTATATTAAATAAAATCGTTTGGTTTATTTTCGATGGGAAAATGAGCTAATAAAAATTTTTCTTTTTTATTGAATATGTATATATATCCGTTTCCATTTTCCATTCTATTCAGTTAGATATTGTTCTATTTCAACCCCCACAAAAAATAAAATACTAGGAAAGAAGAATGAAAAAAAAAACACTTCTATTAAAGACTTACAATTTGTTCCTTTTCAGCTCAGTTACAATAAATATAATAAGAAATTTTATTACCTCGTTTTTTTTTTTTTTTTTTTTTGTATATAACAGGAAACAGGAAAAGGGATGTATACCTTCTCAAACCTTTGTGCAAGAAAATATAATAATAATAAAAAAAAAATTGCAACATCCGGATAAAGTCAAACAGATGTTTGATAACTTCTGATTGTTTGTTGAACTAAAAACAAAGAACACAAGACGAATTTCTCATTAAAACATTCTAGTGGGAAAAGTGAAAAATAAATATTAATTAATTCAATGAAAAATAATAATAAAAATAAAAAAGAAACGTTAAAAAATAATTTTATTTTATTTAAAAATCATGCAAACAATACTTATAGGTCTTGATATTTTTTTTTTTTATTTTTGCCCTCGTATTCGTTACATAAACTCCGTAAGCTTTTTTGTGTTCGCGGTTTTATTTTTTTACAAGCTCATAAACAGCACAAAAACAATATAATTAATAATAATAATAATAATAAACTTAAGGACTTTCGCTTTAACTAAAAACTTTTCAAAATAATATACAAAAAAGCTTGATGAATTTATTTTTATTTTATTTTTTATTATATATGCTCGCCGTTTAATTTCTTTTTTTTATTTTTAAATAAAGAAAAAGCTTATGTTTTTGCCATGAAATTTTTCGCCTCATTTTTTATTCTGTTTTATCTCTTAAATAAACATAAAACACTTGCCCAAGTCGGTTATTTTCTCCATTTCACGTTTATAGGCTTTCCTTTCTGATTAGACTATAATCCAATTATAATTGAGCATATGGCTGTTAAAAAAAAGTATAAAATAAATTTAATTTAAACGTTTACATCAAAAGAAAGAATATTTATTTAATTTAGTAAAGAAACAATAATTACTCAGCTTAGATGTATTATATGATAAGTGATTTGTATCGTTGCTAAAATTGATGTTGGCCATTATGATGTTTAAACAATTTTTCAGTAATATATTTACCATTAATGGATTTTGCAATATTTTTATTGCCTTACGTGCAATGAACAGTTAATAACATATACGCACTGGATCTGTAATTTATACATTCATCTGGAAAATATTTAAGCTGCGTGGGTTTATCGGTTAAAGACCTTTATACAACACCAACGTAACCAATATGTACAATTAGGGGTGGTATAACAATAGCAGTGATAATTGTTGTCAAAAATGAATGAGTGACGAAAAAGACACTCCTCAAGTGGTTTTAAAATTGTTTTTGCTAAATTTAGTTTATAAGATTATTAGTGTATTGCGTAATAACTATATTTGCACTATATTTGAAAAATCAAACCATATATAAACTTCTAATAATCATTTCCCGATTTATTTATTTGTTCGATGCCAAATCAATACAAAAACAAATAAATTTAAAATAATGACAAAATTAAATTAAAATAAAAAATGATAAAAAAGAAAACAATCAAAGTTGTAAATCTTTCATAAAATAATTTCAAATACTCATAAAGCTATACCAGTCTGCCACAAACAGTCGATTGTTTTTCAGATTTCTTTAAAATATTTTTATTTTTTTTATTTAATTGAGCATACATTTAAAAAGCTTGTTTTCTAAGGGAATTTCTTTCTGCAATGAAAATAAAACAAAACTAATTACCAATTTCTATTTTTTTTTTTAAATGGAAATAATAATAATAAAAATGATTATAAAATAACAATTGTGCAAGGTAAATCTGCTAATCTAGAGCACCTGTATTTGATTACACCAAATATAAAAATTTTCTTCGCTAATATTTACACTTCATTAATTTTGTAATTTATTTAAAGAATTAAAAAAAAAAAAATAATTTAAAAGAAAAAATTTGAGCGATTAAAAAATGTAAAAAAGCAGGTAAATCTGTTGTAAACTTTTTTTTTTCTCTTGCTAATAATAAAAAATTATGAGATAATTAGCATTTTCTTTTCTATTTTTAATTTTAATTTTTTTCTTTTCTTTAAATAATTATCTTAAATAAAGAAAAAGAAAGTTAGAACAAAGCATCCAGAAGGTAACAGCTTGTCAGTAATAGGAATATAAAAATAAAATCTTTACGATTTACCTGCAAAGTTTTTTTTTTTCTTGTATTTCGCCTTTTTTTCTTTTATTTGTGTGGTTTTTAATGATAAAACGCAAAATAAATTGATGATTTTCTTGTTTTCATCTTTCAGGCATTCTTAATTTAACATTTTTATTTATTTTTTAAAAATAAAAACTCTGCAGTATAAATATTTTTATAGCAATATTTACATATCTCGCTATTATTAATTGGTTTTTAAATTTCTACTTATTTTTCACTCAATAATTTGTTTTATAACTTATGCACAGTTTAACTGAAGGTAACATTGTTTCATAGATATGCAAACAGTTTGATGTTTTTCTTAAGAATGTTTACTAATTTGTTTTTTGATGTTGTTGATTTAACAAACGATGTGAATAAAATTGCATCATAACACGTATTTCTTGTACTAACAAAATCTCATGCATATGAAAACTAAAAACCTCATAAACTTTAAAATTACTTATGAACATCCGAATTGTTCTTGTAGCTTATATTAATACTTCTAACAAAGCGCAAAAAAATAAAAATAAAAAATGTGTCTCAAACACGCGCAACGAAATAAGAATACCCTGAAATCAAATTTATGTTTTCATCACTCCCCATTATTATTTATCCAAAGTATACCAAAAATTCATCTATAAAAGATTATATTTTATTATCGTCTTTACATTTTTAATTGTTTCTTATTTTTTATTTTAAATGGGTTTTATTTCTTCATCTTCTTCAAAATAAAAAGAAAAAAAAAATTGAAATACCAATTTCTTTTTAGCATTTACAAATCAATAAATATTATTAATGAGAAATTGTTCGAAGAAATTACATTTTTTATAATTATATTTATTTTATTTTATTTTTATTTTCTTGTATTGCCGTATATTATGTCTGTAATAGAAAATTCATTTGCCATTGTTCAAGCAAAATAATGCAAAAATAAATAAAAAAAATTAAATAAAATTCTTACGGTTGAGAAAGTATTCATTCTAGCTAGTATTAATACATGAAAAATAACCAAACAAACATTTTCTTTTCTTTCTTTCTATATTTATTTTCATTATATCATTGTATTTTCATTTAATTTTATTTTCCTTTCTTTTTTGTTTTTTTTTTTTTTTTTTTTGTTTCGTTATTGTTATTTTGTTGATGATTTATTTTCTGTAATCAAAAAAAGATGGTCGAAATTTTGAGCTAAAATATATTTATATAAATGAAAATTCACTTCATTTAGTTTCTTTTCTGTTGTGTTCATCTCTACTGTCTGTCGGTTTGTTTATTTGAAATTAATCTGATTGTAAATAATAGAAATGGTAAATATAATCAATATTATATTTTTTTTATTTTCCTTTTCGACGAAAATGCTTACAATTTTTTAATTTTCTCATTTAATCTCCTTTTCAAAAATTTCTTCAATAGATAAATACAATATTAAATGTTTCTTAATTTATAATTAAAATTATGTTATGGTTTCATACCAGAATATTGTTTCAACTGCAATTAATTACATATTTACTCTTCAATATTCAAAAGTTTTTATTTTTATTCAAGCAATATATTTTATTTTCTTTATTATAATGTAAAGGTTTGCAATATAGAATTTCACTCATTAAATAAATAAAAATAATATGTTTCTAATACAATAATACAGAATTAATTAGAGTCAAATAATTGCTTGCATGTTATATGAGACTAAATTAATTTTTAAATAATAATTTCTAATAGAAAACTAATTGATGTTTCAAAAAGAATGTAGTAGTGAATGATAGTATTGATTATCAATTAATGTTATATTTACGTTTAAGTAATATTACTTAATAAAAATAATTAATAAAATCTTCTTCTTAAACAATAGTGAGCAATTGTAATTTGATATTATTGCTGTAAATTATATTATCTCATCAATCTAACAAAATTCTATATTTTCATTTAACAAGCAGAAATTTAAATGAAATCTGAGAATAAGTGTAATGATTTGACTATTATTAATTGAATTAATAATTATTAAATGTAAAATTTGGAAGTTCTACAGTTTTAATGAATTTCTTTAATAAATAAAGGAAAAATAATTTATATATCAACTTAGGACAGTATATAACATTTATGTCTCCGCGGTCTTAAATTTACGAGAAGTGAATTTAATGTAATTTTATTTTTCCTTAAAAAACTAAACAAGTTTTATCTGATTAAGAAAATTCTGAATTATAGAGCCATTACTGTATTAGTGATCTATATAACTTTTAATCCAAGAATCTGGACTAAAAAAAAAGTTTACTATGAAAAAACTTTTCAAATAAAAATAACCATAAAAAAAATTAAACTTTTGAGGGTAACATTGATTGATAAATGATTATTATTATTATTTATTATTATTTTAAAATGCCATTCTAATTCTACTTATTTATTGTTTTTATTTTTAGATAACATTCCGATATATAAAAACAGGTCCGTCTTAAATCAATCATTTGGAAATGTAGTACATAAATGATAAACGAATAATTAATATAAATACAAATTATATAATTTAGAAGAAGAAAAAAAGTTATTTTAAAAGAAAAGTTTTTCCTAGAATTTAAGCATTTTTATACTTTTACTTACTTTTTGTATAATTTTATTTTAAATAACAGAAATATGTACCATTTCACCCTTTTTTTTTGTGCCTGTTAAATTTTTACGTCGGCATTTTTACTTTGTTTCAACTTTTTTTCTTTATTTTTATTTTTTCTTTTTTTACTTGTTACAAAAGATTTCTATGAATTCCCATAAGAGATTTATATGATTTTAAAATTAAGAAAGCAGAAAAAATAAAATAAAACGTCTCCCTAACAACAGACTATTCCAAGCGTTGTAACGGGAATAAAAAAGGCAGAAAACTTTATAAAATTCATCAGGTAAATTTCACTAAATGTAATAAAATATTTATAATTCTCTTTTCTTTATTTTTTTTTTATTCTTGTAAAAAAATTCTTTCAACGCCAGTTTCATATAATTCCGCAATATTAATTTACTTTTCACCGCATAATTTATTTAAGTTTCAACATTGGAGAATTTTTATATTCTCTTTTCTTACCTACCCTCGGTCGTTTTTAATTTAGTTTTACTTAATTTGATTGTTTGGTTTGTTGTATTGATGTTTATTCCTTGTTTTAATCTATTTTATTATCAACATAATGATAAATCGAATAATTGGTTGAGCATTACAATTTGCGAAAGCTTTATAGAAATTCAAATACGCAGAAAAATTTTAAGACAGGAGTGTATTAATAATGTGGCACAAAAAAAACACATAAATATTAAAATTTTAACAAAATTACATAAATAATTCTAATAATAGGATTTAATAGAAATAAAATACCATTCCAGAACCTTCGATGGTTTAAAATGAATTCCGTAGAATCACTTAGATATTTTTATTTATTCAAGAAGCAGATAGAGAATTTTGCTGGAATAAATTTTAATAGGAAAAATATTATTTTCTTTTTTGTAAATAAATTATTAAATTTGGGAATAGGAGACTGGTAATGGTTAATACCATTTAACGATAATTATTATGATATTAATAACTAATCCTGTAATTTTAATAAATGTATTATTAAAAAAAACACAACAAATATATGGTGCTTGTCAAATTTTTCAAATGATATAATCTTATATATATGGATTTATATTTTTAGATAATAAAATAAAGTTTCCTGATTTATAGAATGTTTAAAAAAAAACCAACATTTTTGAGAAGATTCTTTTTTACATGTTTATATTTGTTTTTTTTTTCTTTTAAGAAAACGAAATAACTTTGTAACTTTCAACCCGTGTTACTTAGTGATTGGCATCGAACATCGCAAATGCAGCAAGTAATACACAAAGAAATAAAGAAAAAAAAGAAAAGTTTATTAGGATTGAGGTAGACGGGAAAACATAAACAAATAAAATTTAGTATGTGGATGTACCACTATTACGAAAATGAATTAATATTTTAATAATTTATTTGTTTAACCAACATTTTTCTTGCTGTTTAATTAAATCCACAAATTTATAGCCATGTGAAATATAGGAAGAAGCACTATAGCCAATATTTTTGCAAATCATTAACAAAAAATTTTGTCATGTATAAATAAATATTAAAGAAACTTTCATCTCCATAAACGCAATCTTTAAAAATTTGTCAACACATCGCGAATAATCAATTGTGCTATAAGCAGTAATAAGTTCTATTTCACAGGCAATTATACCTATTTTATTATTTATAATGGAAAATAAGTATAAAAAACTTTTTTATTGTTTCTTGTATTGAAAATTTATGACGGTAATTTAAAACAATCGCTGATTTGTCAAAAATCGTAAGGTAAAGCTATAAAAATAAAAAAAAATAAAAAAAAAAACAAATCATAGTAAAATGTAACCAAAAATGAAAAAGGCGTTCAGCTGAAACAAAAACAAAAAAAGTGAGATGAGATGAATTTCTATGTATCACATTTGATTCTTAAAAAATAGAAAATAAAAGCACAATAAATTTTAAAGCTGAGTGAAGATTGTTGAAACAAAAAAACGGAAAAATGGTTTCTGAAAAATTGCTGACATATTATCATAAATAAGTCATTCACTATGTATTGACGTAACAACTGTAATGTTAACGTTCGAAAATATCCAGAAACCCAATATTATCTTCTAAACAAAAACCATACAATACCAAGAGACAAAACCGTATTAGCACGATAAAGAAACCCTTTGCTATATTTCATCGTGCTTTTTTGTTTTTAAACCAAAAAGATTTTAATTTCATTTCTTGTTTTGATAATAAACGGAACAGTTGTTAAATAAACGAATTAATTTATAAGCAAATCGAAAGGCAATAGAAAGAAAAATACAAGAAAAATTCAATCAAATACTTGATAAGCACCTGAAAATCCTTTAATTACTCCTATATCAACAAAAAAAAACATTCCATAAAAACACAAAATTATTCATTAAATTATTATTTTTATTACAAATAAATGCATTTTTATATATTGTTTAATTATAGAAAATATTTTCACATAAATAAATATAAAATTATTATAATTATAATATGTATTATTTATTTTTTTTTTGTTTTTTATATTATTATTATTGGTTTTTCATTTTTCCTTTAATCAAAATTAATTTTTTAAAAATTAAAAAAATGTTTTTTTATTAATGATTAAAATAATGAAAACAAAAAAAATATATAATAACAATTGGACAAAATAATAATTTTATAATAAAATATTAAATAAATATTGAGGCTTAAAATAGAATGAAAAAAAAATACCGCAGTGGTAGCACTTTAAGGTGTTTTTTGTATGAAGAAACATCGCCGTCTCATAACAATCACCTTTTATTTAGAAAAATACAATTACTGTATACGTTTTTATTCATTTATATATTCATATGTTAAATTAACTAAATATTCATGTATGCATGATTATTATCAGTATTATCAGATGATTGTTTTAAATCATAATTATTTATATTATTATTATTGATAGTAGTATTGTTATTATTATTATTATTATTATTAGTAATATTAATATTTTTATTACATTCCTCAATACTTTTTGTTAATATATTGATTTTCTCTTCGGTGATACAATCAAGCTCATTTATATTTTTACATAATTCACTTAATTGTTGATCTGTTAAAATATTATCGTTATCAATATCACTATTATCATAATTACTATTATTATTACTAGTATTAATATAATTATTATGGTTATTTGGCGATGTTATTGGCGGGTAAATATGATCATGGTTTTTATAAGAAGTTGTTGCTGAAAATATAGTAGAAGATGATGGTGGTGATGATGATGAAGATGAAGTTGATGATGAGGATGATGGCAATCGTATGTTATCGACATTATTTGTTATTAAATATTGTGAAATATTATTATTATTACTTATACTATTATTATTATTATTATTATTATTATTATTATTATTATAATTATTATTATAATTATTATTATTTGGTTTAAATGAACTACAGAGATCTGAACGTTTTTCCACTGTACTATAAATAACATCGTGCTTTTGTACTTTAATCGGTTGCACAGTAACACATGAATCATGTGGGGTTTCTTTGGTTTCTTGTATTGTTTTCAGTCCTGGAAAATTTATATATTCATTGCCATACATCGGTATATCATTTGTTATATGTTGGTGATGATGCACGGGTATGTTCGATGGAAAGAATATGTAATGATCAGAAGAATTTGTTGGCGTTTGTGTTCTGCTGTTTGGAAATGAAGCACGATCTTTTTCGTCGGCGGATGTCGGCGTTGTAACCGGTGTGGTTACCGGACGGGGAGTTGGAGGTATTAAATAATTGTCCATTAAACTACCTGGGTGACCGACGCGACAATTTGTAGAAAACATTGCTCGCCTTTCTTCATGGTCAGAGTGTGTTCCACTATCCCCAAGACTAGCACCACTACAAGCACTGCCAGTACTAAGTCGACCAGATGACGAAGAGCTGCTTACACTATGAAGACTTAAACTACTCATAGGTCTCTGTGTCGATTGCGTAGATATTAAAGATCTTGTTTCATCAGCATTTGATTCTACGGTAGTAGAATCCTCTCTACTAGAGGACCTATTGCGCACAAATAGTTTCTTTAATCTCTCAAATGGCGTCGAACGTTTCATTCTTTCTTTCATTTGTGATTGTAATCGTTCATATTCTTCCCGCATCTTCTGCAACTGATCCTGTTTATCTTTGAAGCTCTGCTGAACATCATTACGATTTCGCCATGAAGCCACTAATTGCTCAACTTCTTGAATTGTAAATACATTATTCTTAAAATCATTTATTATCTCTAAAAGCTCATCATCGACACTAGTCTTAGAGGTATTACTACCCTGTCGTTTCAAAGTGCTCACTTTAGTTTTTGAATCACCGGCCGTACTAACATTACTGTCGGATTTCTTTTTGTAGCTGATCAATAAATGTGATTCTTCTAAATCTGGAAGCGATAAAACTTGACGGTTTGATGGTTGCACTAAATAATCTGTATTACCCAAAGAATTACTTTTTACAACGGGAATATTTGAAGGACTGGTTAGGTAGTCACCGAATAACCCAATCGATGCTTCTTTGGTTGTGACAGGTTTATTCGACGGTTGTAATAAATAATCCGAATTGCATTCAGAAGGAGTTTGTGAATGGCAATTCTCCAATAAATTCAAACACGCCTGGCTAAACTCATCTGTTTTATTTACTTCAGTTGACTCATAATAAGCTGGTTCATTGATCGTTAATTCCTTAGACATAATCTCACGCTCTTCAGATATTTTTAAATCATTTAATTCCTTCAATGGTTTACCAATACCGCACGCTTCGTCATCTGAACTTTCCTCATCTTTTATCTCCGTTTCCATATTAATATAATTTAAATTGGTAACCGCATTTTCAAAATCTACACCATCTGGGAAATCGTTGCCACTGTTACTGCCGTTCATCTCCATGTAACCTTCAACAATAATCGCTTGTGACTGTGGCGTTGCCGATCTAGATTTTAATGCATCTATCTTTGAAGCTAAATATTTTTGCGATTCTGGCAGCTTCACCTCCAGAACAGTTTTATTCACACCATTTTCACTATACTCTTTAAAGTAATGATACATTGTAGTGAACTCGTGCATTTGCTTTACAATAAGAAAAGAAATTAAAAAAATTATTTCCACTGTTGAAAGCACAAACAAAAGACACAAAAAATCATTGTAACGTGATATAAATGCTTACCGAAAAATTTTTCAAACTGGCAGCCAACTTTGTATGGCCATAAGTGTCTGCCAACTCGATGGGAGTTTTGCCAGAACAGTTTTTCATTTCACATGCATTGTCACCTCCTGGGCATTCAAGCAGTTGCATGCACAATCGTTCTAATCCCCATCGTGCGCCAAAATGCAAAAGTGTTGGATACTCTTCAGGGCCTGTCAAGAAATTATATTTTTAAAATTTATAATGCAAATCATCGCACGTTAAATACTTACTGCATCTTGGGAAGGAGAATTTTAGCGATTTTTCATCAGATGATGCGCATAAATGAAAGTTGGCTGGAACATTTTTTTGGAACGAGGATACCAAACGTAGATCCAATTTTTCGGAATCAACTGATGATAATTCCATAGATTGACACATAAATTCCATTGGATTACCAAGTGATTTTAATATTTGTTCCAGTTCTCTGAGTCTGCATTCACATTTAACTGGCCGGGATCCAATTTCAGTACCATTCTTCTCAATTTTTATGATAATTATCATTGAAACTTCTAAGCAAGTCTCTGTAATTAAAAAATATATTTTAGTAACAACAAAAAAAAAACTAAATGAAAGCATGAAAAAAAAAGTATTTACCCGGAATAAAAAACTGCAGAGTATATGAATTTCTACGTTTCACATTCTTTACATCAATTATTTGTCCAATTTTTTCAATTTTAACTTTAATTATATCATCCGGTATCAATGGCACTGATAATAGTGCAACAACTTTATTTTGTCCTACTTTTACTTTACGCGGAAATATTGTAAATGGCTCTCGACTTTGCTGTTGCTGCTGTTGTAATCTACTATTCAGGACTGCCGCTTCTGTAACTAAAGGTTGTTCACGAAACGCAGAACCTAAAATATCTGTTGAGACTCCAAAAAATTTCCCAATAAACGATTGATCACGATTCACAACCAAATGCCATTTTTTATATGACGGAAAAGCTACGTAAATAATAAATAAAAATTAATTAAATGGTTATTTAAAAAAAAAAAATAAAAAATTTTAGCGCAATTACCTTGTCTATGTATTTCAGAGAGTTTTTCTTCTGGCACATCTAAAACAATACCAACCACTTTTGTTGGCTGAATAACCATTGATAATTGTTTCAAAAGATATGCATTATCAATTGCTAACAAAGATGGACATAAGGCAACTATTTGTAATTTTGTTGATAAGCATCTTTGGGCAATTTCTGTTGAAATTACTTCATCAATTTTAACATGAAGAAAACTATAAAAAAAATTCCAATCATAAGTATGTTTCTTATTGAAGGATTAAGACAAATAAAAAATGAATAATTGATCCTTACTTAAATGGTAATCGTCCACGTTTTTTAGTTATTTGATCAAAATATTTTTTTATATGATTTGTCCATTGCATACCACGTTCACTATGCCGTGATGTTATAAATAAAATGTCATCCATTTTCCTTTTTCTAATTTCTAAGCAATAAAAAGAAACAAAAAACACAAAATTAAAATGACATTTCCGGTGATAAAAAAAAAAAAAAAAAAAAAAAAAACAATAACTTTAATTGGTTTTAATAATTAATTCAATTTTTTTTTTTTTGTTTATTTTTTATTTAATTAATGTAGGAGTGTTAATAACATTTAATTGCAAATATGACAAAATAAATTTAATAAACAAAATAAATATTTAATTAATATGCAAAAAGATACTGAAGAAGACTGAACACTGACAAATAACGATAAAAAATTATTTCTTTGTTATTAAGGCACAAACATTTAAAGAAGAAGCAGAAGAAGACGAAGAAATAAGAAATTTCCACAATCCTTGAACTTTAGAAATAAAATAAAAGTTAATAAACTTCTTATTGTTTTCTTTTCTTTATATATATTTTTTGTTTTGTTTTATTATTCTTTTATCAAAATCGATAATTATTTATTATTTATTGTAATTATGAGAAAGAAGACAAACAACAACGAACAACACAATCAATGTAATTTATAGAAATTTTTTTTTTTTATATTATTTATATGATAAGGAAAAAAAAATTAAAACAGGAAACATCACGGAGAACAACAAAAACAAAACGGCAAAGAACTCCGTTTAAAACAAAACACACACAAAACTGACTAATCTTTTTTTAATTTTATTTAATTTTTTTTTATTACAACGGGCCACAGATCCGTAACCGTCTACCAAAAAAAAAATA
Organism: Ptychoptera albimana; assembly: GCA_961205885.1. Lineage (NCBI taxonomy): Eukaryota > Metazoa > Arthropoda > Insecta > Diptera > Ptychopteridae > Ptychoptera > Ptychoptera albimana. The sequence continues at coordinate 9,692,553 of OY540805.1, read as the reverse complement.
AATCTAAAGGATTTTCTTCTTGGTTGTTTGGATGGATTTGTTGAGTTTTTTTGGCGTAACTGACGAAATACAACGCAAAGTACATGCTGCTACACAACGCAAAACTAAATTAAACATTTAATAAACGAAAAATATTAATAAATAAACGAGTCACACATAAACTGTGAAGGCGTTTACAATATTATTCATCGTATCGTCACAATACAAGAAGTTAGTTAAAAAAAAATAATACGAAAAGCACTCAAAAAATTGATAAGGATTTCTACGTTTATGCTTTTTTTAACGTTTTGTTTACATTTTTTTCTTTTTTTTTATTTTTCACGTTAAAAGGCGATATATTTTCACTTTAATCGCTTTTTCTAAATGTTTTTTCACTTAAAAAAAAAAAAAAAAACTGAATATTTGTTTGTTATAAAGTTTCGCTTAAATAACAAATACAAGAGTGACACTTTTAATTTATTTCACCATAAGAAAAAAATATAAAAAGATATTCTTTAGCATAAAAAAAAAAAATAAATAAATAAATTCCCTATACAATCAGCACACATGACATTACAAAGAATATATTTGTTTAGGATTTTTGTTTATTATTTTTAATATCAACAAATTTCACTAATGGCACACGCATCAGAAACTTTATTTATTTATTTTTCTTGATTAAATTAGATAAACAAAATTTTATGTTTGCTCTTCTTTTCCAATATTGATTCTTCAACATGAGAAATAAAAAAGACAAAAAGAAAAAAAAAATAATAATAAAGTTCGAGAGCAATAAATTCGCTTATTTTGTGCGGTCTAATTTCTGATCTTAAGTTTCCAAAATATAAATTATAATAAATGTTATAACAACACTACTAATAACATACGTAAAAAAGCACATAAATTAAAATAAACACAATAACTTTGTTGAAGAAAATATAAACCAAAAATTAAAAAAATTATATATATTTATAACAATAATAAACAACTTTTAAAGTTGAACGTTAAATTGCAACTGAATTTATATAATTTTTTTAAAAAAAATTTTTCCTCCATCAAATGCGTTTTAATTTCGTTGAATTTTTCTATTTATCTTCTTTTCTTCTTCGTAATAATAAACAATAGTTATTTCTTTTTTTTTTAATTTAATTTCTTCTCTTCATATTTTTGCATTTATAAAAAAAATAAAAATAAAAGAAACAAAATTATGTTACATATGGTTTTATTAGAGATGAATAATAATAATAATAAAAAACATCTTATTAACCAACATCCGTGCTATACTGCTCGTTGTTATTCTCTTTGCGTTTTTTAAATACTTAATTTAAAAACATTTTTCTTGCATCACTTTTGCTTATTTATTCCGAAATTATACCCAGAAATAAGCTACAAGCCACAAGTATCAGTTTTTTGGATGAAAAATATGTTTTTTTTTTTGTATGCATAATATCTGTTTTGCTATGGCTTAATATTAAATATTGGGAAGTTGTGAAGTGTCTCAACGCAAAAAAAAATTATCAATCGTGACTTCAGCAATAATGATTCCAGAATTTTAAATAATTATACCGGATAACAGTCACCATTTAAATAAAAAATAAATATTTAAAAAATCCTGATCAAATTTGTAAATAAATAAATAATTTAATATTCAAGTAAGAAAGTTTTAACGCAAGACAATAACTCATGGAGCCAGGAGCCAACAATATAATTTTTTTTTAAATAAAAACAACAAACATATATACAATGTTGATATATTTATAAAGAGAAAAGACTTCATAAATATCCAGAATCCAATTTAATATTTAAAAAAAAATGTAAAATTGTATCCTCATCCAATTTATCATCTCATTTCAACATCATTTAAATTCTTATTTTATTTTTTTTCCTCACAATTTAATTACTTTTTTTATTATTATTATAAATAATATTTTATTATAATAATTAATTATTATTATTCCAATCTATCCATAAAAAAGTATTTATGTTGATTGATAACGAAATTTATAAAAACAGCAAAATACAAAAAAGTGCAAAGTATATATAAAAAAAAAATAATAATAACTTTTTCTGTTTACCATTTGCCATCTATTTAATTATTATTTTATTCTATAAATTTTAATTTTAATTTATTTATTAAAATATAAAAATAAAAACTATAAAAAAGAAAATTAATATTAAATAATAATTAATTATTTATGGCCACACGCACGCATATTCGCTATTAAATAAAAAAAATCAATTATTGCATTTCTTTTTTCTTTTGTTCATAATTAAAAATCAAAAACAATAAAAATAAAAATATAAATAAAATTAGTAATACAAAATAATAATTATTATCCAGCAAATACACGCAAAAGATAAAAAATAAAATAATATAATAATAATTATAATTTAATAAACAGGAAATAAATATAATAATTTTTCACTGTACGTTTTTCAGTTTTTCCTGTTTCTTGCGTTTTTTTTTTACAAATTTTTGTTTTTGTTTTAAATTAATTAATTATTTGTTTGACGAAAAAAAAAAATAAACGGATGTTCACGAAAAAAAAAAAACATAATTCTTCGACAAAGTGAATACGTAATAATTACAAAAAAATTTATTTGGTAAAAAAGAAAAACAATAAGAACTTCCGATTTAATGAAAATCAATATTTTTTTTACTGCCTTTCTTTGATTTATTTTTAATTAACTTTATTTTAACGTAAAGTTTTTTTTTTTTTTTTAAAAAACTATTTTTTTTATTTTCATTTTGACACGTGTTTAACAAATCAAATTTAATTTATAGACTATATTGTTTATTGTTTTAATGATTTTTTAAATTTATTTTTTGTATATATAAATAAGGCGACTTAAAACTACTTTACATCAACAAAAGTAAGTAATAAATAATTAAATTTATATATAACAATGTTTAATTATAATAAATAAACAATTAACAATGTTTTACAAAGCAATCAAAAATTCTATTTTAGAGTTTTTATCTATTTTCGGAAGATTTTCCTATATTTTGACCTTATTTAACAAAAATTATTATTCCAAAAGAAACAAAACTATTTAAAAAGAAGAATAAAAAAAAATAAAGTGTAAAAGCACAACAAGCGAAAATTAAGTAGATTCCTAATGGAAGAGAGATTTAATTTCATTTTAATTAAACAATTATTACTAGAACCGTTTTTTTTTTTGTTTTTAAAACTGAAGTGATTTTTCATTATAGTGTTATGAACTCCCAACAAAATACTAAATAATCTATAAATTTCAGTATAGTTTAGTTTCTATAATTATTAAATCGTTAAAAGAATTTTTTTTTTGTTGTTGTTGGTCTAAACAACTAATTATCTATTAAGTTATAGCTTAAGTGATTATTATTTTTCCAATATTATTTCCGTGGATCCTATTACAGTTAAATATTTTTTATTGCATTTGACCGAAACAAACGCCTACTTCCTGTCATACGCTATTTGCATGTTAAGTGTTTTAGTTATTAGCAGCTTTATAGCTGTAATACTAGAAAACTGTTAAATGTCTAATACAATATATAATGTATCATTATCAAAATTTTCCTAACAAAACAACGTTATATGAGTTATAATAACTTAATTAAATCAAATTATGTTAATTATTGCAGTACAAAGGTAGTAAATATTAAATAAACTTCAGAAACCATAATCATTGCACTCTATGAAAATACCACAAACAAATTTTTTTTTTTTTTGCTCAACAAAAACCGTAATAAATATTGAAAACACATAACAATGGTCAACAGAATTTATTATTAAGCCCTTTGATGTTTGTATTTCACAGAAAATTTACAAATAACGAAATACGATCAAATTTTACCCTTAACGAAGCATTAGAATATATAAAAAAAAAACTTTTCTATCGTACAACGAATGCCAATTTGAATATATTTTTTTATAGAAATATATGAAATTTTCTATTTTATTTCACTATCATTAGAATCAGGAAACTCTTCTCAATTATCAAGTTATATAAAAAATTTAACCTTATGCTTGAAGTATGTTGATATTTGTTTACTTTCCATCATAGGGAAATTTAGATAATTAACGATCAATTTAAAAAGGAAATCATTTAAGTCATGTTAAATTTTTCTATTCTATTTTAAATAAAATTTGATTTACACACATGCATTTTATGTAATAGCACGTGCACAGTGTTTTTCTATAAAAACAACATAATTTTCTAGTTAAACATACATCATTTTCCAATATGCATCTATGCGCCGTGTCGTACATAAAAAATTTAACCAATATATTAATAAAAAAAAAAAAAAAACAAGGAAAACAGAAACGTTAAGAATGAAACATAACACAGTGAATGTCAATCACCGAGAAATTAACGCTTCCGGTTCGAACAACCAAAACAAAACATAATATATTAATAAAAACAATAACAACCGCGACAACATTGTCGTTTTATTTAAAATTTCGTCACAGTTTTAAATTAACAACATCGATGTAACGAATTAAGGCAACACACACACGCACACAAAATAGTCTTCGTAAACATGGCGTATAAAAATGGTTAGCGAGTTAGTGATTTTTATTTTATTAATTGTCTTTCGTTTCAAGCAAAAAGGAATAAAAAAAAGGGAATTGCACAATTTGCATATGTTAACAATTATATGAAATATTGCATTTTTATTTTTCATTCATTATACAAATGGCAAGTGACATGACAATCATTTAAAAATGAATTTATCATCGCTTCTTCGTATGTTTATCATCAATTTTCTTGCTTCAACAATTAATCAACAGCGACAATAAAGGAACGAAAGGAACAAAAAAATTATTTCTCTTATTTATTTTTATAATTTCCTTTCTAAACATTTGAAAACCCCTTTTTTTCTACATGAAATTTATTTCAAAACAACAACAACAGCAACAACAACAAAAAATTAAATAAAAATTATTAATTGATTCATGTTAAAAAGCATTAAATTTTCCTTGAAGAAATTTTTTTTTTTTGTAATTTTTTTCTTTAAAAATAGAAAGTAATAAAGAAATACGATAAAAAAAATTATGTTTTCAAACAATAACAATAATAGAAGTATACATCCGTTTGGTAAACATAGAAATAAAATAAATGTTTATGATGGTTATATGGCATAGATGCGTTAGATTATTACCACCCAGCATACAATATGTAACAAAATATTTAAAAAAAAAATTAATTTAAATGCATTTTATCTTTTACAATAGTACTAACTTGTAGTACTATACTATTTGTATGTTTAATGCTTAATACTTAGTTTATGTATTATGTTAAGAAATTTTTATTTTTTTTTTTTATTTAAAACAAAATTTTATAATTATTTCTACTTGTTTCAATTAAAATTTAAATAAATGGTATTCAAATACTTGTATAGAGCATACATTTTACACAGGTGAGGATTAATATCACCTTACATTTGCTCTACAAAAGAATGTATCAGTTGTATATTATTATCTGTAGTAAATTGTTTCCTATATAATCTAGAGCACATTTATGTTATAACTTAAGTAAATAAATAATTTTTATAAAACTTAAAATTTCCTTTATTTCCATTATTTATTTAAAAGAAAAAAAAACTCTAGACTGATCTAGACTAAAAGGGTTAAAATAAACTTTTCTATTATTCTGAATAAAATTTATAATTAAATTTAAATTAATTAAAAATTCAGCATTAAAGAAAAAGTTTAAAATATTTAATTTATTCGCTAATGAGCAAAAAAAAATATGTATTCGCTTTTGTTGAATTATAATTCTAAACAAAGAGGCAAAGAAAAAAAAAACGCCAAACGAAAACTAAAAATTGCAAAATATTAAAACAAATAATCTTTAACAAAGTTAAATTAATGATAAAAAAAAAATTGTAATATTTAAGAGAAAAGAATACAGCGAAAGGAAGAAAAATTAAGACAGGAAACCACTAGTTGACTAAAGTCTATTATCTCTCACTTATTATTAGTATTATTTTATTGTTAAATTTTATGAACAATTTAGTTAAGTTAAGTTAAGTTTAGTTTCTTATGCTTGCATCAAATAATTTTATTTAAATGAATTGGTTTATGTTTTAAATTGAGACTTTAGCCTCTTGATAATCTTACTATCAAAAAATAAAAAAAAAAACATAAACATTTAGACTTAAGACATTAGACATTAGAAAATTAAATTAAAAAAAAAAAAACATAAATGTATAAACGGTAGACATTGTTAAACGATAAACATTAAACATAAGCCGCTTTTAATACGTTTTATTTCTACTTTGTATTAAATTACAATTTTTTTTTACAATTATCTCCTTGTGTTTATCTTGAAAAGGATTGAGATGTAAAAAAGGCTTTTTAATTGTTTAACAAAAAAAAACATGCAGACCCATACACAATTAAAGTACCCTAACTACAAGTTTCTCGTTTAACGAATTCTTTCCATTACTTCACATTTTCACTTCTTTTTATTTGAGTTAATAACGAAGACCAGAAGCACAGTAAACAATTTTTTATTTTATTCATATTATTATTATTATTATTATTATTATTATATAAATTTAATTAGTTAATTACAGTATTGTATAAGATTTTAATGTTTTTTAAATAATTTAATTTTGTTGCTTAATTTCCTTCTTTATTATTTTTTGTAAACAAAATTTAATTCACTTTTATGCAATTTAATGAATATTTATTTATTTATGCATTTGTGATATTGCTTCTTCCTTATTTTTCTCAATAAAAACAATAAACAAAACGAGAGAATTTTAAACAAATAGAAAATTAAAAAATTTAAATAAATAAAGATAGATTGAAAGAAAATAAAACCAAAGCCATTTACGCATAGCATTTGACAACAAAAAAATTAAACAGAAGAAGCCGCGCTGATGTCTTGCCTTTATTAATATTTATTTATTTTCTTTTTTTTTTGTCATTCTTAAAAAAAGATGAGTAAAAATATGTGTTTAAAAAAAAATAAAAAGCATTACTGTGTCGGCGTAATTTCATTCAGTTAAAACGAATAAACTTCTTTTTATTTTTGTATTACTTTTTGTTACAATTTTCTCTTTTATCTTATGAAAAACACAACACTTCTTGCAAACATTAAAAGAATAAACATAGTTTTTCACTGTTTGTATTTGTATTATTATTATTATTATTATTATTATTAATGAAAACGAAAAGCATTTGTTAATTAAAGTATAGACGTTTAGCATAATGCAGCTGTTAACAACCTGAATTATTAGTGTTTTCAGATTTTAATGGATATTTACTTAAATTAATGAGATATTTTATGAATAGAAAGATAATAAATTTTAGTTATGTGAATTTAATGTATGTTACGATTGTAGTTTAATAGCTGTTAACATCGATATACTCATCTATTTATATATACAAATTGCAAAAATAGCTTATGCGCTAAGAGCAAATATAATAAGGCACCAAAACCCTGGTAAAAATGCAAACAAACTATATTAAAATTTCATTTGAGTTAACAAAAAATTATGAATAAGCTCAAAAGAGTATAAAGTTGATTATTAGTAAACAAACTGCAATACAAATAACCCTTGATTGCATTAAAAACTCAACAAAGTTTATCAACGAGAAAATCTTCAACCGGTTAAATAAAAATCATGAATAAACAACGTATTCCTGTGAGTAACGAATAAAATTTAATAAAACTAAACGATTTTCTTTACGTTTACTTGATTTTTTGTTATTAAATTTTTGTTGTTCTTATAACAGAGCATTCAGTACTTGAAAAACACTTCTTCCAGAATGTTTAATTTGTTGATTTTCTTTTTCTTTTTTTGTTTAATAATATTTCATGTCTTAATTGGAAAAAATTTAAACTTTTATCCAATTGCGAACAGGAAAAATTACTTAATGTACGTGTTGGAGAAATTTAACTACATAAAAAAAAAATCACAGCAACAATTATGCCAATTAAAAACATTGAAAAACTTTAATAATTGCCCAGCCATAAGGACAATTAATCTAAATTTTAACAAAACGAATCAAAATTTTCAAACAATTAACTAACTTTGTTTAAAAATAAATTTATTAATCACTTGTAATGGCATTAATTTATGACAAATAAATTATGTTTGATGACAATTTATTAAGAAAAATAACTTTTAACAAAAAGAAAATATTTTTTAAATAATTAACAGAAAACGTTTTACGCTATTTTTTCGTACATAAATCTTAAGGATAATAAATTTAAATAAAAATTTTTATATTTTTTTCAAAGGATATTACCTTAAAATATGATATATTTCAAGTCAAATTTGAATTAAAAAAAGATACTTTTCTACGAAAACATTGTAATTAATTTGTATATATATAAAAAGATATAAATTGTGTTTCGTTTTATATGCTCTATAAAACCAGAGCTTAACAACCGTTTATTGATGTTTTTCGGAAAAATCCTACTACAAGTCAAGTAACATCTTACCCGCATATAAAGCGATCGTCTTTACTATCCAAAAACTAATTATAAAACCATCGAAAATAACGTACCCTAACCAAATAATAAATTTCCATTAAAAATATTATTATTAACAATAGTTCGTGATATTTTTTACGCAATTCAACTAAGAATAGAATTTTATCCGCTTTTTACACTACGCTTATGAATGAATGCATTGAGAAAAAATGAAAGAATCATTTAATTTTATCCTTTTCTTTTAACTTCAAGGATAGAAAATTGCAATAAAAATTGTTTGTACGTGCATTAAGCTGTGTATGCAGTTTATGTTTTAACATTGGCAGTGGTTCCACCATGTTACTGCATTAAAAATAAAATAAGAAATAAAATTCATGCTAAAATTCATTTCTAGTTTCTATTTGGTAAAAATCTTTAACACTTTTTTTTATGTTGCTGGTTCTAATAATAATACTAAAAAGGCAAATAGAAAATTGTGCATTTCAAAGGCAAACATAACGTACACACAAACGACATGACGACAGAAATAGTGAAACGTATAAATGAATGAATGATGAAAAAATAAAAGGATTTTACGAACCCATTTAATCGATGTGAAAGTTTGAATGCGGAAATTTTTATTTTGTTTTTTACATATTTTTTTCTTTCATTATTTTTTTTTTTTTTAGTCAGAAAATTCCTCTGTTTTTATTTTATTTGTCTTTTTTTTCGTACATAGTTCTGATGCTGCACATCTGTTCTAGACTATCCCATAGTTAACATATAATTTTGAAACAAAAAAAAAAAAATAAAATAACATGAAAAATAATAAAAATAACACCAAAATACATTTTTTTTTTATGTTAAAGAGACTGGCAGACTGCAACATATACAGATTTTATGTTTTGTACAAAACTCGCTGTTTTTTTTTTTTGTTGTTGTTGATTAAATAAATAAAAAAAGAAAACATTTTTATTACTTTGCATTTTGTTTCAATGAATTTTTTTTTCAATTTATTTGATTAACACGATCGGAATTTGTTTATAATTTTTTTTTTAACCCGTTGATTTGTTTATTATTTATTAAAGATGATTAATTAGGTTACTTAAGAAATGCTACTTGATGATTTAATTAAGTTATTTAAGTTATGGAAAAATGTATGTCACATATGGAGAGAACAAAAACACATGATTATCACCCTGTTATTCAATTTTTAATTGTATTATTTTTTTTTCTTTTTTAACACAAATAATCAATTCTTATTGGGAAACAAAAAAAAATACTAATTATTCTCAGCACGTCTAAAGTTAAATCCAACATACAATAAATATATGTGTTGGACTTAGCTTTAGACAAATTGAATTGAAATAAAATTAAAAAAAATTAAATTAAATTATATAAATCCAACCCAGTGATCGAGTCACAAATTTAGATAAAGAAAAAAAAAATATTTTTAATCCATTGTCTCAGCATAAGAATAATTTAATTATTTATTTAATCAATATTCTTGAGTTTTTTTTTTTCTCTTAATAATAATTTTTTTTTTTTAACGTAACACGGTTAATCCATAATAAATAAATAAATATTTGCACGTTTATAAAATTTTATACTTAAATTCATAGAAATTTTTCATCAAGGAGTTAGAGTTTTTTTTCCAATTCACATCATTGTTATCGGATTTATTAAGAAAAGAAAGACAAACAAAAAAAAAAGTTTTTATACAAAAAGAGCCAAAATTTACATAAACATAATTTAAAAAACTTAAAAAATAAAGAGGGAATAAAACCAAACCAAAAAAAGGAAGAAATTTTAAGGCATATGGTCGCAGTATGTAAACAACAAAACAACAAAGTGTGAAACAAAAATGTATAAAATTTCAAAAAAAAAATTAAGTTTTTGTTTAAAAATGGGCAAAAATATAAGCACTTAATATAGACACAACACAAATAATAATATAAAAAAAAGTAAAAACCTACCAAAAAAAAAAGTTTAAAAAAAAATCAATAATTTAATTCATCCGAAAAGTTTTTAAACTGAAAAATTGTTATTATTGTTTCACAAACAAAAACACTAAATTAGGTACACTAAACACCTTTAGAACTGTTAAACGAACTTCAATAATAAATAAATAAAATTATATAAAGCACGACAATAGTAGATCACCCAGCACCACCACTTCTACTTATTTAATATTGTTTGCAAAATAATTATGAAAACACTAATTAGTAATATTAAGAATGATTCTAAATAATTAAAAAAAAAAATAAACGAAAAATTGACTAAACAAACCATTCGCAACAAATTACTAACAAAAAATGGCGCTACACAGTGGATCGCCCAAAAAATAAACAATAAAAATAAAAGAAATATCGACAACAATATAAAATTAATAAAGAATGGAACAAACAGACAATCATAGGTAAGAAATTATTTAATTTGTAAAGACATAGTAGGAGATTTTTTTTTATTTTATGTTAATTTACAAAAGAAAGAAACAGAAAAATAAAATTATCATTTATGACGATAATTATTCATTAAGTACAATAACAACAATAAAAAAGAAATTAATTAATATTTTTAAAACGTTTCCTAACTTAATGTCCTACTGTTGTCGTTTTGTGTTGTAGTTGTTGTTGTTTGTTTTTCTCTACTTCTACTTTTTATTCTTGGTATTAAGATGGTTATAATAACCGATTAATATAACTCCTTCTTCTTTATTAATTTATTATTTTTTTCTTAATTTTTTTTTTTATTTTTTATTTATGGTAAAGAAATGTAGCTCTATCCTTGTCTTACAGTTAACACTTATTACTAACCAGAATTAATTTTATAATAAATTTGCATAAAATTTATTGTATTTGGTAGGTGAAAAAATAATAAATTAATTATTTTTTAAATAAAAAATTATGTAATTAAATTACAGTAATTATACGAGCTACAGTAAGAGCTTTATTTTGCGATTTTTTTTGGTGTTTTCTTTAATATGCAATAAGAAAGCTTATTTTGCTTATTTTATATGCATTTACTATGTTCTTTCTAAAATGCTAGAACAAATAAGAATATATTTCCATTTATCAGAATATAAAATCTATACTGTTTAAAAATAAAACTATTATATTCCCAAAAATATTTAATCCATTTCAACAAAGTTTTTAAACATTAAACGCACGATCCACAATACGGCTAAAAGTCTTTCGTATAGAACTTTAAAATGTCAAATTTTCGTGATAAAATCAACCTAAATAAAGTGCAGCAGAAAACAAAGTTAAAATCTACAGCGAAATAATTCTAAAAGCATAGCACCTACTGTTTAAAAAAAAGCTTCTAAAATCTTACTCTGCTTATAAGGAGCTCATGCTATATAAAATAAAATAAAAATTATACAAAACAAGAAATTTATGCTGTTACTTTTTTATATTTTTTTCTCAATTTAAAAATGAATAAATATAAAAGGAAACATTCTACGTACGTGCTATAAAATACTCTTTTTTTTTTGTATAAACAATTTTTTTTTTATAAATAAAAACTGAAAAGCAATAACCATTTTGATTAATTATTATTCTATTGTGAATGTATGAAGTAGTAGTGTACAGTGCAGTCCTGATTAGAACCAATGATAGAATTAAAAAAAAATGTATTCTATATATAAAATTAATAATTATTATTTATTATTCAAATCAAAATAAGACAATGAAAACATTAAAAATTAAATTTGAATTTATAAAACAGCAACTAATATAGCGAATGCTTTTTAATAATAATTTTTATTTAGTTTTTTTTTTTTTTGTTTTTCTAGCTTCCTGATTCCTGAAGAAATAATCCATTTAAACCGTAATCACAAACATTATTCGCGTTTCTTGATGCCGTTTAAACACGACATAATACTTTCAGTTCATTAAATAAAAATAATAAACATAACCGCATAAACAGAGAAGCATAAAAACATAAAATTTAATTTTTTTTTTCTTTTCTTAAGTTTATGTTGATAATTTTGATTTTTTTTTAATGGTAAAATAAAAACAAGAATCGAGGGGAACAAAACTATTATCGTATGTGGAAGTAACAATAAAAAAAAATTTTATAATAATAATAATAATAATAATAAACAAACTACAAGACTACAAATTACTAAAACAAAAACAAAAAAAGGAAAAAACAAATTAAAAACAATAAATAAATAGAAAACCAATAAAATGGTATTTAAAAATAGAAAAAATAATAACAATAACGTCTTAAGAGCGACACAATAGAAATATTTATGATTTAAAGATTTATTCTATTTTTATTTTTATAAATTTATGTTTCGTTTGTTGTATAAAGTGTTTTTTTATTTATTTATTTATTTTTTTTTCAAAGCATGTAATATGAATTTTAAAAACCTTTTCTTCTCCTTTTTTTTATTTTTTTTTCAACATCCCCTGCTGCCTTTTTGCGCTATTTTTATAACATTGTTTTAAACGATGGGCTTTTTTGCATTTGTCTTCAATTTCTTATTACATTTTATGATTTTTTTCTTTTTATTTTATTGCATTCGGATATTAATTATTAATTCCATAAATTTTCTTTAACTCAAGAAAATATTTCTTTATTTATTATTAAATTATTATTTTTTTTTTACTGTTTTCCATTGCAAAAATTTACAATTGCAAAAAAGAAAAAAAAATTAAATATTATTCTGATCACAAGCGTACACATATGTGTAATTGTATTTTAGTGGCGCCTTTATAAAAATTATTCGTTGAAATACATTTTGTTTACTTAAATTTTCTTCGTTTTTTTTTTAATTTTTTATTTTGCTTGCGTTTAACAATTCTGCTTCGTTTTTTTTATTTAAATTACAATTAAATAAATTATTTTATTTGTTGTTGTTTATTTTTACGATTATGCGTTCAATGATACAAAACAAATTAAAAATAAACCATTGATTGACACTGATATTATTTTTTTTTTTTTTTTTTTTTTGTTAACCATCAATAGTAACAACAAGAATTGCAAACACGAACAGCAGCCAGCCAATATGTAAATTTATTTATTTTTTTTTTATTTTTGTAGAAATAATGGTTTAATAGTCAGGAATCCATATAACAAGATAAAAAAAATCAAACGCAATTACAGTAACTTCTGTACCTACAGCAGTTGAAACATAAATACCAGACACTTTTTCGTTGTTGTTGCTGTTGTTATTTATTTTAAATCAAATAAATGTAATTCGTGAATATTAAAAGGCAAAAATTAATAGAGAAAAGACTATAATCGACAATCAAATGTTGACTACACATGTAAAATGTAAATAAATAACAAATTTTCCCAAATGAACGTATTTTGATTGACTTTATTTTTTTATTGACTTAACGTCGTGAGAAGTTTTATTCTTTTTTTTTTTTTTGTTATATAAATTAAGTACATTGCACAATGCAAAAAAAATAAAAAATAAAAAATAATTTAAATTTGACAGTTTTTATCACATAAGATGTTAGTAAATAAAGAAATATATAACAAAATAATAACAACAAAAGTTAACCAGCAGATGTTATAAACAAATTTAAGATGATTTTGTTTTTATTTTATGTCAAGAAGGAAATAATTTAATATTAAATGATTATCTTCAATTTAATGTTGAAATTATTTAATATTAAAGAAGCAAACATAAAGAAGTAATACTGAAAAATTATTTCATTTATAAATTAACATTTTCATTTCAACATTATAATGCGAAATAATATATTTATTAAAAATAAAATAAATAAATAAAACATTTCTAATAGAGAAAACGACTTACCTTCTTTTGCGCGCAAGGATTGTGCTGTAGGCGGTTTAGGTGCTTTCATTTTTGGAACCTTTTGAACAAATAAAAATAAAGAAATTAGTTTTTGCTTTTATTGTGTTAAAGATTATTTCATCAAAAGAAAATAAAAGTAATAAAAATAGAATTTTTTGAAAGAAAACAATAAAATTGTAAAAGAAATTTCCACATTTTTTTTTTTTTTTTTGTTTTTGTTTTGTTTCTTTCAGAAAAAAATATGCTCATCTTACATCTTACTAATCGATTGTTTATTATTTTCTTTATTTATAAATATAAAATAAAAAATCTCATCTTACCTCATCAGAGAAGGAACTGCTTGAACGAAGCCTATCCCGGTTATTGTTATTAATAAATGTGCCAATTGAGTGTCTGCGTAAACCATCCGATATACTTGAATCATTGGTATTTTGAAATGAAAATGATACATTTTGTGGCCGATAATCACTATAGTAAGAGCAAAAAAAAAACCGAATATTTATTTAATTACTTTTCTCAGCATATTAATTTAAACAAATTTGTAATGAACAATGAGTAATACCTTGAATTATTAAGAAAAACATCATCATTTCCGTTATTATAGCAAATTGATTCATTATATGAGCCTAAACGTTCACGTTGCTTCGCACTACAACTCGATACCCGGTAACTAGAATCAACAGACCTCCGTTGTTGTTGCTGTTGTTGTAGGTCAATTGGTCGTGATTCACCATAAATAATACCCTGGGGAAATTAAATAACAATATTTTGTTAATTAAAGAAATTTTAATAAGAAAAATATTTTTTTTTTTTTGTTGAAATTTTACTTGTGAATAAACAGCACCCGATTGACTCGATTTTGAACGAAATAAATTTTTTAAACTTCCACCACGACTAGCAATCCCAGCCGTTTCCATGTTATTATAATTATTATTATTATTATTATTAATATTAATATTATTAATATTATTTTGTAAGTGATTATTTATGGCTGGTGTTTTGATTTTTTGTCCATTTATTATTTTATTATTGTTTGCACTGTTACTCCGTTTTTTAAATAAGTTTAATTTCCAACTGGGTGATTGTGGTGGTTTTGGTTGCGGCTCTTCCGGATGATAAAAATATGACGGATTATCTAGAACAAAAATGAAAAATAAATTTAATAATTCTAAATTAAATAAATTGTTTTTTAACAAGATAATCAATTTTATTTAATTCAAACAATTGATGTCACCTTCTACATTAAAAAAAAAATCTGTTCAAAGCGAACCAATGACAATAAGAACGAGAAAAAAATCGTTTTTTGTTTTCTTTAAAAACGAACAAAGTGAGGAGTACTATTAATTTTATTATCATTCCACAGCTTCTTGGTAACATCCAAAATACTGTACCGTCTCGTATCTGTGCTAACACAATCAGAATAAATGATTCGGAAAAACGTACGCACGCAGAAGAACAATCATGAACCAAAACTAATAACCAAACCAAACCTAACCAAACAATAATATCCGATTTGGTCGTACAGAGTAAAATAGAAAAAATTAATTAAATAAATAACAAACAAAATGTTCACTTTAGAAGTTTGGTTGTAGAAATTTATCTTTAGCCCGCATTTTTATTCTATTTCGGAACAAACAAACAAAAAAAAAAATTAAACGAGAATTAAATTATTATTCTGTGCGGTTGTATTTCGTCGTTCTGTTGCATTTGTGTAACCAAATTCATTTGCAACCAAAAATAAAAAGAAAAGGGAACATTTATTTATTTATGTGTAATGTCAGCAGTAGAATATGTATTGTTGTTTTTTATATTTATATTTAATTCTTTTGTATGCATTTTGGTTCCCTTTTTTTGTCGGTTGTACGTACCATTCCTGTGCATCAATTGAGAGTTACAGACAATTTAGTTTTAAAATTAACTAAATTTGTATTTATACAGTGGGGGTGGTACATATATACCTTTTTATTTTATTAGAGAACTAGAGGACAAATACAAGAATATAAAACCATCTGAGAAAATAATACTTTAGAGTAACTAAAATAAAGAAAAACCAATTTTTCGATCCTCTTCGATAAACATTTAATTAAAATAAATTGTATTTGATGTTTAAGAATTTTTTTTTATTTATTTTCAACTTGTTGTTTATCAACATTATTTTCTTAGTTTTATTATTACTTTTTTTTTGTTCTTTCTTTCTTTAAATAAATAATAAATTAAATCCAAAACAAGTGTAGACATATACTATTTACATACAATTAAAAATAATAATAAAAAAGCAACAATAGAAGCTTTTCAGGGTTGGGACTAGTTTTATTATAACTATTTTTTTAACAAAAGGTAAATAAAAAATAACATAACGACCATCCCTGACGCAGATAAGTACGTGATTTTTATGATTTCTTTCTCGATTGCTATACTTGAACGTGTATAAATAGAAGAAATATAAAAATTAATCATTTTCTATAAAACAATTATTTCAACAAATCAATAAATAATGTATAAAAATAACAAACAATAAGCAATTTTTTATTTAATAATAAAATATTAATAAATTTATTGCTAAAAACACTGGAAATTTTTTTTTTTCATATCATGAATAAGAAAATTATAATAGAATGTAGAAAAGATTAAAAATCATAAACATATTCTGATAATCGCAAATAATTAATCTTTTTGTGTTTTGTCATTTCTTTAATTTCCTCTTTCATAACCGTCAACATAATAAATGCTGCACAAACAGTCACAAGTATTCCTATTTGCAAAACAATTTTTATCGTTATGTAAATAACCAAAAAAAAAATTTAAAAAAACCTGCACACACATCACTAGTCACTTTTATCCTAAATAATCATCTGACAAAAAAAAAGAATAAAATGTAGGACCTTTTGCCTGTTTTTAAATAAAAAAAAAACACAAATAAAATCTTTATGTTGTTCTTGCCACAGTATGTACACCAAAATCTGTTAAGCAGATGTCCTTTTTGATAATTATTTGTTTTTCCTTTTTATATTTTTCGTTTTTTGCTTTTTTTTTTTTTTTTGTTTACAAAAGTTGTTTACGGCACGCGTCACTTAATTTAGGATCTTTACATAAATTCAAATAAAAAAAAAAACATAATAAAATTTTGGTTATGTTATACTTGTTTCCCTTTTATTTGTTTAAATAAAAATAATAATTTTATTATTGTATTTTTTGGTAGCAAGTGATTTTTAATTTAAATTTTTAGATTTTAAGTATTTATAGGGGTTGTTTTGTGCGTTTTTATATAGAAATGATTGATTGTTTATTTTTAAGACATGAAAGCTTTTAATCCTTTAAATCTTGTGAAAAATGTACAAATTGGTGATAAAACTAATTGGTTGTGTTTGAACTTATTCATTCTTAATGGTTAAATCGTTATTTACGTTTACAGTTCTTAAGTTATTGTTACGTTAATTAAGCTTGAACAATCAGTTATGCATTTATATATACATATATATGAAAAATAATCAATAAAATTAGTTAGAATAGAATTATTTGGTAGAAATGTAACATCATTTACGATTGCAGCATTATCAACATGAAAAAAATTGAGAATATTCTGCAAAATAACATAACTTAAACCAATTAAAACGACATTTACAACTGATTGCTTAATAATTTATTTAAAGCAGTAGCAAAAACAAAAGATTTAATATAATTAAAAATTTTAAGCACGTATCCTTATTCTATCTGGCCTTAAGAAATCAACATTTAGGTGAAATAATAGTCAACATTCAGGAGAATTACTTCATTCAATCAAAATAAAAGAATAAAAAACTAAATCCATAAACTTAATCAATTTAATTTATGTTTAACCAAAAATGCAGATTAGTATTCAAGAATGTTATAACTAAATTTAAAAAAAATAAAAAGAAAAAAGCTTTTATCACCATAGGAATTCAAATATTTAAAATAAGGACAAAAATGACAACGAAAGAGAAAAAAAAATGAAGCGATCTTGGTAAAATGTAAAATACAAGCGAAATATATTTTGCAGATTCTTATAACAATTACCATATTGAGGGCAAAAATAAAGTTACATAAAGACACATCACTAACACATCTGTCGACCCTTATTTTACTATTGGAACAGAAATAAAAACACAAAAATCATGTAAAAAAAAAAAGTTTTGTAAAAATAAAACGCAGAAAAATTTAAATATTTTTCTTGTTCAAAAAGTAAAAAAGAAAAAACAAATCAATAATTTGACTAACCATATCTAATAGATAAAATTGTTTAAAAATTCTTTGTGAAATTATATACTTAATAAATATGTATAAACAATGCTGTGCGACACTCATGTTGTTTAAGAAATTTACCTAAACAAAAAATCAGCCACATAATTTTTATAGATTTAATTTGTTTTTCCTTTCTTTTCATTTCTCAACCATCACCATACACGTTGAATACTAATGTTTGTATTTATTTTATATTTATTTATTTCGAAAAATAAGAAGTGATGAAAAAAAATATATATTTCTATGAAAAACTAAAAAATCATCAGCAGAGAACTATGTATAAAAAGAAAAACCAAAAATGTGTCTCCAAAAATATAAATAAGAGAAAAGTAAATTCAAATCGGTAATACCTTTTTCTTTTCTTTTTATTTTTTTATTTATTTTTTGAAGGAATAAAATAAAATAATAAAAATTCTAAGCATAATGCCATGAATATTCTATTTGATCTGTTATGTCTTCTCAATATTCAGTATTTTCGTTGTGGTTTCTTCCATTCAAGCTGGGTACTTAGAAAAGTACGAATACTGTTTTGTATTTTCTTTTATTACGTAAAAATAATAAATGCAAAATATGTACAACAAATTATATGT
This sequence comes from Ptychoptera albimana, assembly GCA_961205885.1. Lineage (NCBI taxonomy): Eukaryota > Metazoa > Arthropoda > Insecta > Diptera > Ptychopteridae > Ptychoptera > Ptychoptera albimana. The sequence goes on along the minus strand of OY540805.1, from coordinate 9,673,530 downwards.
AGTTTGGTTATCGGTACAAATATTTAACGTCTGTGTTTTAGGTAAAAAATATAAAAACATTTATTGTTTAAGGACAATAAAATGATTATAAAAAAAGTAAAAATCTTAATGTATTTAAAAAAATTAACTGAAAGTGTTTACAAGAACTATATTTATACCAAGTTCCAACGTACTTAAAAGCAGTTAAAATAGCGACATCATAAATTAAACAATTAAGTAATAAAAATTAATAATCCACTTCCTCGATGACCAAAAGAAGACAGGTAAAGTCATCCAAATATAGAAACAATAAATTTTATACAAATGTAAAATAATTCTTAATTTTTTTTTTTATATATGTGTATATAATTAAAGAAAAGTAATTATAAAGCACATGAAAATAAAAAAGAAAGTTAGGTAAAAATAAAATAAAAAGAATACACAAGTGTAATAACCATTTAATGCAAACAACGTAGTAAAGTTCATTAATCAACCGCTAAATAAATAAATAATAAAAAAAAAACATTTAAAAGAAAATCCATTTTTATAGTTTAATGGCTTTTTATTAAGTAATTTTTATTTTCTTACCTACAAACATCTTGCTTCTTGTTATTCGTTTTTTATTTATTTGATTTTACAACTCTTCTTCAGCTTGTAGTATATATACTTCCGCCGGAAAAACAATACTCCGTGCAAGGACTTACAATTTCTGTTTAAATAAAATATAAATATTAAATTAAATACAATAAAAAAAAAATAATAATATATATATGAAAACGAATAAAGATATTATATAATAGATAATTTCATTAAAGATTATGTATTCCATTTTAGTAATAAAATGATTTTCTCTTACAATAAAATTACAAATCACACAGAAAAAAAAAAAACTATCAACAAATAAAGTGAATAAAAAAAAAAGAAAAAAAAATTATTATTCTGTGACGATGTGAAAAAACAAAAATAATCAAAATAGATAGAAATTTGTGTATTTCACTTCACGTATCATGTTTGAATGTAAAATAATACAGGATGGAGCACACAAAAGTCATGCAGCATAGCAAAATATAACAATATTAGATTTAACATCATTAGTAAGGTCAGGGGTTTTTTTTTTTGTGATATATTTCTTAAACCAAATTGACCTTAAGAATATTTATTATTATTTGTTTGGATTCAATATTACTTAGGATATCGTGTAACGATACAATTCTTTAATGACCTATCAGTAATTTATAAACTATTTTATGCAATGGTAACAAAAAAAAAAAAAAAAAAAAAAAACAGAAGATAAACTAAAAAACTAAGTGTTGCGTCATTTCATTAAGTCATAGTGTTACGTAATTCGTTTATTTTTGGTTTTACCTGTTAATATGCAATATACTTTAAAACTTTTGTTAAGCCTAGAAAATAATTAGTTTACTTTTATACAAGTGCTTGTTTTTAAAATATTGCACTAGAAACTCCTTAATTCAAATGCAAAACGAAGTAACATTCATAAATCCTTGAGTGTTATCGTTAAGAACAATTTCACTGTACTTTTTTTTTTATTTTTACAAAAACCAATTCTCACGCCTATTTAAATTAATTTGTTTAGCTGACTTTAATACTACTTAAATACAAGGCAATATTAATAATAATAATTAATGTTTTAATTTTTTTTTTGGTTTTCTTTTTCTCTATATTTTTCCTTAAACAAAAAACTTTAAAAAAAAAATAAACAAATTCCAAACATTCCACATTAATTGCTCATCATTTAATGCAAAAAAAAAATAAAAAAAATTTTCATGTGTTTGTACAATATTTTTCATTTCTTTAAAAAAAAAAAAATCTTTTTTAAACCATTTAACAAACAAACAAAATTAGTTCAATGTGCACTTAACTTATCTTTGTGTAAGTTTTTTTCAATTTCTTTTTTTTTTTTTAATTTAACAAGAGCAAAACGGCCAACAACAAATAATTTGTTTATTTTAGCTTTATTTAAATTTGATTATTTGGATTAAGATGTATTTTCATTCGTTCGTTCGTTAATTCTTTTTTTCATTTTTTTTTTTTTTTTAATTGTAATTATTTTCGTTTTATAATTCTTTGTATTAGCGAAATGAAAACAAAATAAATAAAAGTTGTGAAAAATTATTGCTGTAAAAACTATAATAATAATAATAATAATAATAATAATAATAATAATAATAATAATAATAATAATAATAATAATAATAATAATAATAATAATAATAATAATAATAATAATAATAATAATAATAATAATAATAATAATAATAATAATAATAATAATAATAATAATAATAATAATAATAATAATAATAATAATAATAATAATAATAATAATAATAATAATAATAATAATAATAATAATAATAATAATAATAATAATAATAATAATAATAATAATAATAATGTAAGCAAACAAATTAAATTGTTTTTTTTTTTTTTTTTGAAATAAAAAATAAATTTGCCATTTTTTAGGTACTTCTGGTTTTCATCACAAAATTTATTTTAAAGTGAAAATTATTTGAATATTTTATTTAATTAATAAGGTGACACATAATTCGCTAATATTATAATTATCCATTTTATGTTGTTTTTAGAATTATGGTTTCATACTTCTTTGATTGTAGAACATTTACAATTCATTAACAATCTCTGTTTAAAGAAAAGTTTAAATTATTATTCTTAATTAAAGTCGACCATAATCCAACTTGAACAATGCCATAGAAATCAAGTTTCAATGATCTAACGAATGTTTTACTAAGAAATGCAAAAAAAAAAAAATTAAATAAATTCGAAAAATAGTTACAATAGCGGAACAAGCATAATAAGCTCACTTAATTATCATCCTGTTCTTTAATTAATTAATATTTTAATTATGTTGTTATGTTTAAGCAAAACAATGCCAGCACAAATGAAATAGAATTAAATAATGAAAAATAAAATAAAACATTGACAGATCAATTATTTTACACATTTTTTTTAGCTGTTATTGCTCTTCTTCGTGTTATTATTAATTTTAATTAGTTAAAATACTTAGAATATTAGAAACTCATCGTGTATAACTTTAAGATATATATACAAAAACGCAAATAAAAAAAAAAAAAAACAAAAAACATATGTCCACATTCATAAAATTATTTAAATAGGATGAAAATGTAGTTTTCGTTCATTGAAAGTTTGCCAACAATCATCTGTTCTGTAGAAGATATAATTTCATGTTTTCTTTTCATTTCTATTTTTTTTTTTAATTTTCTGGTTAAACGAAAATTAGAAAATAGATGATTTAACCGCAAACAATAATATATTTAATTCAATTAATTACTCAAATTAATGACAATAACAAAATTAAATTTAATAAAATGATGCGCAATGTGGAACAGTGAAAATATTCTCACAATTAAACAAATAAACATTTATTTAATTAAGAATGGATTAAAATTAAGGAAAGCTTTAAAGCTTATTTATTACTTAATAAATCAATATTGCCTTGTAATAATGAGATGCAATCAAAATCCATGCACTTTATGGCATATTATATAGAAGGGAATTAAATTTTAATCCATTTATTTAATAATCGTAGAATTATGTTTTATCTTTTATAATCAAGCATTTCAACAATATTTTATTATTATTTAACGTATTAAAATAACCGAAAAAATAATTTTCATTTAATTAATAATTAAATAATAAGAACCGGAAATAGATTATGCAATGTAACATAATAAAATTTTAATTAATTCACAATTTACACACTTAATTAACTGACTTCCTTATATTAACGCAGTTTAATTAATGAAAAATTTATTGTAAATTGTCAAATCATTATTAAAGTTTCTTTGGAATTAGTTACACGTAAAAAGCATAAAGTTTTTGTAAAAGAATCAACAATTTTTAAAGTTAATCGTTAAAAAGATTGCTAATAGTTATCGTAGGAAATTTAAATGCATTATTGGGAAACCAGTGATTGAAATTATTTTTTAAAACTTTAATTAACGTTCAATTAACTTACCTAGAATTCAATTAGAATTTATTTACATTTTTTTTTTTATTACGTACAAATTTTTTTAATTCATTTATTTATCCATTTTAAATAATTAATAATTAATAATAATAAAATTAATCAATTAATTTATTTTAAGAAAAGAAAAAAAAATTAAATAAAATTAAATCAGCATTATTAAATCGAGTAAACACTTTTTTACTTTTGGTTTGTTTTGATTTTTTTGCTTCAAATGAAAAATAAATAAAAAAATTGTTGTTGATTTTTTTTTTTTTAGGTTAGATAAGAAACACTTTTAAAAATACTAATAAAATTATAATAATAAAATTGTTTAATCAGAATAAAAATTATTAAATATATATAATAATAATTAATAGCTGTAATTAATTGATTTCCTATTATAAAATAAACAGTCAATTACCTCCTTAAATAATTATTATTTTTACATGCAATATTTAATTTAATTTTTTTTTTTTGTAATTAATTTAAATAAATTAAATATTGAAGAAAATGAAGAAATTTATAAGCGTACTATAAATGAAAACATGCGTTTTTTTTTTTATTTATTTATTTATTTATTCAACCAAATCACATACGAATTTGTTATTGTTTTTAGATTTTATAACAATAAGGAATTTTTATTATTATTTTTTTTATTAATGATAATATTTTCCTATATGAGAAAGAATTTGTTCTAAATAAATAAATAATTTTTTGTTGAAAAATCATGTAGAGATGAGGACAATAGAGTGGCCTCATTAAATATTTATAATTTGCATTTGGTACGTGATATGTTAAATTATTAATAAATCAAATATTTTTTTTTTAAATAATTTACAACAATTCACTAAACACAAGGATTATAAAAAAGGAATTTGTAAAAACAGAAAGAAAAAAAATAGCAACAATGCGTAATTTTTACTATTGAAAAACGAAAAAACATGTATAAAACTGTCAACAATTATAAAATTTTATACAAAAAAAAAAAAAAAACAAAATATGTTTTGCTAAATAAAAATCATTGAAAAATGTAACCGTGATAAATGTGATGAATAATAAAATAAAATAAATAAAAAAAAAAATATTAGTCCAAGCAAATAAAAATATCCATCGCGTTTAATTTCTTCTTTTCAATTTTGATTGACGTAAATTTAATTAATTAACCAAATAATATCCTTGTTTAGATTATTTTTATTTAAATTATTAATTAATTAATTAATAGGATTTTGAATTAAATAAAATAAAATAATAATTATAATTACATTAGGGATGGACGCGATTAACTAATATGTTATAATTATATTTTTACAATAACAAATTGCACCACCCACAATAAACAGAAAATAATAATAATAATAATAACACAGTACACATTAACATTACCAGTAAACAAATACACAACTAGACAAGCACAGTGTTTCAATAAAAATAAAAGACACACAGAACACAAGCAAATAAATAAAATTAAATATAAAAAAAAAAAAAAATTAAATAATTTAATTACGCAAAATAAATAAGAAGAAGAAGAAAAAAAATTACATACAAATATATAAATATGTAATTACAATAAATTTATGTATTGATGTTGGCTGTACAAAGTATCTGACTATACTAATATGTAGAAAACATTTTTGAAAATCTCTGTTTTGTTTTTTTTTTTTCTTTTCATTTCATTTCATTATTATTTTTCACGTTGTGTTGTTGTTATTTTTTTTTCAAAAAAAAAATATTCTCTCCTCCAACCATCTTTTTTCCTTTTTTATTTTTTCAAAAATAAAACATTATTATGATTATTATTATATTTTCCAACATACGTATTCGTCTTTTTTTTTGTACGTTACTTGCCTGCTACACATGCTTATTTTTGTTCATTTAAACACAAATTTATGTGGCGGCTTTATTCGTTTTCTTTTCTAATATTAAAAAAAAAATGATATTCCTCCTCATCATGTGGCTGGTTAGTTGCTTACTTATTTACTTGTTTGCCTACAAGCCTGCCAGCCACCATACATACCGTATATACTAAGTCAACATACTGTTGTTGCTTTTATTATTAGCTAAACGTATTTTGTATAAGTAAAGCGTAGGAGTCACATTCTGTTAAGAAAATGCTTAAAACAATACAAATACTATCTTAAATAAGTTTTTTTCGTTTTCGTTTTTAATTTAAAGTTTATTTATTTATAAATTTCTTTAGTTTTTTTTTTTTTTTTTTTTCTAATATTAACTAAATAGTTGCTATAGTAATGCGTCAAACTCATCAAATTTCTAAGAGTTTCATAGATATTTAGAATAAACTTTTACTCCTTAAATAGTTATAATCAAGACAAAGTTATTTATTAAAAAAAAAAAAACTTAATAACTCGGATTTATTAGATGAAATCGCCTTATTTAAGAAATAATATTTTACTGTAATTCTGTATAATCAGGGGTGGCTGTGACATTAAAACGTATTTGGCAACTCTTTGCCACCAAAGTAAACAACATCTAAAAATAACAATTTAAGGACTTTTTGTAACGTTTTTCTTTTAAAGTGGGAACAGCAAACTATTTTCCTTAGAATGCAACAGAATCAAAAATTGATTGTGCACATAACCATCATGAATTTAAAATATTCAAAAATGTTTAAAGAGTTTTTACCAAGATCACCAGATAGAAGAGATTTCACATAGTCGATATAACCATAATATAAAAGGAATTTTATCAAAGCAATAGTTATGATTCCATATATGCCATATTAGTCATATGGAATCCTTATTAATCTAATCATTCATTCAAATAATCTAATTTTTAATTAACGTGGTTTCATCAACTACAATATGAATGTTGTATTTTACGCAAAATAAATAATTTGAAGCTTTATCTAAAAAATGTTAAGAACATTGTGGGATTAAAACTCTGGATCATTGGCTTGTTCACGTTATTTAATTAATCTCTTGCAAACAAAAATCCTTATAGGGACGAGTTTTTTTTTTTTTTTAATATCCATTAAAAAACTAATAATAATTCCGTCCAACACCAAAGACAACGTAGAATATTTTTAATAATTTTCTCATTTGTTTATATTACACACAAAACAAAAAAAAGAAAAAATAAAGTAAAAGCGAAACAACGACTTATTCTAAATTTAATGTTTTTTGTTCTGAAGAAAGATTTTTATATTTAAGTAAAATACATGCAAAGTTAAATTTAAGTAATATAAAAATATCAATTTTTTTTTTGTTGGAATTATAATAAAAATTAGTAGAATTGTATTAGTTTTTAAGTATATATTTGTACTGTTGGTGGGGTGGTAATAAAATTGAAAATAATGAAAAAACAATTGTTCTTCTCCTCTTTTATAACATACGATACATTATATGCATTTGCATTTAACCAATACAATAATATTATTTCGGTTAAATTAAAACATTTAAATTTTTAACATAAGCTGCGTTGAGTTAACTTAAGTAAAGCAATATGTATATACTCGTGCTGGTATTTAAGTTGTTTTTTTTTTTTTTTTATTTTATTAACCAAAAAATAAACTAAACTAGGCTGGTAAACTATAGTTCAAAGCAAACTAACTAGCAAAAAAATATATATATATAAAGGAATGAAAATGTGTTAAAGAAATTATAAATAAAATGAACATGTGCAGCACATCAGCATAGCAAAATAATAATAATAATAATAATATATTTTTGGAAATAAATAAAACGACAAGGGTCGAACACATATATTCATATAGAGTTTATTTTTATTTCAGGTCTCTAAAGAGACTTAACTACCCAACATCAGACATCACATCACATATAAAGATATATAAAATGCTGCTTATTCTTCCCTTTTTTTTTTTTTTCTTCTTCGATGAAAAGATTCTGAATACATTGGGTACTGACACTATTTTTTACTTTATTTAGTTTTTTTTTTTTTTTTTTTTGTTATAAGTAATGTGATACGTTGTAGTTGCCTTGAGTGCTCAACAGCTCAAGATTCAAAAAAGCTGTGATTCTTTCTTTATAGAATAAAATAAATGCACATTATTTAGGGGTAAAATAACTATCTTATCGTTACGAATATTGGCAAACATGTCCATTCTATTTACATTATATAGATATTTCTATCTTTACTTCAACAGATTTTGAATTTCTTCATAGTCACATAAAGACTTCTTTTTTTTCTTCCTTCAATTTTACTTACCTTTCATACGTTTCATTGTTGATCCATTTATTTATTTTATTTTTTTTATTTAAAAAACCAAAAATGTAAATAGACCAAAACAAAAAAAAATCAAGAAATTCAAGAAAAACACTTGTTTGATTCTTGAATATTAATTAAATTAAATCTTATTATTATTGGCTCATGAATAAAAATTTCTTTTCAAATCAAAAATTACCTTATAAAGTGCGAACAGATACATTTATCTTACTTAACAAGGTCTTGTCTAACATACTTAAAATACTTATTTAATATTCAAGTGAGGTAATTATAATACATGAAAAAAAAATAAAAAAAAAATCCATTCACCAATTAAAAGTATTAATTTTTTTTTACAAACTTTATTAGCCATAATTCTAATTTTATTTTTTATCATTCTGTTAGCTAAATTTTTTGTTACACTAATACCATTTATCAATAATTAATTTATGTATATATTTATATATATATAATATTTATTTATTTATTATTTATCAATACAGAAATTGTTCTGAGGGGGGAAGGTGTGTTTACATTTTCTGATTGATTCTGATCAATTGGCAAAATTATTTATTAATTACAAAAAAAAAAAAAAAAGTAGAAGAAACAATGTATACGAAATATAGCAAAAATAATGAAAACAATTTTGTTTCATATATATTTTTTTTTTTTTTTAATTAAATTTTTCTACGATTAGACAACACAAAATAAATGTCGTTGTAAAATATCGTTTTTTTTTTTTGTTTTTTTTTTAGTTTTCTTTTTAATTAATTAATTATTATCATTTGGGTTTTCTGTGTGCGTTATTAATATTTTTTTTAATTATAATTATAATTTTTTATTTTTTTTAATCATATCTTTAGGTATTTGGTGTTAAAATATCTTTAACTTTTGTACATAATTCATTTGGTGTGAAAACACCCTTTTCCGTTATTATTCCTGTTATCAAATTTGCTGGTGTAACATCAAATGCTGGATTCCAGCATGAAATACCTGAAAAATATAAAGAAATTAAAAAACAAAATAATAATAAATTACTTTTTAATTAAATTTTTACCTGGTGCAGCAATTCTATGCTCACCAACATGAGTCATCTCACGATCTGGACGCTCTTCAATTGTTATATGATCACCGCATGATATACTCAAATCTATTGAGGTTAACGGTGCGGCAATGTAAAATGGTACACCATGATGCTTAGCTACTACAGCCATTTGGTATGTTCCTATTTTGTTTGCTGTATCACCATTTGCAGCCACCTTTAACATTCCAAAAGTTAAATAATGTTAAAAAAAAAAGTTGTTTATTCAAAATAATAATCATTAAACAACAAGCCAACAATTGTCGTTGTCTTTCAAAAAAAAAAAAAAAAAACAAAAAAAACACAATTTTATTATGTTTTTATGTTTTCCGTTTTTCTTTTTCATGTTTTCATTCATTTTGTTTATGCTTTTGATATAAATATAAAAACAAAAAAAAAACGAAGAAAATAATAATAATACAATGATTATATTACCCTGTCAGCACCAACAACAACAGCAGTAATATTTCTCGCTCGTAAAAGTGCAGCAACCATACTGTCAAGGACTAATGTTGCCGGAAGTTTATCATGGACTAATTCAAATGCTGTTAAACGTGCTCCTTGATTATATGGTCGTGTCTCTGTACAATAAATATGTTCTAATTTTTTTAATTCATATAATTTTCGTACGACACCAAGTGCTGTACCATAGCTAAAATAAAAAAAAAAAAAAAAAAAAAAATGAGTAGAAAAAGAAGAAGAAGAAGAAACACGTCAAATACTTAAAATAAATACGAAAAATTGTTTTAATAAAATTTATTTAAATAAAATACCCAGCTGTTGCTAATGATCCTGTATTACAATGTGTTAATAAACGTACAGGACCGTCACCTTGAATATTTGATAGAATTGCTGTTGCACCATTTGCACCAATTTCCATATTATCCGAGATATCTTTTTGTAACATTTGTTCGGTTGCAATTAAAAATCTTCTCAGTTGATAAATTCACACCAAACGCCCAAAAATAAATAAAATATTGAATCAAAAATTAACAAATTTTTTATTCAACATTCAATAATTAAAATAAAAAAAAAAAAAAAAAAAAAAAAAATATTTCATTATTAATTTTTTTATAAATTTTTTTTTATAATGTATGTTTTTAATAAATCAATTACAATTGCTTCATTTCAATCGGTGTCACATCATCATTTTTACTTAAATCATTTGCTAAATTAATTAATTCATCAGCAGCTTGTTTCATATTAACAGCTGTTGGACGTGCTGATACTAAATAGTTTAATTTACCTTCAATCTCTTGTCTTAATATTTTTTTACTATCAAATTCTTCATTATATAATTCAACAGTTAATGATAGACAACCAACTATTGCAATTGCAGGTGCACCACGGACCTTAAAATATATAAGAAAAAAAAATTACAAAACATTTTTTTTTTTTTTAGTTTAAATAAACATTTAAACACTAATAATTTACATAAATAATAATCAACAAAATTACAATTTATAAACAAACAAACAAATTTTATTTTATTTTACTTTTTTATTTATTTTTATTTTTTGGCAAAACAAAATCGCACAAATCATAAATTTATTTTCAGTTTTGTCAAGCGCAATAACAAAAAATTTGCAAAAAAAAAACCTTAAAACATATATTTTAGAAAATAAGCAGCAAGAAGAGCACAATATACCAAAAAAAAAAGAATTAAATAATTTTTTAATAAATAACTTTAACATTTCTTTATACACAAACGATAAATTTATTTATAACATAATTAAAAGTAAAAAATTATTATAATTATTATTATTTTTATTATTATTATTAATATTTACATTTTGATAAATATTTTTACAAACATTTTTATTTTAACAAAAATATCATATATGAGATTAAAATAAATAAAAAATAATTTTGAATGTTGAAAATGAAAATAAAAAAAAATTAAAATAAATTTTCGTTAATTAACAGGGTTGTTATAAAATGATTGTCGCCAAGTGGTTATATAATTTCAACTTATTTGACACGTTTTATAATTATTGTGTAAAAATTCTTTAAAGCAAAACCACTGGTAGAACAGAAAGTAAAATCCGTTAACGCGGTAAAAAAAAAACGTTTTTTAATTTCTTTCATTAAAAAAAGTCCTGTGTAATATTTTTTTTTTTTTAGAGTTTATTAAAACATAATTTCTATCGGTTTTAAGAATTTACAAAAAAAAAAAAAATTTTATTAAACTTTATTATCTAATTTTATAATTATTAAACGTAAATCAATCAATCAATTAGGCAAAATAATTTATTTACTTTAATTTTGGGTGGGTTAGATCGTAAATTTCAATTGATAACTAATTATTAAATAATAAAAAATAATAAAAAAATTAAAGAAAAGAGAAAGAAAGAAAGATACAAAGCTTTTATCAATAAATATCTATTAATTTGTTACTTAAATTAATCGACACAATCCATTATAATTAAAATACAGCATAAATATTTCTGTTTATCATAAATAATAATAAAAAATAAAAACATAATTAAATAAAGTCACATTTATTTTTCGGTGCTTTTATTTATATAAATAAATTATTTTTATCTTTAAACTTTAATTCAAACAAACAAAAACTAAAATTAGAATTTCAAAAGAAATAAAAAAAAAAAAACAGCGAAGCATAACAAAACCAAGAAGTGAAAAACAAAAAATAAAAAAATTAAATAAACTAACGATGACGATACTGGCCTACGATTAATGTGTTTAATTATTTAATAATTAATTAATTAATTATTTAATTAATAAGCATATTTAATAAATTAATTACCCTTTTAAGTTTAAGCACTATCCGCCAATATTTACATAATTAACAAAAAATTTTAATTAATTAAATAACCAAAAAAAAAAATAATAATAATAAAATAAAACTAAACTACAACCCAGTGTTTACTCGAATGGTAAATAAAAAATAGAAATAAAAATACACCAACACCAAATTATTATTTATAAATAAACTTAGGAGATATTCATCACCCACCTGCATTTTATTAATAACTTTCCACCCATCTTCCACACCTTTAACATTTAAATACTTCGATTGTGCAGGTAATAACAGTTGGTCTAATATCTCTAGTTTACCATCCTTATATTTAATTGATTGTAAACTCATTATTCTTGTCTTTTATTAAATTATAAACAATTAATTAATCAAAATTATAAACACTAATTTTCCCTGTAATTAATAAAATTAAAAAAAATAAATAAATAATAATAATTAAATTATATTAAATAAATAACAAAAAAAAAAGTGACATTTAAATTTTACACAAAAGTAACAAAAAAAACAAAAACCGATTCGATCAAATAATGAAAAAACTGCCAAGTAATTAATAATTCTTTTTCTTTAATTAACTAATTATTATTTTTGGCATAATAATGTTATTATTATCTTGTTTGTCTCTTTTATTTTTCTTTAATTATAAACTGATTAAATAATAATCTTTTAAAATGTAGAAAAAAAAAAGAAAGAAAAAATTTTTTTTTTTTTTTGTGACAAACGATTAACACATTACAGAAACTTAAAAAAAAAATTATTCTGTTGTTCAGTGTGTAAGGAAAATTTAAATAGAATTGAATTTAATTAAATACACAATAAATAAGATAAAGCATTAGACAATTTATAAGAACAACAATAATAAAAGGTCAAAGTACGATACAGCAATAATATGTCACATCACACAGAACAATAAAACTGTTAGATATAGCAACAACTATGTATGACGGACAACAACAACAACAACAACAAAAAACACCGTAGACCGCAGACTATTTTTTCTTTTTTTTTTTTTTTGCGATAAAGATGTAATTTTAGCACAAATATATAAAAATAAATTTACTAATGTTAAAGCAGATGGTGATTTTGATAAACTACTGCAGTCACACTGAAATAATTTTTTTTTTTATTTTTGCACAAACTATATATACCCAATAAACCAAATGATCTGTCTCTTTATAAATATTTTAACAAACTAAACAATATTTAATGTTTGTAATTAATAAATATTAAATATATAAGACCTTGATTGATTTTATTTTATCTTGTTTTTTTTTTTGTTAATGTATTTTGCGTATGTATTTATATTTATTTGTATTTATAACCAAGTTTTCTTCTATCTTATTTTCTCATTTATTTATTTATTTTATTTAAAGTAGCGGAAACACGTGTTTAATAAACATCTGATAATAATTAGAAGCACCACTGAACTTTGCCGAGCTGTCAAATGTTGTATAAAATAAGCTTTCTATCATTTAACAATAGATGGCGTGCTTTTAATTATGTTTTCCTTAACTATATAGATATAAATGCATAGATGAATTATTTTGTTTTGGAAATCAATTTATGACAATGAATTACAATAGAATTAGAAACTTTGTTTAATTTTGTTCAATTATTCCTATTTTGCTTTGAAAAAGTAAAATAAAAATATTTTTTTTATATTCAAAAGATGTCGCTATATAGTTTAATCATTTGTTTATTCAATCTCAAAACCTCGTTCAATAATTTCTTGAATAAAACACGTGTTCTGCGCTCTATTGTTAATTTTGTAATTTTATTTATTAAACCGAAAATAATTTATTATTGCAATTTTTTTTTTTATTTAATCTAATTTATCTACAAATACTTTTTGTTTTTATTCAATACTGTTTTAACTGGAATTTGTATAATTTTCAATTTCTTTTAATTCCGTTTATTTGTTTACTCGGGTTCTTCTTCACCTTCCAAAATAGCCTTGAAGCTGAATGGATGGAATAAGTAGCCAAGACCTTCGTAGAATTTACTCATAAATTCAACCCTAGAAATTAAATTTCAATTTAATAATTAAAGTTTTCTTGGAATGATAATGTAGTGAATTATTTACCAGTGCAAACGTAAGGTGTGGAGGAAAGCGGATAATCCTTCCATCATGACCAAGATTGCTAGAGTGAAGAGAGCCCATACACCGAATATTACGTACAACATAATTGCTCCTGTGTAACTTGTGCTTCCTAAGCCCATGGAGAGTACCATGTTCCACAATACTTCAGACAACTGAGCATGAGCAAGCGATAAAGCCCATAAACGTAAGTATGAAGCAGTGTGAGAAACTGTACTTAAAACATATTCGATGGTGTGAATAGCTTGATGAATGAAGATTTCACTCATTGGCTCATCATCGTGACCGTGAGCTGCAACTGGAGCATCGCTGGATGACTTTGGCTCTTCGACTGGTTCTGGTGTCATTTCCATACCTTGATTTACATCTCCGTTGTGATGTGAATTCTACAAAAAACGAAACATCTAATGACTTTTTAATACATAATTATTTTATTTAAAGACTCTTACATGTCCATTATTTTTCCTGGAGCACATGATGTAGATGGGTTTGCCAAGTAACATCCATGGAATGCAAACAAGAGCAACTAATACGAATCCCATTTGCAATGTTTTTTGTCCTTCGAACATGAACTCATCGCATCCTTCAAAAGGTTCGGTTGACTTGAACAGCATCATGTTAATGAACATAATAAGTACAGATGGGGCGCAGCCTTGGGTAAAGCGTTCGTCTGACATTGTGGCACCATACATTACCCACTTCATGAACATAAGAGCAACCATGTATGCGAACAAAAGTACTAAGAAGATGATTTGTGGTAAGAATTCCAAGACAATGCTGTGTGCTCTCTTGAAGTGAGTGTAGTTGACGACGCTCATGCAGACACCGAAAATCATGTGGACGACACCAAAAATAATTGACAATTTCATCTTGTACGAGTTTAAGAAAATGATCTTATTAGTAGCTAACTGCCAAGCGGGATCCAAACCAACTGGGTAAACAGCAGTAGAGTAATCGACTGTTGCTGGATCCAATTGTAACATCTTGTTAGTCATTACGGTGGACACGTTATAATTAATACTCCACGCTGATCCAAAAATATTCATGGATTTGGAAAAGATGTCGTTATAAATAAAACCAGTGTACATTGAAAATATTCCCATGAGCAAGATAATATAACGTCCTCCGAAGAAAATGTTCCAGATTTCATTAGTGGATCTTGTGGCTCCGAGTTTCTTTTCATTTAATACCATCCAGAGACCGAATGCAAACATAATCATTCCGTGACCGAGATCACCGAACATAATACCGAACAAGAATGGGAAAGTTATTATTGTGTACAGAGCAGGGTTAGCTTCGCGATAAGAGGCAATACCATATGAATCAATAAGATTTTGGAAGCCTTTTGTGAATTTATTGGTGCGATTGAATGTCGGGGGTGCTTCGTTGGTCTCGATAACGTTCAAGAATGATGGAATTGTGCTGCCTACAGCTGCTGAACCGTCAGATAATGACTTTTGAATCAATGGTAAATCCAAGACTGGCACCCAGCATTCACCGATCAAACATTTCTTAGTTACGTCCATGTTGAATAAGTTAAGTGTGTGATAGATTGCCTTCATTTTGCAAACCATAACGCTCCAGTTGGGCAATTCCTTTGAAACACTGGCCAACACGCGTTGGCGATGATCTTGTGTTTGATTCAAAACCATGTTCAAGTCCTCTAAACGAGTGCGGACTCCCTTCAACATTTCAACACGTTCATCATGTGAGTTTGGACATGGATATAATGATGCATGGAATCCAGTGCAAACTTTCTTGATGCGTGACTTAAGTTGCTCGCCTTGGAAAAATGCTACAAACACGGTTTTATACAATGGATTACCCTGTGTACGAGAAAACAAAATCAATTATCATGCATTATTGATCAATTAACAAGTTTTTGTTTTGCTACGTGATTTTTTAACGCCTTTACTTACAGTGGTTGGATCTTCTAATGGACGGTCTAATTCGGCTTGACGTAAAAATACGTTACCGCGTGAAATTCTCCATAACATACGCTCAAAAGCGGGAATTCTTTCGCGTTGAATAACACCAGCGACGAAACCCAAGCGACCACGAGCTTGAGCCGAGCTAGGATCTTCTTGGATCAAAGTGCTCTTCATTGTATCCATATTCATTGATTCTTGATCGGAAAAGAATCCTTGGGTTTTCTCAAGAACTTCCTTCAATTCAGTCAACTCCAAATAATTCGATTTTAAATTAACTGCATTTTGGGATAATTCCAAAATTTCGTTTTCAGTTTTCTCTAAATGTGCTTCCAGGTCGATAATTTCTCTGGGATTCGGTGCGCGTGGATATTCCCGGATTTCCGGTAAAGTGACTCCATCTTTCTTTAATTCAGCCTCAACATAACGTAATTTTCTTTCCATTTCATCGCAACGACGTACTTCATTTACGAATTTACGTTGGAATGAGTTGATCTCCAAGTTAAGCTAAACGAAAATAAATTAAAATTTATTTTTGTGCCTATTTATATTTTCTTAAAGCACTCACATCTCTGAACTGCACAGCACCAGCTTCTCCTAATTCAGAAACTGAGGTGTAAGCTGCTTCTGGTTGAATAAACATCTGGCACAAGGCCATCTCTTCACTGCGAAACATCGCCCCCATGCTGCTGGTGGGTGGTGGAAGATTTTCTCCCGGTGCAACTATAAATTATTACAAATTAATTAAAATCCATAAGCAATCTCTAAGAAACTATAACTATGGTACCGGGAACGTAATCTTTCTTTTTTGCATTTTTATTAATTTTCTTCACATTCTTTGTCATTTTTGATAAAAAATTTATTTGAATTAATATTTGAAAGAACAAAACAAAATGAAAAGAAATTAAAAGAATTTAAAGGAGACACACAAAAGAAAATATTTTATCTTAATAGTTCTAATGATTTAAATAAACTGATTTTCGATAGTTTTCTGTCGTAAAGTGAGTTACTTGTCGAGAAGAGAAAAGAAAATCAATGGAACGAAACGAAACGGGTAAAACAACAAGCAGACGACGGTTAATTAATACACAATCACGAGTATATAGAGTCATAAGATTTTTCAACATTAACACAAACAGCAATGTAGCAAAATAATTAATTAATTTCTATATATATATATATTTTTTTTTGTAAATTTTTTATTAAAAATTAAAGCAGAAAGCTGATAGAAGTAAGATCTCTGTTGCTGTGCTTATGTCACGTTGGTTGTTTGTTTAAATGTGTTTGCATTTTATCATTCATTTTTTAATGTTTTTTTTTTCCAGTAATATTATTTCATCAGTAGTGATAATAATATTAATTATGTAAACATTAACATAATAATAATAATAATAATAATAATAATAATAATAATAATAATAATAATAATAATGACAAAATAATAAAATAAAATTACATTGACGCGAAGCGTTTGTCAGGTAAGTAAGGTGACCCAAAAGCGTATTTTCCATTCAATTTTCATTAAAATATTAAAAACCAAAAATATATTAAATGATATAGAATTATTAATCAATAAATAATTAAAAATTAAACGAAAACCAAAAATAATTAAATAATTAAGAGAGGAAAAAAAATCAGTTTGAGTTGCGAACAAAATATCAATTAATAAAATATATTCAAGACACATTTTTCGAAAATTGTTATTTGAGTCTTGGCTATTATTTATTTTGGAATAATTCATTTTCCAATAATTTTTTCTCTAAACTATTATGTTTTACGTATGTGATATGAATTTTAAAATCTAATTAATCATAATTTATAATCCTTTAAATGCTTTAATAAAACATTATTATCCTTTAATCGTATATAACTAACCGAATACGTTTGTTTCATTATATATATTTTTTTATTATTTAATTGCATTATTATTTACTTATCGTTAAAAAATGTAATCAATGAAACTAAAATGTAAATAAATAATAAAAATGTTTGCAAAGGAATAAAAGTCTAAAAATAACAAAAAAAAAAAAAAAAAAAAAACATACCGATAAAAATGATAATAAATTAATAAATTTGATAAAAAAATAAATAAAATAAATTTTTATTTAGTGATATTAATTTAGAAATAATTTTTTTTTTTTTATTTTTTTTTATTTACTTCAGAAAACAAGTGTTTTAAATCCTTTTAATTAATTTAATTAATTAAAAATAATTATCATTATTATTATTAATGTAAATAAAGAAGCATTTTAATATTATTATTTATTGTAATAATTATTGCTTTGCTCGTGTAATAAAAGTTAATTAACGCGAATAACCTGTTGCATAACCAAGGACACATATTCAATACACTTTATTTCATATAAAAATGTGTCTTTGCTATTTTAAATTTTACCTTCGTTCGGTAGATTAATCTTATTCATAGCGTTTTAATTAATTAAATGAATTAAAAATTGTTAACTATTTTTAGTTAATTGATCGCACTAAACCGAAACACCTTGTAAAAATACCCTTTACTTAATTAAATTTTTATTAGACAATAAATGTATAATAGTTGCAAGCGTTTTAATTATGCTGTAAAATACTCACACAAAATATTATTAAATTTTAAATAATTAGCAACTAACTATAAAGGAAATTTTTTTAATAAGAGCTTATATCAACCTTTCTATCAGCCTTACTAAAATCTGATTTTAAATTACGAGAATAATATCAAGTTTTTTTTTTTTTTTTAATTCAATATTTCATCGTTTTCACCTGTGCGGTTTTAACTTTTTATTTGTTTGTTTAATAAATAACTATTTATGTTTTTTTTTCTATTCATAAAACATTCAATGCTAAACAATAATTTTAATTATTAATTACTTTGCAGGGTGTTGTTATACAGCATTGTGTACAGGTGGAATTCTGTTTAACAGACTTTTTAAACTGTATTTATACAGCTGGATTATTGTTTTATATTGGAAAATCAAAACGTATGGTAAAGGTGTAACAATTATGAAACTATTTTGCTGATAAATGTCTGGAATTCCAATTATCATTATTGTTTGTTATAACAAATAGTTATATCGCTTGTAATTTCCGTTTGTATCTGTTATCTTGAATTTCAATGTCAATATGCATAGAAAAAAAATAAAAATTTTAGGCGCATAGTTAATACAAAATCAGTCATTCTTTTATCAAACTAACAGCATAAATTGATCAGCTTATTAGATTAAATTGAATAATTCCGTTGATTTTAGCAACAAGTTTGAATACACCCACACAGATTATTATTAGTAATCACGAGTTACAGTGTCACATGTTAGATTTGAATTCATAACACTTTGAAACTAATTTAAGCTTATCTATGGCGTATAATTGCGGATATTAATAATTACATTTGGTTTTTATATAATTCAACAGAAGAAATGAAAAATAATTCATTATTACCCTGTTAATTACTTAATAAAAAATGTAAAACACAAAAATCTGCATAGCATATTAGCTGTTGGCTGCCTTATCAACAATTAAAATTAAAAAAAAAACGTAATAAATATCAAACAAAACTCATGATATAAATGTTTTCTATTTTTTTTTATATAAAATAATACATCATTGATAATAACAATCAAAATCACATGATAGAGTTAAAAAAAAAAATATTAAATTCTTTGAGTGTAATTTGTGAAATAAAGTTTTCAATAAATAAATAATAATCAGTGGAAAATAATAAAATAAAATTATATATTTCTTTATCAAATGCTTGTTATTAACTTATTATCTAAATGATTTGAATATAGATAATTAGCTTTAGTTAAGTAATTAACATGCAACAATAAAACAAAAAATTATTACTCAATTGTTGAGTGGTTGGAAAATATAAAAATAAAAGTTGATCACAAGATCAACTAATAAAAGATGAAATTCACTACATCATCTACTCAAGTTTTATTTTTAAGTTCACAGATGACTCTTAATTATTATAATTATTCGCTAAGGCATGTTACTATGCCATCTAGTTTTATTACACAAAAAATTCACCTGTTTTATTAGTTTTATTAAAGTTATTATGCTTTTTAACGACATTAAAAATTGTGTTTTTTAAGAAGTGAATTTTACTTTTTTAATTTTTTCTTTAATTAATAATACAATAAAAATGTTAATTAAATTAAATTGATTATATCATTTAATGTACATTTAATTTTCTGATAGCTTTTAATAACAGAAAAATCATTTAATTATTACAAAAAAAGAAAAAAAATTTTTTTTTTAAAACATTGAAATTTTTTTATTTTCATAGAATCACGTGAGTTCACGTGACTTTTACCTAGCTTAACATTACTCTATATTATCTTGTTTTACTTAGCAATATGTAACGGTAGCGGTAGCCAAGTACTAGTTATTAATTACTTAATGCATTACGCTACTTTTTTTTTTTTTTTAGATAATTTTAAATTGATTTCTAATAATAATTAACAGCAATAATTAAACAAAAAAAAAAATGAAAAAAAAGGTAAAAATCTCTACTTAACAATTTAAAAAAAAAGAAAAATTTAATTACCGAAAAAGTAAAACCAAAAAAAAAATCCCTTTTAATCCAGTCTCAATCACTCACAATTTCAATATAATTAAAAACTTTTCTCCGATACTCCGATTAATTAATTACTTTATGAAGATGGTATAATAATAAAAAAAAAACCGAAACCACTCAAATAATAAAAGAAAAATTATTATTAAAAAAGCACAATAATAGAGCCGATCTTCACTCGGATGAAAATTAAAAGTAACTAAACATTGGGAGAATTTTTAATTTTTTTTTTTCTTTTTTAATAATAAAATTATTTATTTTTTTTTTTTTAATATTTTTTTATTGTATTAAGTTATTATGTGTTGTTATTTTTGTTTCGTTTATCAAAAAAATTATTAATTCTACAAATAAATAAGTAAATACAATAAATAAACGATCAAAGGCAATACATAGGAAAAATGTGTCTAATATTTGTCCATGTGTGTTCGGCTTGCTGCTAACATCATTTTGAATTATTATTATTATTATTATTTATTAAATATAATTTATTGTTAATGTTAAAGAGTTATAAGTGCGACAAGGAGAAACGAGTGGTTCGTAATTAAAAATAATAAATGAAAATTTGTTAAAACTAACAGAAAGCCCTATGAAAAAGAATTTTTGCGTTTTTTGTTTTTTTTTTTTTTTTAATAATTTCTACTCAAAACGTTGGTGTTTCTGTTAACTGGGGCGGAAAGCTTTATTTATTATGGTTTTTTTTTAAAACTATTGTTATTATTTTTAATCATGATTTATAAATAAATATTGTTTTTCTTTTTTGCGTTTTATTAGTTTTTTCATTATTTAAATAAATAACGCGAATGAAAATATGAAGGAAAAAAACACTCAAATACGCACTGTGCGTTACGAATGTATTGCGAGGATTTTAATGTTTTTTTTTTAATGAATAAATATCATTCTTGGATTGTTTTTTAAAACTATTATTAAGCTTAAATGATTATTATAAATTTCGTGTCATTTTTATTTTATCAAAATTTAGGTTTTTATAGCTTAAAAAATTTTTAAATCAAAAGAATGAAAAAGTTTTTGGAAAACTAATTAAAAGTATTATAATAAACAATTAAAAATGATAAAATGATTAAAAGGTAATTAAGTGTGCTTTATAATAATCTTAAAATTTGTTTTAAACTGGTAGCAATATGCTTAAAAGCTTTAGATAGCAACCGTTTAAAACAACTTTTAATTGTTTTGTTTTTACCATACGAATCAACTAGTTTTAATCCTTTTTTGCTTTTTTTAAGTTTAAATAAAAATCTTATCAACTGTATTTTCTTATGAATTGTGAAGTATTTTTGGAAATCTTATCAACGGGAAGAAGTTATTTAATCACCCTGTCTTTATTTTTTTTGTTTTTTTTTTTTGTTAGCAGTGAGTAGTATCAGTAGTATCAACGATAACTGGCTATAACTACACACAATCACAAAAATAAAAACGAAATAATAAGTGATAATAAAACTGTTATATATAAATGTATACACTTAGATATATTATGAAAAGTCAAGTATATGTCAAATAAATGAAGAAAAACATAAAATTCATCTTCATGAAACAAAAAAAAAAATTTTTTTTATATTTCACAAGCATTATTAATTATTTACTTAAAAAAAAAAATAATAATAATTATGTTATTTTCAATACATAAATTACATCTTGTGACACTAATTGTCATAGAAATGTTAAGAGATATCGTTATTTATTTTATTTTTATTTTTCAACTTTTTCACCTGTAAACGATAACAAGTGGATTTTTATTTTCATCATTTTTCTTGAGATAAAATTATTAATTCTCTCAACATTGAGTCGTTTTTATTTTTATTTAAAAAATTATTTTATGCAAAAATTATTAATAAATATTAATACTTTATTATCTATTATATTTTATTTTGATATCATGAGGTTTTTTCCATGATTTTTAATTAAGAAAAGTGTTGAATGGTTTTTATTTTATAAGTTTTTATGAAGTAATTAATTAATAATTATAATTACTGTTCATTATAAATTACTTTAATAATTTATTACTCTTCATAAATTAAAAATAATAGTAATAAACTAGCCAAAGCTTTATAATAAAAATAGAAAAACACTCAAATTTTTAAAGAATACACCTGATAAAATAATGTTTTATTTATTGATAATACCTATTTTTAATTGTTTATTTTCATAAATTTTCTAAATAATAATAATAGTAATAATAATAATTAATGATAATATTAAAAAACTATTTAATTACATTTAAAAAATTAATTTAATAAAGCAACTCAAAATTTTACTAAAAATTAACTCAATTTGAGTTAAAAAATTTATATTTTTTATTTAATTTATTTTCTTAGTAAAAAAAAAAAATTAAATAAAATTAGTTTAATTACTATATAACCGCTAACAAGATCTTATTTATAATATGTTACAGAAAACGAAATACAATAAATTGAAAATTTATCTAAACAAGATAAATAGAAAATCGTGATAAATAAATTTGTTTTAACACTTTTTTATTTATTTTTTGCTTCGTCTTTAATGTTTTACTTTACTTAAATTTATTTATAGTTTAATTATAATTATAATTATTTGTAAAAATATATATTTTCTGTTTTAATTTTATTATTTATAGTATTTCTACAACGTGTTTTATAACATAATAATATTTAGATTTGCACAATAACTTGCAGTTTATGACATTTTATATTTATATTTAGTTATAAAGAATTATTTTTAAGCTCAATAAACTTGATAGTAAATATATATTTATTCTTATTATTATCTATGTTATCAGATATTTTATCTAAAGCTTCTTGTTGTTTTAATGTAATTCTATAATTTAATTGTGACTGTTGAGCTTGATTTAATGATTAAAATGGATTTAAAAGAAGCAAAACCAGTAAATATGAAACAGAAAATAAAAATAAATTTATTTTCTTTCTATCAATAAATCAAAAGTCTTGTGATGTGTGTTAAGTCAATGTTATAATGTGTTAATTATTTAAAGTTGTTAGTTTTAATTATTTATTATTTAGTGGGAAGCTATTAAAAAAATATATATATATTTTTCAAGTTATGTTGTGTTACGAATCAATTGCTACCGGCAACAGAAATAATGACGACAAACCTTTTAACAATTTGTTAATTATATAAATGAAAATATTTAAGCGAATCTTCAATTATGAAAATAATTAATATGAATAAAATCAATAATCACCTTAAAGAAATTTATTTAATACGATTTAATTCGTTTATATTAACTTTAATAACGTCAAATAATATAAAATCCTTCTTATTTATTCTCCTGATAAATAAAAATTAATTTATTTATTTGTATTTACTTTTATTTATATATGCTTAACGTTTTAATATCAAAAACATTGAGTCATAATTTGTATGTCCTTTAGAACGAGTTTATTTATTTATTTTCTTTCTTTTTTTTTTTATTCTTTTAGCGGCAATAAAACATAACAAAATCCAACGACAATTTAATAAAAATTTAATACAAAAAAAAAAAAAAAGAAAACAAATAATTACAATTTGACCTTAATATTTTTTTATTTTTTTTTTTTTTTTATAATGAATTAAATAAATAAATAATTTATATTCATATAAGAGACATGCATGTTAAGTAATAAAATAAAATAAAATACAAAAATAAAAATTATTATCCAGTGTTTTTGATCTTTATTGAAACAAAAATACGTCAATTATTATTTTCATAATTACAACGTATTTATGTATTGTTTTGCTATTGAAAAATAATAATTTTGATATACATATTTATATGTATATATTCCAGTGTTTACAGTATGCTTTTGAGCAAATGAACACCAAAATTGTGACAGATTTTTATGTTTGCCATACTTTTTCTTTGCCATTGTAGTTAATTAATTTAATTTTTATCTTAATGCCTTTAAACATACACAAACTCTTTGGATTATTTTGAAGGATAATAACTAAAAATTATTTAATATTTGAATTCATGAATTAAGTCATCTTACAACCAAAGTAAACCAATGCATTATCATCATAAAACAAAGACTTATTGGTCTGAAAAACCTTTCTTTCTACAATCATTTGAATGGAAAATCATCAATCGAATAATCAGGATCGAATCCACTAAACGATGCTATTGAAAGCTAAGTAACGCCTTGACCTTAACTAAAAAGCCTTGAGTTAGATTTATAATTTCCTTTAATTTTGTACAGAAATAACCATTTAAGTTTTTTAAATCAATACTTTTAAGGGTGAATCGTTTTTTGGCCTGTCACTCATCAGAAAGAATATGAAAGAAATTTTATTACACTTCTAATAATTTATGTTAATTATACTATTAAAAATAATAAAAACCATAGACATATCAAAAACAAAAAGCCCCACATTACACTAGAAATAATTCGTTTCAGCCATTGTATAGCACATAAATCATGAATAAATAATAATAAAAGCAACAAATCCAAATTATTGATAAAACAAAAAAAAAATACTGATATCATCCATAACAATCATAATTTCCTACATTTATCAATGATTAAATATGTATAGAATCAACTTATAAATAATTAAAACGCTGATTCATGCATTTGTATAAATTAATATTGGATTAGTGTTATTTGATGTATTATTATTATATGAAATGTGCATAAATAAAATTTCACGTTAATTAAAGAAAAAATCGAAACAACTTTAATTTTTATAAATCAATACAACAGAATTAATAAAAAATATATATTATATAACAACAACAACAACAACAACAACAACAACAACAACAACAACAACAACAACAACAACAAAAAAACGAATTATTGTAAACAAAGCATTAGATTATGCGGCTTGAATAAACAATGTCCTCTAATTCGAGCATTTAGAGAAACAAACAAGTACGACTGAAAACCTCAAGAAAAGAAAAACATAATAAATAATTGTAAACATACTAAGTAACATAAAACATTAAGCAGTAATTCATGCGGTTAAATACAGCTGAATTATTATTTAAAGAGAAACTTTAAATTTGGAGATTTATTAAATTACTTTCAAACACCAAAACTAGGGAGAATAAAATAGGTCGATAGATTTTTCAATAACAGAATTAAAACACAGACCTACTAGTCATTTTCGTTCCTAAATTTAATATTTAAGCCTTTGAAAAGTACGTTCACATATTCCTAAAATCAAAGGATTTTGATTTCAAACATGTTAATACCAACAAAACAACTAGAACTGTCGGAAAGTCTTATGAGTTGAGCACTGTAATAATGCTTTAAAATATCTGCAAGTAGGTGAGTTTCAAGAACCCAATAATATTCTGCACTTGTGGCATTGTGTGATACAACATTTCTATTATATATTTTAGGAGCAACTACTGTCGCAGCAAATACAACTCTCGATGTTTCTAACCAGCCTAGATTAAGTTACATGAAATTTAAACAATTAACTGAAAAACTTTAACTCAGAACATCCAACTTTATAAGCTGAGTCTTTGGAATAAACACCAAGTGCGTCCAATGTTTTATTTTTCTGACTTGACTTATGAGACTTATGCACGACAATTCTCTTTAACTATTGACTAAATCAGTAACGAAGATTAACCAACACAGACACATAATAAAAGCTTAAAGCTCACAAAACCAGGTCAATGCAACCAAGAAAATGTATTTATTTTTCAATAAAAAAAAAAAAAATTATATAACAATTTTTAGGCTTAATTATTAATTAATTAAAAAAAAAAAACTTAATAAACTACTTACATCTCATTTTGTTTTTATTGTAAAACTTATTGAAAATTAATCAATTAATAAACTTTACTCCTATCAATTTGAATTGTTATTAAATATTCAATAAACTAAAACAAAAACAAGAAAAAAAAACATAATTATAAAATAAATAAATAAACAAGCAAACTTCCGGTGGCTGCAAAAAAAATAATAATAAAAATTAATTAATTAAAAATTATTTAAACAACACAGGCATTTAAATTAATTAAAAAAAAAAAAAAAACAATCTATTAATTGATAAATAGAAATTTTAATTAATTATTAAGAATTATTATTTAAAAATAGAGAGAAAGAAAAAACTACTTAACCGACTCGTTGTATAAATAAAACTATTTGAATTTTTAATTAATTAATTCTTAAAATATTTGCAATATAATATAAAGCTCAATGCTTTTTTTTTCTTCTTGTATTATAAAAATAAAAGTTAAATCAAAAAATTATAAAAGTGGTGGCAACGACAAGTTTACTCGTTTTATTTATGCTTTTGTAAATTATTATTATTATTATTAAAACTTATATAAATCATATTAAAACGGTTACTCTTGGTTTTAAAAAAAAAATTATTTTTTAGTTTATAATAAATATTGTACAGGGTGGAACCTATAGGGTTGTGCAAGATGTTGGTGGGACAATAGAAGAAAAATTACATAGCGATGTTACTTGTTTTAAAGAGTAACGAAAACTCAGAATTTTGCAATATGTACCTGTTGACATTAGAAACTATTGTTTCTTTCCCTTATATTCATATTAGTCAAGCGTCAAGAAATATGTTTGTCATAATTTAGAAGCTTTCAGAAAATGTCGATACTATATGGCAATACAGAAAAATTACCACGCAAAGAAAACTGTAGAGTTTGAATGTAATTAATAAATATTTTAAACTTACAATTCTTTAAACACTGCCACTAAATTAGCATTCAACATTGAAAAATAATTTCTTAACACTTTTTAATCTAGAATTACAGTTTAAGGTTGAAAGGTTCATTTGAATTTGTGTTGATTGAAATTTTATGCAAAACATATAAAAACAAGGATTTTGTAGTCATAATTACGAATGCAGATAAGTTAAAAAGAGCGAAATAATCGGATTAATTGAATTTAAATTTGGAATTTGAATGAGATTTCCCTAAAATAAATTAATCATCTATTAAGTATCACCTTGTAATTAAAAATATGATTAAAAACCAAACAACTTGCTATTATTAAAAAAAAAAAGAAAAAGAAAATAAATATGTTTTAACACAAACAACAATAATACCAAATAAGAGTGAGTTACAAAGTTACATGTAATGAATAAAACCTCATAAAACATTAAGAATACAAATCAGGTTTTAATAAAAGTAAAATTAAATCATTCATGTCAGTAAGTCAATAACATTTGGTGCCTCAGACGTAACGTAACGCAGTGTTTTCTCGTGATTTTACGTAATTTTAACAATACGAGTGACCTTAATTTTTGCACTGACGACAATGGTTAAATTATGAATAAAATTTAATTTTGTTTTTCTACTATTTTATAGCACGTTGAATGATATAATAACCGAAGAATTTCTAATTCATCTATCGCCTAGTGATATACAACAAATCATTAGCATTAATATTAATGTTGTTAGGTAAGAATAAAAAGAGGAAAAAACAAAAAAAAACATTTTTAACAACCGTTGTTAATAGTTATTGATAAGAGAAATATATCGATTTTAATTAAATTATCGTAATTTCGCTCTAAATCACCACGAACAAGCCTATCAAAACAACGAAAATTAGAAGAACAAAATAAAAATTAAATAAACAACTTGTTTGATTATATGTTTCTATCAAAAACAAATTGAGTTGTTCTGGAAATTTTATTTTGCATGCTTGTCGCTAATTAACAAAAGCAAAGGTAATAATTATGCTACATTTCTATTTATGTACACAAGAAACTAAAAACAAAAAAATCAATTAAAGAAGAATTAAAGTGGACAAACCTTTCGCTTTTCAGCTGTATTTCAGCTTTTTTGCTTTCATTTTTTTGTTTTTAATTATCTTCTGTTCAGGAAGTAATGAACTTTTAATAGTTCAGAGGTTGGAATTTGGACGAATGTTGCCAAACGCACAAAGAAATAAAAATTAATTATTCTAGATTTGTTTTTTAAATAATAAAATGTTTGCGACCTAACGCCATTTATGTAATTTCTTGATGGCAACAATTGATTTTTCTATCGAAAACTGTTGAGAAATCCAACATAAATGCTTGATTTGTTAAACGCCTGGTCTTTGATATAAAAGAAGAGGTAAATTATTTTAAACGGGAAACTACTGTACATCACCGTTTTACCTTGCTGTCTTATAATTTCTTTATTGATTATAAATTATTTGTTTTATATTTAATTGAATAATTATTAAAGAGAAAAAAAACTGATGCTATGTAGATATTATCCAGAGCTTGATTGTACAACAATAAAGGAAATTAATGTGTCTTTCGTTATATACTTATTTTAAGGTATTCTCGATTTTCTATTTAAAACATTTCACCATGGTATTTCTTCAAAAGTCGTTTGAATCGAATCGAATAGCCTTGAATTTAATTGCATTTCGCTAATCAAAATTAAGGTAATTTTGGAGCTTATGTAAGGGTTTTCTATACTACAGTGCCGGACTATAAACAATTTTCGTAATCTAGATCTTCAGATCAAGATACAGCTTTGAGTCAAACCTTTTTAAAGCGAGAATTGAGTATTTAAACTAAATTTATTTATCCGGACACCGAAAATTATTACAAAAAGTCATAAAATTGACGCTCAACTGTCCTGTATCATACAAAAATCTACATCTGGTCATAATAAAAAATGCAAATGAATCAAAGTGATGAACTGCTACTTAGTGATTCCATATTTAATAAAAAGAATCGAATATGCTAATTCCTTCATTATCAATTCCTTGCTCTATTTTATTTTATTTTGTTCTTTCTTCTGTTTTTGATTGATTAATCACTATCAAAGTCTCATCTAAACTTTATTTGGATTTTAATAAAATTAAGAATATATTAAATAAATATACAAATGGTATACGAGTTGTTCGCTTTTTATTTATTTATTTAAATTAAAAACGGAAAAAAAAAATTAAAATTTTCTTCTCTTTTTCTCTGTTTTTGGTTCATTTGCATCTCCCTGTTTTTTTTTTTATATATATTCTTCTATATTTCTTATAAAAGCCATAAACAAATCTAAAGTTACTTTATTAAGTAAACAATAATAATTTATATAACAATATCAAAAGTTAATTAAGTGAAACCATTAAAAAAAAAAAAAAAAAAAAAAACGTGTTCACAAAAAAAAAAAATTAATTAAATTATAAAATAAAGTCTGAAAAACAGAAAAACAGAAAAACACTTGAGCTAAGTTATGTTTAATTTTTTTTAAATCACAAAAAATTATACCAACAAATCGATAATTAAAGGTTTTAACACAGAAAAATATATTTGCACACACAAACAAAAAAACAATTTTTTTCTTTTTGTCTATTTACCTACCTTTAGCCGTGTTAAAAAATCGCATTTTAATAAATTTAATAGTTTTGTCACCGAAAAATATTAAATAAAAAATAAAAATTCCTAAACTTTACAACACTTTATGGTTTATTTATTAAAAAATTAAACATTTTGTCATAAATTCAGTTTTTTTTAATTTTTTATTTGTTTATGTTTTCTCTCCTATGTGGTTCACATTGTTTATTTTATTAATTAGTTTATGTTGTTTTTGTCTTGTCTTGTATTTATTAACTGACTGAATACATTCTTTTTTTTTTGTGTTTTGTTTTTGAGAATCAAATAATAATAATAATAATAGTAATAATCAAAATAAAAACCAACAAAAATAATTGAATTGAATTGAAGTTTTATTTTACTACGAATTGAATTATTTATTATGTCCAACATGATACTATTTGTTATTAATAATTAAAACATTTTTATAAATATTTTTGTGATATAATTAATAAATTTAATTAATTTATTTAACTGAAATTAATCAATTTAAATTGAATTTTAATCTTAAAAATAGAAAAATACTGTAAAAAAACTCAATTGCTTTAACTAAGAGTGATAAAGATAGTTATATTATATATTTAAAAAATATCATAATAGATGTCACTTATTTTTAAAATTATTTAGTAAGTACACAATATTTTACTCATTATATTCAATACATCCATTATAATACAAAAGAAAGAAATAAATTCTTTTTTCATTAAAAGTTTATAATTCGCTCTTTCTTTTTTTTATATTTAAACAGCTCAGTCGCTCTCACAAACTGTTTGACATAAGTTGTGCTTGTTAAAAACGAACATATTGATTGTTGTCTATATTTTGCAGAGTTAATAATATAAAAAAAATCTTTTTTTTTTTAAAAACAAAAGGAAAAGAAGTTTTCTTTTGTTTTTCGGTTTTGTTTTTTTTCCATCGTTGTTTTCAATAAAATTAATACGCTAATAGTAAATTTCAATTAATTAAAGTACGTTAAATTACATCTTTTGTTAATTCTTTTGTATAAAGTGTTTTTGTGATAATTGTTGTTGTTGTGTGTGGCTGCTCTCCTTAAAACCAAATGGATGAAGAAAAAAAGAACAAAAAAAAATATATTTTTTTTTTTTTTTTTCATTTCTGATGAACGATTTTTGTTTTATTAATACAAAAAAATTAGCCGCAAATGAATGAATGAATTAATTTTTTTTTTTTTCGTTTTTAATTTAGTTTTGTTTTGTTTATCAGAAATATAAATAAATAATTAATTTTGTTTTTCGTTTTTAAAATTTTTTTTTGTGCCTGCAAAATCGATACACTGGGTTTTTTGGTTTTGGTTGATTTTCGGTTCACTCTTTTTTCTAGCTTTGTATTAATGTTTTAATCGATTTTAATAAATCAAAAAATAATTGGATTAGTTTGTGTGATGATCCTTGATGGTTTTTTTTTTTAAATAAATTTTCTTTGATTTATTTTGGTTCCAGAGATGACAAATATTGAACAACAGAATGAAGTGGTTAAAGAGAGTTTATTTGATTTCGTTAATACACATTTGCCAGGCTCGGACTTGAGTGTCGTCGATGATATAGTTTTGTCGTATGTCATCTCGATCCTGGAGGAGGCATCCAATGATCCATGTTTCGATATTGAAGGTGATAAAGAATTATTTTTTTATGAATTAAAAGGTGAAAAGAAAATTATTGATTTTTTTTTCTTGTTTTCTCTCTTTGTAGGTTTTATCGAAATGATGTCGGCATACTTTTCCGACTTTGCACATATTGATCCAGGAACAATTTGTACATGGATTTTTCAATTAGAAAATAAATTATCACAGACAAACAATAATAAAGACTCACAAAATTTATCATTAAAGTAAGTTTTGATTCACTCATTCCTATTTAAATAATTAAATAAGTTGCAATCTAATTTTTTTTATTTTTTTTTTATATACAAAAGTAGTTTAAGCTTATCAGATATTTTACCGGAAATAAAATTACGTGGACGTCCACCATCGTTTTCGGAAGGTAGTACAGATTTACAGCAGCAGCAACAGCAACCACAACAAATAAAACGTGTTCAACATTTATCAGAGACTAGCGATGGAGGTTCTACCGATAGTTCAAATTGTGATTTTTTTTCGGAAGAATGTGATGTTCTTCAAGAAATGTTTCCTGAGAGCTCGTATTTAGAAGTAATTTCATTTTTATTTCTATTTTGCATTTTTTTCCTGCGATTTTATTGACTCACTCATTATTTGTTTTAGGTAAAACATTGTGTAACAATTGCTAATGGTGATATTGATAGAGCAACACAAATTTTATTGCATCGGCAAGAGACTGGACAATCATTAACAATGACACCGGGTAATATTTTAGCACCTAAAAGCTCTACAGTTGATGATAATGAGTTAAAAAATCGTATTATCGCTAGGTTTGTATAACTTTTTCTCCGCTTATTTATTAATAATTATTATTAAAAAAAAAAAAAAAAATTCCAATAATTTAGATATTCGTATGTTGATAAAAATGCGGCTGCTCGTGAATACAAACCGGTTGTACCAAAAGTCGAACCGAAAAAATTAGTCCGCTATAGAGATAATAAAATTGTATCATTAAAAGGTGAACGGTATACAGAGGTTCGTGGTGATGATACCGAAGCTGAATTAAAAAAACCAAAAAAACCGATTTGTCCGTAACTAAAAATCTTTATCAATTCATTATTATTATTACTATTATTATTAATATTTTTATTATTATTATTAACAATTTTATTATTTATAATGATAATAATTATAATTATAATAATGATAATAATTAATATAAATACTATAAAGCTCTCTGATTTTAATTTTAATTTAAATTTAAATGTTCATCAAATGAAACTCAGTAAAAATATAAATGTGCTCCTAATTAATAATAATTATAATAATAATAATAATTATCAATATTGGATATACCAAAAATCAGCCAAATTTGATAAATCTATAATAATAATAATAAATAATTATAATAAGAATAAGAATAATAATAATTCTCATGTCATCCTTTATTTAATTAGTGATAAAATCATTAAATTTTTTATTAAAAATAATAAAATAATTCTTAATAATTATTATTATAATTATAATAATAATAATAATATAAATATATTTAATAGTAATAATTATAATAATATTGATAATGATAGATATTTAAGTATAAACAGTATTTTATCAGTGAAATTATTATTATTATTATTCATAATAATATTAATGATAATACAAACTAATTTGCATTTAAAAAATTATATAAACTATAATAATAATAATTATTATAATAATAATAACAATAACAACAGCAAGAGAAGTAATAACAATAATTATTATTATGGTAATAATTTATGGTTAAACATTATATCAGCAACAACAACTATAAACATAACTAACCACCAAAATGCCATACATTTTAAACAAATTTTTTTTTTTTTTTATTTTCTCTCTAATTATTATTATTATTATTATTATAAACAATTTAAAATGTACTTAAAAATTAAAATTTCCGCATTTAATAATAATAATAATTATTATTATTATTTATTTTTTAATAATTTTATATTAATTTTGTGATATTAGGTCGATTTTTTTGAAAGAATTCGTTTTTTTTTTGGTTTTTTTCGGTTATTATTTAATAATTTTATTTTTATTATTTTTTTGTAAGAAACGATCTAAGGTGATTCACTATATTGTTTGTTGTATAATTAGTTATTTAATTAATTTAAATTTTAAACAAAATGAGAAATTTTTAAATAAACAGAAAGAAGAAACAACCCTTATGTCAGCAAGTAAAGTAATTAAGCTTAGTTATGCTACGTTAAATTTGTTCAAAAAAAAAAAGAAGAAATTAATTTTTTTTGAACACTCGAACATTTCCAACCCAAATATTAGTTTTTAACCGGTTTATTTTTAATGGTCAGTGATTTTATTTTATTTATTTTTAATTAACATATGTTGAGGTTAATTAATGTTTCTAAAGGGTTCGTATCACCATTATAAATGTAATTTACTTGCGTTTTTTAGTCAACAATGACTATA
This sequence comes from Ptychoptera albimana, assembly GCA_961205885.1. Taxonomy (NCBI): domain Eukaryota; kingdom Metazoa; phylum Arthropoda; class Insecta; order Diptera; family Ptychopteridae; genus Ptychoptera; species Ptychoptera albimana. The sequence goes on along the minus strand of OY540805.1, from coordinate 9,639,583 downwards.
CATAAATTATTTATTAAAAACAATAACAGCGCTTGAGAAAATGTCTTTGTTTAATTGAATTCAAAAAAAAATTCATGAAAATCAATCTCCTTAATTTATTTCGTTTTTTTTTTTAAGTTATTGAATGAAATCAGGCAAAAAAACACGATACTAAAATGCAGCAATTAAACATCAGAAAATTAAATTATAAGAATAAATAAAAGCACTGCATAGAATAAAAAGAAGAAAAAGAAAAAAAAATCTTTAGTTTAATGAACTTTTAGTGTTTTTTCTCTTTTTTCACTTTTTTTAATTGATTTATAAATAATTCATTTAAAAATTAACTTTTTTTTTATGTATTAATAATTTTATTATAAAAATAAGAAAGAAGTTTGCTGTATTGCTTGTTCGTGGCTGTTATTGTTCGTCGTTGCGTTTTGAATAATTAAATATTTTTTTTATTATTAATTTACTACAGGGTGTACATTATTTTCTTATAATTAAATTATTATAATTTTTTTTTATTAATTTTATTTATTTAATTGCATCATTGAAAAAGCACAAAAACTGACTGAAATAGAAAATAATTTAATTAAAAAAAAAGGGATTTTGTTTTAGTGGTTATTCCATTGGTAAAAGCGCATTAACAAAGTAAAAAAAATTATTTTTTTTAATAATTATTAGGCTCAGTTTTCACTCAATAACACTGTAATGTTTATTTATTTTACTAATTTACTTGAAAAGGCGATAAGCTTTGTATTTAATTTTAATACTGACGTAAAGCAAGTGTTTTGAGTTTAATTTAAATTTGAATAATTCGTACAAGAGAATCAAAAAATAAAAATTATTATTATTTGCTACTAGCACCCTTTATTCAATGACTGATGGTTGTTTTTGGTTTTGTTTAATTTTTAATTTTTTTTTTTTTGTTTAATTACTTGGCTAAGTGGCATTAGACTGATAATTGGTGTTACAGAGAACATACAGGGTGATATCACATCCCATTTTCTATGATTCTAATGCGTGTCGTTCGTTCCTATATAAATTTTATTTTTTCTTTATTTAATTAAACCTAAGTTAAGGTGAAAATGAAAGCAAAAAAAAAAAAAACATTTCCTAATTATTGAATCTCAGTTTAATTATAAGCGATTGTTTGTTTTTTACACTTTTTTTTATTTTATTTTTGCTTATTATTTAAATTAATTTATCTGGATGGAAATTAAATCAGAGAAAAGTTAAGCAAAAAAAAAAAAAAAAAAATTACAAACAAACTGATAAAAAAGAAATTAAAAGAAAAAAAAAACCTACTTCTCACGCGTGTTTTAATTAATTATTTTTATTTCTTTCGTATTTTTTTTTTTTTTTTTTAATAACGTTTAAGAATTTAAATGTAGAGAGAAAAAAAAATTATTCCTAAATTTTTCGTTGTCGTAATTTAATTTATTTTTGATTAATCAATGTTGGCTTTTAAATAGGAATACAAAAAAAAAATATGTAATACAGAGAAAAGTAAATACCTAGACGTTTCCCATCGTTAATAATTTATTTATTTTTATTTAATTAATTAAAAAAGAAAAAAGAGTCAAGTGAGGAAATTATTTTATTATTGACTTACCTGTGTTTCGCAAGACTAATCTGTGTATTAATTTTCTATCCCTGTTGAGTTATTATTTTTATTAAGAATTTTTTTTTATTATTATGTAAATGCGAAGCTCAGTCAATATAGCCGGCTGTAAAATTATCCTTTTTTTTTTTTTTTTATTGTCCTATTTCATATGAAGAAAATCCATAAATTTTTCTAATTAAATTAAAAAGACGGCGTGTGAATTAGTTTATTTAATTTATTTATTTAAAACTCACTTGACTTGGTGAAAAAATAAAAAAAAAAAGAGAGAAGAGAAGAAGATGAAAAAACTGAGTGATATTTTAATTTTAATTTTTTTTTTTTATTATTTTAATTATATGTTTTCAGTAATTTTTCTATTTTATTTGTATAAGACATTTATGTATAAATTATTTTAAGTTAATCAATAAGAATTAAGAAAAGTTTTAAAAAATTAATAAAATAAAATAAAATTCCGACAGTTTTAAGCAATAGCAGTGCTATGCGCTGTTTTGATAACCTAAATCGTTTTTGTTTTCATTTTTTTTTTTATTAATTTTCTCTGTGGAAATTTATTATTAATAATAATAATAAATACTGGGAAAGCTCTTTAAAGCTCTTCAGTATGGTTGTGGTTTCGAGTCTTTGCAAAATAATAACTGAAAATCCTGTTCTTTCTTTTAGTTTCGTATAAAATAACTTATTTGAGGTTAAATGTAAATGCTTTTTGTGGGTATTATTAATGAATTTCCAAGATATAAAACCTTTTTTGTTTTTTTCTCTCTAATTAAAATATTCTGAATAAAAGAGCTTTCGCAATGGTTACAAACAATAAATAACAAAGATACAAACAATTCTTTTTTAATTAGTCCAAAACAAATTAAATATAATACTGATTAATACAATAATAATTAATTAATTATCATTATATAATTATAAACAATTTTTTTTTTCTTTTATTAATTGAGAATGAAAGGGATTTATATCCTTTTATTATAAAATGACTAATAATGAATAAAATTTAACAAAAACTAAACAAAAAATTTAAATTAAATTAAATTAAATAATATTGAAATATGAAGTAAAAATAAAATTAAATAAATTTTTTATTTTATAGATTCTGATTCCATTCCTTCCAATCAAGTGTTTTCATTCACTGGAACAGCTGCTCACAGTCGAATTGTGACAATGAATGCCAATTCGTACCGCAAAATACCAAAACGACTTCTTCATTAAAACCGCAATAAAATGCCTTACCATCGGTCATCTTTCCCCCAAAACTTAACATCCAATCTTTATAACCAATGTCCATGAACATTTAAAAGCCAATCCTTTTGATTTCAATTCCAATTGACATGGTAGCTTACGCTATTAGGTATATTTTAGGTAATAAGAATAAACATGTCAATTTTTCATCATAAAAAAAACTCATACAATAATTATTTCTGGGGCACATTCACATTTTATTACTAATTCGGTTTTACAGAATGTCTGATATTTGATTCAAGATTAAAATTAGACATAATATTACTGCAATAGTTTCGTCAATACATTTTAGAATGTTTAAGTATATTTAGGAATTATCTTGTTAATCCTACGACAAAATTGGCAGATAACTCTCTTCTTCTTCTTCTTGTTATTTTATTTTTTGTTAGCTTGGCTTACAGCACTCTAAGGTATTAATATGGAATTTGCAAAGCAAATATAAAAAACTTCACGAACCAACCGGTATAAAGATTTTTGGACTCAATTCTTACGTAAGGTTATTCATCTTCAATCAAATATATAAAAAATATTGTGCATAAAGTAGTAAATAATTTTTTTTATATATTCAATTTCTTCTTTCTATTTGCTGATTTGTTTCGATAGCTGATACAATTTACTTTCATTGTCTTTAACTTTATTTATTTATAAAAATTTTATAATTTACAATTTAAATATCGCGGGTATCAGTGTCGCACAGTGACGGTTCGCGTCTCGGGTTCTGAATAATCTCTTCACGATTTCTATATTATTTAAATTATGCACATATTTAAACTCATCTAAAATCTATGACTTGAGAAAGTTTTTCTTATTATTATTTATTTTTAAAATAAGATTCAATTGTGATTAATTATTATTTTTAATAATATAATATTTTGATTCTTCTTGCTCTTTATTTATATGCAATAAAATGACAAATTTATTGGCTAATTAGCGTAATTAAATAGTTTTACTAATAAGCGAGGAAACGAGGTCTAAGATATCTGCTTCACATTAAATGATATTAGTCGAAAGTAAATCCCGAAATAGGGATAGATTATAAAATACTTGACATGAATTATATCGATAATATTTACATTTTATTTATGTCTCTTAATATAAACTGTATTTCTAAGATTATTTAAAAATAATGACAACGCGAAGAAAATACTAAAATATAGTCTTCTGTAATGAGTAAGGAACTACAAACAATAGTTAATTTAGTTCATATTTATATAAAGAAGAGTTTTTGAAATAGTTTTCATTCATGATTTAGTAGTCGTAAAAAAAGTGTCACACGAAGGAGCAATTATCAATTTTCGAGATGATGCAGATAAATACGCGACAAAGTATTGTCCTTCATAAATGAGACTAGCCAATCGTACTTTCAACGTTTTGTTAGAGATTCAAAGAAAAATGTTCTTGTTTTAGAGAAATATTATTATCTGGAAATCAATGAATTCTATTTAAAAAAAGTTAAAGCGATCACAATTTACACAAATGAATCAGTTGGAAATTTTAAAATAAAATTATTTCTGCGTAAATATAAATTAATAATCATAATCTGCCTTTCAAGGTTTGCCAACTTTGTTTATAAGAAGCCAATTAAATGCGTAGCATAACTTTTAAATATCGGTTCATTTCTAATAGGGGCATCGGTATGTGTTGTATTGTGATGCTATGTATTCTAATAAACAATAAATATCAAAAACAAACCTTTTTTTTCTGCGTTCTAAACAAAAATGTATTGCCGTCTATTGCGACAAAGCCCACAATATTTATTTGAAAGAATATGAATTATAAACAGGGAAATTACCATAAAATCTAAGAATAACCTCGTTTGAAATCAATATTTTTATGAATCACAGAATTAAAATTCTTTCTTTCTTATAAAGCCTTGTCAGCTTTATATATCTACAAAAAATTTAAGATAATGAATGAAATGAAATTATCATTCTATAAAAAAATAGATAAATAGCGATTATATGGAAAAAAAAACGCCGATAAAGTAATTTTTTACAATTTTATTTGCCAATCAACAAATCAGTATTGGAATAATAATTTAATACTTGTTCATTTAAAAAAAAAAAAAAAAAGAATTGAATTAAAATTAGTGGTAAGACCCTTAAAAACTAAATACATTTGTGATAGTTAAGTTAAAATAGAGCACAAAAAAAGGCTAATCATTATTGGTATTACTATTCGCTGGTTAATTGCTTTTTATATTAATTTTAATTAAACTAATTATCTATTATATTATAAACATCAATAATCACTTCTTTGGCGTTTGCTTGGCGATACCATTACAGAGTGCTGATTAATATTTTCAATTAAAATCGGCTTTAAGATGCGCGACTCTGATCGTTTATACTCTTGACTTATATTTTCTAAATCTAGATTTGCGTCGAGTACAAGGACAGGGGCTGGCCGTTTACTAGCACCATGGATCAACCAATTCTCATGTAACTCGTGCAATTCACGTAGGTATTCGATGGGAACACAACTTTCCTCAGATCGGGCACGCTTCATCATTCTTTCATACACAATTTCTGGTGTTGTCCTTAAATAAACTAAAACAAAAATATAATTAAACATAAATTTGTGGTGATTTGGTTGCACCATCCAAAGTCTTTTACCTATTAAATCTGCTTGAATATGAATTGAACTATCAATAAATTCATACCACTCTTGAAGAATATTATACATTCCCTGGTGTAACGAACCATTTTTAACCATATTCTCCACAAAACAATATCTATAAAGAAATATTTTTTGATTAAACCATCAAAGGTTCAAACTCTTAACTGAGTTTGCTTACCGTGCACTAAACAATGATCGTTCCATTAGCTTAACACTTTTATTCGTTTGAAATATATGCTTGTTTAGTATTGTCAGAGTTACATAGCTCTGGAAAGGCATTGACCACCTTTGAGGATCCTTGTACATAAGATCCTTTATTAGAATAACAAAAAAGAATTATTTAAGCATTAAATTGATCTTTAAAAATCACCATAATCAGTTTTGATGGTAAGTTTTTACCAATAGATTAACGCCACCTAAATTCCTCCAATCTTCAACTGGTTCAGTTAATAAACAAACTTCATCATATTGTTTAAAATGATTTAGGAAAGTTGTTTTCCCACTGCCAATGTTTCCTTCAATAAAAACCGTAAATGGTTGCCCGGTAGAAGCATATTTTGTTCGGGGGTTAATCATTGTTGTTGAAGACGCTTCTATTGTTTTAGCTATTGATGCCATTGTTGTAAAGCCACGTCCTATTCATAGAAATTATTAAAATAAAAGATACAAAGAAGACAATTAATTAACTAAATTATATTGTTTTAATTTTTTTGTTTTTTACCGAAATTAAATTAACAAAACAATAAAAAAAAAATAAAAAAAGGATTGAAATTATATAAATAAAACCAAAATACAAACACCACACGCAATCGTTAAGCTTTGAGTAACTTTTATATTATATGCAAAACCACATTTAAGTCATATGAAGTAATGAACTCGGTACGATGAGCCAATATATTAGAGAAAAACTAATAAACTTCAACGACTTTCGCGCCAACAATTACGCCAACTCAAAAATGTGTATGGCCATATGACAATTTTATAAATATATGTCCCACACGTTCATTAGTTCCACAACTTTATGATAATTCACATTAAAAATAAAAAAAAACTTAATTCTTTATTTATCAGCAGAGAATAATTATATTTGCTAATTCAATTTAAAAAAATATATATTAAAACGAAAACTAAAGTGTAAAAACATAAATAATTCTGAATTTAATTGCGCAATATAATGCAAAAAAAAACGCAAAAAAACAACTTCGAATTACTCTTTTATTAAAACTATCAGCTAAAGATTAATTACTAATCAAATAAACTTACTTATAATATTTAACATAGTTTTAATTACTTTTAACACTACACTAATATTAATTTATAACAAATTAATCAAATAATAAAAATAAAAAATTATGAATTTCTACATGTAAATTTTTTTTGTTTTGAATTTTAACAAATTTTGATCCTTAAGTTATAACTTTAATATATACAACTTTGATAACAAATAATTAGATATGCATAAAAAATAATTAAACGGATTATATTTTAATATATGCATCAGATTTATATATTTATAAAAAATAATTCTTTCTCTCAATACTTTAACACATGTTATTAAAAATAATGAAAACATTCAATCAGTGAACTGCAAAATTGTTTGTTTTCTTTTGTTTTTAACGTTACTTTTTTGACATTTCGCGACAGCCAATAGGAATTGATTATAATTTTTCGATGTTTCTATTTTGTTTTATTATTGTCGATAAAACAGAGTTTACAAAATGTCTGCCGAAGCATACATATTGTAAGGTTAGAGTTGAATTCAGTTTAGTTGTCAAAACGCAGTGATTTAGTTAAAAGGGTTTTAATTTTTTGTTTAAATTAATTAAAAGTAATAGTAAAATGCCTAAATATTATTGTGATTATTGTGATACATATTTAACGCATGATTCACCAAGTGTTAGAAAAACCCATTGTACGGGACGTAAACATAAAGACAATGTAAAGTTTTATTATCAAAAGTTAGTGGAACAACAAGCCCAACATATAATTGATGCGACAACAGCAGCATTTAAGGCTGGTAAAATAGCACAGAATCTATTTGTTGGTGGTCCACCAAAGGGTGTTGCGATACCACCGCCAAACACATTAGGACCTCCACCACGTCCTGGTATGATGCCAAATGGTATGCCGCCTGGTGGACCGGGAATGCCACCAATGATGATGGGTCCACATGGACCAATGCCTCCGCCAATGATGGGTATGCGACCACCACCAATGATGGGTCCAATGGGACCTATGATGGGACCACCACCCCCAATGGGACCAATGGGTCCTATGCGACCACCAATGATGAACGCACCACCACCGGTATAAATCATTGACATTTCCTTACCTATCTCTGTATCTACTAAAATGTCTTAAATCATTTTCTTTACTTTTAGATAAACTAATAGAAGATCAATCGAAAATTCAATTAATAAATAAAATAAATAGGGAAATAAACATAACAATCTATAATTTTATTATTGCAATGAGAGACAGACCACAAGTTGTCTCTGATCAATCCAATATAATTAAGTAATTTAATCATAAAGAAAAACAGAAAACTCTTTTTTTTTTTTTTTGTATTTGTTTTATTTTAAAATTCAATAAATATTTATAATTTTATTATATTTCAATTAATTAAATATTCTCCTAATAAATAATATAAAGGGAAATTTTTTTTTTTTTAACCTAAACAAACTGCTGTCATAAAGCAGTGTAAAAAATTACCAAAAAAAAAAAAAAAAGGTATAAAACTTGGATAGAAAATGATATTGGAGTGAAATTTTAATTAATTATGTTTACAAAATTTTTCTTCTTTTTGTAAATAAAAATAAATAATAAGCGCGAATAATAATATGTTTTGTATTTTATAAGCAAATAATGTTTTTTTTTTATTTATGTTTAAACATTTTTTGATTTTCTGTTCCTTAATTATCCTATATCCTAACTCGTTAGCTCCTGACCTCACAACAGCGAATTGGGGGTTTTTTTTTCGCTGAATATTTAAACAAATTTAATTTTTATATAATAATTAAAAGGAACAATACGCATCTAAGTTATTACAATTAATTAATTTATAAAAACAATTAATTTTTTTTTTCTTCTCTCTTTTCTTTATTACAAATAAATTAATAAGGCATTTTCTGTTTTTATTTAATTTTTGTCTTAATTTTAATTTTTCTTTAATTGCTTATCTTGTTGTGCTTTTTTTTCTCGCGCAAAGTCGTTTATTATTAATATTAATATATAAATACGTTTTGTTTGTAAACTATTTTAATTAATTAAATCTTATATGTTACTGATTTTTATAATTTTAAATATAAAAAGGAATAATGAATGACGTTTTTTTTAATGATTTTGTTCTTTCATCAAGTTTATTCATTTTGTAGAAGGGAATACAAAAACCATTTAAATGGTACAGCTTTATTAGAGTATTTAGACCATTTTTGTGAACAACATCAATTGGTTTTTCTTTATTTTTTTGGAATTTTATAAACTTTCGCTCGTATAGCGCTCAAGATGTATTTTTCTTGTCGCATAAATTAATAATTTTTTTTTTTAACAATTACGAGTGGAAAATAAACTTTTTTTTTTTGTAATGCCAATAATGATGTGTAAACCGGACAAAAGTCCTTAAAATAAAATTAAAGAATTTAGATTTATAAAAAAAAAGAGAAAAATTCTTCCACAATCAATGATTAAACGTCGTTATAACCAGTTGTGTGTAGAAAATTTAAATTTTGTATATAAGGAACAAAAAAAAGGGAGTAAATATATAAACCAATGTCTTAAAAATTATTAACAATTATTTCATTTAATTTAATCAAAGACACACACAGAGTAGTTTTTAGTTTATTTATTTAATTTTTTTGGTCATATCACTCTAATAAATAGACAAGAAATTAAAAATTAAATCCAAAGAGTGAATTAGTTCAGTCAAATTATAATAAAAAAAAAAAAATCATTAAATACTTTAAAAGTAAAGTAAAGTAATGCATAAAATTGTCAAAATATGATAAAAAAAAATATATATAAAAAAATTCGTCAGAAAATACATTAAAAGATAAATTAAATTAAATTAATTAAATAAATAAATTTTGGCAATGGATTCAGATAATTTTATTTCCGTTTTCTTGTCACAAAATAAATGTCATTAAGCACGGTATGAATGAAGGGCCCTTGTAACCATATTTAAATTAATTAAGAAAAGGATTAACAAATAGGCAATGACAGTGGTTAATTCATTAAACATAACGCAACTTATCTATCGCAGTCAAATCCTTAAATAAACAACAATAGTAAGAAAGAAAGAATTTTTTTTTAATCATTTCTACTACTATTAACCAATCAAAAATTGTCCTTAAAACTAATTTTTTATCCCTTATTTGTATACTCTTAATTCAAGGGTAAATAAAAAAACAACAACAACAATAAAATAAATTAAATTAATTAAAAACAAAAAGAAAAGAAAAACTTTCTATATTCTAATGTAGAATAATTAATTAATTAATTAAATTTGTGAATTTTTTTTTGTTTCGCCTAATCTATATGCAATTGTATGCAATTTGGAGTTTTTTTTTTTGATTAAATTTTATTTAAAGAGCTGTTTCTAGTGACGGAGCTGATAAATTATTTGTTGGTGTTGTCGTAATTCCTGTTTGGACTAAGTGACTAACACCTGTGGCAGTAATTAACTGGCTTGTATCCATTGCATTTGCTGTTGGATGCATTCCAGTGTAATGCCCATTCTTAAATTGAGCTGATATGATTGGATTTTGTTGGACCGATGACATTACATTGTTATTGTTGATACAATTATTGTTATTATTATTAATGTTGGGATTGGCACCTCCCATTAAAAATTGTGCACGCTGAACCTGCAGCAATTGTGCCCTAGACATGCCACTGACAAATTGTGAATCTTTACACGTACGCGGTATTAATTCACCCTTCATGAAATTATTCTCCTCCGTTTGTAAAAAAATGTTTCGTTTTATGTCACATTTTTCCTCGCAAACAACATTTAAATCAGAATCCACATGATCCGGTGTATCTATTGGGGCTAGAGTTAAATCTTTGATCGGACTTTGACGTTTCGCAGAATTATTTGGACTAGAATTATCTTCCTCGCTGTTAGCCTCTGGAATGGCTGATGACATGACTTCACTGCGTAAATTATTGAATCGCCAATTGGATCTTGGCGACATACTTTTTATTCCGGCATTAGTGTAATTCGTTTTTGATGGGGATCCGGTCGTGCCAAAGTTACCTTGGCGAATCATACGACGAGTTGCAAACGTTTTTGGTGAGCCACTCAAATCTAAAATGTTCATGCTGTTGTTCACTGCGACTGGAATCGGCTTGCTTGGTGGTGGCGGTGAAGGACTCTGTTGTAATAATTGTTGCTGTTTGTTTAACATTAATTGTTCAAAGGCAGACGGTTTTTGAGCTATAGGAACAGCTGCCTTTCCAGCTTTTGCGAGTAACAACTTCTTAAAATCCATTAAACTGGTTTTCGGAGTACCTAGACGATCTGAACATGTTTGTGAACTTGGAAGCTCACTATCGGATGCGTAACTATTTCTGCCTCGTGCACTTTGCGGTTCCAAAAAATTACGTGGAGTTGACCGCCCTGAACTCAACGGTGAACTTCCATTAGAACGACTTCCAGGCTCGTGAATTCGAAGTTTATTTCGTAGATCTTCAACCAAATTGATTCGAGATGGCGAACTGATTCTCTCCTCTATTTTTGAAGGGGTCGACGTTTGGAAACCACAGGAACTTCTCGGATCAATTGGTGACATATTCAAATTCTTAGCCTCTTGTTGCTGCTGCATTACGATCTCATTTTGCTTGGATATAGGTGAAAAAAAGCTAGAAAATCCAACTGGTGTTGTTTTAAGATCATCTCGTTTTTTCGGTTTATTTGGCGTAGAGTATAAGTCCTCCACTTTATTAGCCACACCAAAATCGTCTCTAGTAGTTGCTGTTCGATTTGTCGCAACCCCATACTGAGTATTCAATGGTTTTCTAGCCTGTAACGTCCAATAAATATTATTGTTTCTCTGGAACGGGCTAGGCTGTGCAACAGGCGGTGATGCTGTCTGCTGTTTAACATATCCAGGCATCGGTCGCGGCAAACAAGATAAATTATTCTTTTCCATAAAATACTCATCATCATGGTATAAATGTTGATAATCTAAAGCTTTTTCTTTTTTTTAGAAAAAGAATAAGAGAAAAAAGATTTTTTTTTTACATTAAAAATACGGAATACAGAAAGAAAAAAACAAAAATTATAAAATAAAACCGGAAATTGCAAAAAAAAAAATATCAATCTCACCTGTGTTAGAGGGGTAATTAATTAAAAAAATTAATAAAAAGAAAAACAAAACATAAAAAGCCTATTAACCCTATTAATTTGCATGATGAGTTTTTGAAATTAATTTTTTTTATTTTTTAATGATTTTTTTATTATGTGCTTGTTGTGTATGTGTGTTATGTAATAAATAATAAAAACATAAATGCACCAAACATATCTACATGCAATAAAAAATAAAAATATAAATATAAAAAATTATAATCGAAAACAACGGGTGACCATACATAACAATGGAACCACCAGTAATACCGCATTACATCGCGTTCTTTAACGTTTGAGGACAAAATCAATTTTATTTTATTTTATTTATTTTTGTTTTGCGTTTTATAAATAAAACTTTATCAAGAAAAGATTTTTTCTTTTTTTCGTCTTTTTATTACTGAAAAACACGCATTTAGTAGTCAACGAAAAATTGGAAGGAAAAATAAAGGGATTATTTAGGTATTTTAAACATGTCTGGCGCTGATTATTATCATAAAAAGAAAAAAAAAAAACAACATGTTTAAATAAAAAATAATTGATTACATTAATTAGAAAATAAAATTAAGCTAACAAAAACGTTGAGGCTAATAAAATGTAGGTGGTAATTGCCAACTAGTTTTATACCCATCGTTCTGTAATTATCAAGCATAATTATATATTTCGTCATTAATATTTACATTTTCTGCTGATAACAACGGTGGTTACAAACATTTTAAATTAAGGAAAAATGTAAAAGGAATATTAAAAAATTGTAAGGATCAAAAGGAAAACCGATACATAAAATTCTGTAACAAACAAAAAAAAAAAAAAAAAATTAATCACTGGCTGGACACAATTTATAGGAAGTTTATTGATTAACTCGTCCTTAGATTTTGATTAAAACGATAAAAAAAAAATGAAAATGAAAAGAACAATGACCTTTACCCTGAAGTGAATATATTTCAGGCATAATATACTTTTCAGGATTAAATATTAGGGTGAATTTAATATAAATTTTATTATCATCATGCGGACGACAATGATAACGATGGCAATAACAATATTAATGCTGATGATGTGACCGATGTAATGCAATTTATGTATTGTTCCCTATTTCTTAGAAAACAATAAATAGCTATAAAATAAAAATTTATTTACCCATGATGGAACTTATGTATTTCGTGCAAAACAAAAATTAAAGTCAATAGATTCTTGGTGGTAACAATAACGCTTCCATAACCAAAACAATTATACAAAAAAAAAAAAAAAAAAAAAAAAAAAACACTGATTAAGCTCTAAAGTGGAAACATATAAAATCACAAAAATTACGTGCAAAAATTAATTAAAATAAATGAAAATTAATAGAATCAGTATGGAAAAGAAAGAAAATAAAATAATTAAAAAATTTATAAAATTTTTTTTAATTATTTCATTCATACGATTTTTTAATTTATTTATTTTTTTTTTTTTGTATAGGCAAAATAGTAAATTTCGTGTGACAACTGATGAGATTTTTTTTTTCGATTGTTCGTTGTCATGTATACGCTGTCATTGAATTAATTTTTGAAAGGTAATTAAATTAGATTTATTTGACTTTTTATTTTTTAATGAATAAAACATAGCATGATCTGCGTTGTGGGAGTTTTATAATAACCTTGCAACGGTAGAGAATAAAACATTTTATTATTGTTCGGATTGCTTTTTGTTTGAAAATTATTTTTGTTTGAAAATTATTTTTGTTTAAATCCATTTTAGTATTATACAAAATAAAATTTAACTTTGCGCTTTAAGGATATACATAAATAAATCTACAGAAAAGCTCTTTAATCACAATGTAAGGTATTTATGGTTTGCGGTGGTGAAATTTTAGTTAAAATAATTCTCAAAAAGATTTTCATGAATTCTGTTGCATTATTCAGCCTTTTTTTTTTTTAATTATTCATTTTTAATCAGCAATTTTTTTTGCGTTTTTTAATTTCCCACAGTAAACTTTCACAAACATTTTAACACAGTTGTAATCAGCAATACAAAATATTATATAACGTGCACTGTGCTTTAAATAAAACATTAAAAATGAAAAAATCCTAAAATGCATAAACAAAAACATAAACAAAACAAATTATTAATAAGCAAAAATTAGTCACATTAATTATAATTAATAAAAATAAAAACAAAAACCAAAAAAAAAAAAAAAAAAACAAAAATATACAAACATTTACATAAAACACGTTAAAATATATTTTTTTTTTAAATTTATTTATTTCTCTGTTAACAACATATTATTATTAATAAAAAATTAATTACAAACATTATAACATTATTATTATTTTTTAAATTATATATAATTAATAACTACAACACAAAAAATCAAAAACAAATAAAAAAAAAAAACAGAATTTTTTTTTTAGTTTGGTTTTTTTTTTATACAAAAAAAAAAAATTAAATAATTTCCCTTATGTAAATATTTGTACAAATTTATGCTTTATTTTTTAATTAAAGGTGAAAGTTTAATACGTTTTTTCGATTTTAATATCGCTTTATTCGTCTAGTCAAATTTTATTCATAAACATATGAGGTCGTTGAATAACATAGCATTACTGTACGGTTCGATACGTTTACACGCCTTGTCGTTTATTAAAGACACAAAAATAAAAGCAATAAAAAAAAATAAATAAAGCTCATAAGAAACATTTTATTCATTCATAAAACAATAAAAAAAAAAATAAAGTTGAAAATTCAACTAAAGTTAAATAAACTTAATAAACTCAAGTGTGTATTAGGAAAAGCTACAACTTTTATTGAGTACTTTAATTAAGCTTTATTCAAAGTGCTCTCATTTAAAGTAAACAATTATTACAATTGTGTGTAGAACTTGAATAAATTAATTGAAAACGTTTAAAAGTTCTTCAAAAGTGAGGTTGATGGAAAAATTCACAAAGTTTGCATTTAAAAAATTTGTATAAAGCTTTAAAGATTAAAGCTAACAATTTTATTCATTAATTAACAATTGAAAACGCAAAAAAACACGAGGAGCTTTAAACAATTTTTATTTTTATATTTTAAAAGTGTTAATAAACGCTTGGTAGTGCAATAATCAACTTCTATTAGACAAGATAATATTCTTAGACCCATTTTATGTTCATTTTTAAAAATAGATTAAACAAGGCCAGAAAAACACTGTCTGGATATTATTCAGATTAAAAAATGTACATTTAGGACTCTCACGTTAAACCCGAGAAAAATTTCGGTTTTTTCTTAAATACAATTTTTGTTTCTAAAGCACATTTTGTTTTTGATCGTGTGTTACGACGCTATTGATAGGTCCCCCCCAGCATATAAAACTTTCACGACGATTAAATAAACGTTTAATTTAATACAAAGCTATTATTGCAATCACGTACTTTACGCATCTTGTCTACAATTATGAAACAAATTTAATTAATGATTAGAAAAATGATGAAAAAGAAAAATAACACAAAAAACATCATCAATTGCCAACATTGTAATTCATTATTTATGTACACTAAAACAAAGTACTAAATCAACTGGACAAAACAATTATAAAATAATTAATTTAGCGTAAAAATTAAAATAAAACAGCAGAGAAAATTGTGACAAGATGATACAGACTTGAATATTTATTTGCTGCTTCCAATTACGATAATTATTTAACTGGCGCCAATGCATTTTACCGTGTTAATATAATAAAAAAAAAAAAAAAGAAAAAAGTAAAAACATTAACTAAAAAACGAACCGAGCAGAACATTTATTTGTTTTTGGTATTACTTTGGCAGACATCCCATAATTAATGTAAAATTATTTCTTTAATTTTATTTATTTTCGCTACATTTTGCCGGTTAAATTCTGTTGTACGCCTTGTGCTTTTAATTATTTATCAGCATTTATGTAAGAAAACATTTTTTTTCTTCATTTTTTTCGCTTTAGTTTTTACTTTGTTAGCCAATAGCAATTCAAGCAGCGTCGCATACGAATGCTTTTAGATAAATTTGACGTCTCTGCATCCATAAGAATGGGAAGCATTTTTTTTCTTCTGGCATTAAACTTTTCTTTTAAAACTTTTATAACATTTTCTATTTCAATATTTTAACAAGCAACAAAAAAAAAAAAAAGAAAAAGAAAAAATAGAAAGCATGAAACAAAGTTTTTCTTATCAATAATTCTATTCGAACATTCAAGAGTAGATAAAATAAAACGACGTAATAAACCGTACTTTGCGTATTAAAATAATAAGAAAAATTCTAAAAAAAAACTTTCACCTTTAATTTTATTAAATAATTAATTAACATTAAAAAAACAAAAAAAAAAAACCAAACCAAAAAACATAAACAAAAAACACAAAAAAGTTAATCAAAAGCAAAATTAACACACAAAAAAAAAAAAAATAAATAAAAAAACAAAAATCTAAAAAAGGGTTTTTCCCCCTTTTTCCTGATTAAAAAAAAAAAATTAATTAATTAATAACAAACAAAAAAAAAAAACATTAAATCAGCAATTAATTAATTAATTATTTGGTGCAATAATTATAAATAATACAAAACAATAAAAAAAAATGTTAATTAATTAAAATAAATAAATTGTTTTGTTTGTGTGTGTGTGTGTGTGTGCTATGCTATTTATGTAATAAATATGTGACAAATGTATATACAAAATATAAATAAATTTTTAACTTGTGTGGGTGGTGATGTGATGGTGGTTATTGTGCTTTTTATATTTTATTTACAAACATTTTTATTCTTTTTAATTTTAATGAAAATGATAAAAAAAAAATTTTTTTTTCTTAATTAAACTTAAAATTAAGGATTATAGAATTATATTAATTTTTTTTGTTAAATTAAATTAATTGTAGGACAATTATATGAAATGGACGAAATATTATTTTATTTTTAATTAAAATTTAAAATCACCAAATATCAGTTGGATTTTTATATGAATTTGTTTTATTGCAATGTAATAGAAATCGTGCACGATGCTGTTCACTATCACTGGGTATTGTTACTTTATTTACAATTCTACCACCCACTGCTGCAGCTGCTGCTATCTGATAATGACTATTGTTTTTTGGTTTAAAAAATAATTCAATATCATCGGAATCATTAAAATCAACAATGTCGTCTATATCCTCGTCAATATTTTTATTATCAGTATTACCATAATTAATTGAACTGTTTAATGTAAATTCATTTATTAATTGTTCAAATGAACTTGTAACGAGATTTTTTGTTAAATTTGTTGGTAATTTTTTGCACTCATTTAGATTGAAATTATTTGACGTGGTATTCAGGGATTGTGGTGGAGACAGTGGCGTCGTTATACTATCATTTTGCAAAATTTCTTGTTCAATTTGATTCAACTGTACTAACGTCGTTGTTAAAGCTGTAGTTGTATCCTTATTATTACTTTTATTTATATTATTGTTATTATAGCTAGGGGAGTTTACGTTCTTTAATAATAAAGTGGTGGGCGGTAGTGCTGAAAAACTTGAGAGACGTCTTTTTAAATCATAAGACGACGACGTGGGAGATTTTATTTGTGTTTCTTTAATAAGAATATCAGCAGCAAGTGTATTGATTTTTTGTGTTGTATCTTGGCTTTGTTGATGCGGCTGAGGTGTGGTAGGATGATGAAACGCACATTGCATTTTCGGCGAAACTGTTGGCGGATAATTTATCCGTTCACGCCATAATTCATCCTTTAATTCACGTTCAAACACTTCGATTTGCTTATTTATACGTTCAGCTTTGTTGGGTGATAGAATTGGTGAGTTTGCCCTACGATAGCTGTCACTGCGTTTAACGATTTTTCCCGTTGTATTTGGGTCACGATTTTCATTTGTTAGTCGATTTATTTTTATTGCAAGCATTGGCGATGGGGATTTAGTCTTTTTATATGCGGATGGTGGGATTTTTGGAGAGAATCCTGTTATTTTGGGTGCATGTGATGTTTGTTTTTTATTTGTTTTATTTACACTCTTACCTTGAGGATGCGATTGTTGTTGTGTAGTAACGGGTGATTGTAACCCACGTTGTTGATTCATCATTTGTTGTTGTTGTTGTAGTTGTGATAAAAATACATTTTGATTCTGTTGTTCAGTAGATGATAATGGTGCGACTTCTTGCTGTACATTCACATAGGCTCCTTTCATTGCACCTGTTGTCGGTGTTTCTATTGCCGTTATGCTCGTATTCGTTATCGCGGTCGTTGACGTTGTATCACTTGCAGTCGATTTTACTATTGTCAATGCTGGTGTTACTATTATTGTAGAACCAGCTGATTTCGGCGTAATTTGTTGCGTAAAATTTGGTGGTATTGGAATCGTGGTGGCAACCGGTGCCACACGTAATTTATCCGTTCTCTTAATAGTAATTGTCTCCTGTGGCACACGCGACACTATTTTATCCGCTTTTTTATTTATAATACTAATACTGTCTGGATTGATAGGATTTGGTTTTTGTGATATGACTGGTCTTGGTACACTAGCTTTGCGATTTGTAACACCGCCACTTATACTTGGGGACGATGGCAAGGTCGTTTCGGTTGGATCTTTAACACACGGACCAGGAAGAAAAGTTGTGTGTGCTCCCTTTCGTCGTTTCAAACTGTCTGAACTATAAACAACTTTCCCTTGCGCATCTAATGTGACACGCGCACCCTTGCAACTCAATCCCTCCTCATCTTTCTTTTTCTGAATTTCCCCTACAACATTTATCTCTGAATTATCGATTTTCTGGTTGATGCTATCGCTTTGTTTTGTTGGCGAAATGATGCTGTGCACCAATAGATTGCTCTCGCATCGTATGGTTGATGGTAGCTCGTTCAAAGACACATATTCTGTCTCCTCATTCAAATTACCAGATAAAACTGTTGCCAAATTACGTTTAACAACGTCGTTGGAATAATAAACTCCAGAATTATGATTTACTTTCTTCTGATTATTATTGCGGACGTCGGCTATAGTCACGTATTCACCAGTTGTGTCATAGATTGGATCGTTTATTGAATTATCAATAACCACATCCTTGTTTGGTGATTTTTTCAATGTGGGCAGCACTCCTCTTAGCTTGCCAAACATTGTGTTTAATGGCAATAGAGTTGCCTTGCGAAGATGGTGCACTTCCTTTTTGATTTCAATAATAGGCTTTACGTTTGTCGCTTTTACTTCCTTTTGCGCCGGCTTTTCCATTTTATGTATAGTTGCATAACCCGTTGTTTGATTTACCGAAATAATCTGCACTTTTGTCTCTTCCTTTTTCGGCAGCATTTTATTTTTAAAATCGATTTTGTCTAAGTCGGTCTCTTGAATAGACGTCGACTTCACATTATCTGCTTTCGCTTCTTTTGTCGTCAAATTATTTTCATCGTCGCTATTCGATGGTGTGATGACACACATAGAAGGTATACGACTTGAATTAATTGTAGTTTTAACACGAATACGCTCGATGCGATCCACTCCCTCCAAATCAGATGATTCTGAATATTCAAATTCAGAACAACTTCGAACACCTTGAGTGGGACTTGAATTAGCATTTGAATCAACTGGGGATGAACTTGTATTATTGCCGCTATCTGGTGATTCGGTGCGGTTTTGTTTTTTATCTTCATTATGTTGATGTACAATAGCGGCCACTTCTTTTTGAATTAATATCCCATTACGTTTTATAGTGCCCATTCTTTCGAGGGTACTTCCTACAGTGCTACTCGAGTAACTGCGCTCTAATGTGCTGTTACTAGCTGTGCTATTGCTTCTATTAAGCTTAGTCAAAGAGCTTTTTCTCTCTGGAACTGCTGGTCCCACCACTAAACTTCTATCGCTGCCAGCTGCCATTAGTGTTGTACAAACAGTTCCCGCAGAGCTAGTAGTTGTCGATGTAGATCCTTTACCAAATAATTCGTATTCATTTTCAGCTGAAAGTACTGTTTGATTACCAGAACTGTTAAATGAATTAGTACTAGAGAGAGCGGAAGAGGTATGAAGTGGAGTGACTGGTTCTTCCTCTTTTAATGTTTTCAAACCGGAATCTACATGAAATGATGTATAATATCCTTCTGTGTCACATGAATATGCTGAGCTGGTTTCACCGTCATCATACAGATCGTGCATTTGTAAATCAGGTGTGATGGTTCCCTCACTTGTCACACTACTCGACGCAGATGTATTCAAAAACCGACGCCGACTAATAATTGAGCTGGGAGGGCCACTATTGGGATGATGAGGATGGTTCAAAGAATTACTAGAAGCACTGGATTTTGGCTGTGTAGTTATTTCACTGCCGATTGAAGTGCGCCCTGATTCAGAACTAGCACTCCAGTTGCCACTTGAAGAGTTCGGTTCATCTTTGTGGCCCAAACCACATCGTCGTTGTCTTCGTATAGATGAGGATTCACGTAGTTTCACTGGGTTTATAGATGCTGGAAGAGTGGAATGTACTGGCTGGGTTACGATCGTAAGACTTTTCTCTGAAGAGGAATACGATGGTTTTCGTTCATGCGAAAGTTTACGTTCCTTTTCAAGTAGTTTTCTTCTGCTCCGACTACCAATTGTTTCGTAGACATTGACATCATCAATGTCAGAAACTTTCTCTTTATTTTCCTTCTTCTCTTCACTATTTCTATTGATTAACCTCAAACGATTTTTACCCCACTGCTTTAGCGAATTAAAATGTGACATTCTAGCTGTTATTGGCTTTATTGGATCACAGCCACCAGATGCTATGTCCTTTTTCAATATATCACTTGATTTACTACGCGGCACAACTACAACTGTCGAAGACGTTTTTATACTAGACGATGCTGTTGTCGCAGTTTTATCATCATTTCCACTACCAGGTGTTGTTGCATCAGCATCCGTTTTCCTGAAGAGAAATTTGTTAATTTGATACACTCCAGTATCGCGACATATACATATATATTTATAATAATAACAAGAAATTATTTTAATAAGTAATCTTTGTTCAGTTTTTTTTTTTTTTTTTTTTTTTTTTTCATTAAATGAAAAGAGAAATGACATGATATTAATTCTAATTGAATTTAATTACATAGACAAATACTGTGTGTATTTACTTCTACGCTAAATTAAATTTTAATTAACATTTAGAAAATGAATTAATGTATGTTTTTACATAACTTTAAAAATAAAATTAAAAAAAAAGATAGTAATAATAAACAGATGTTTGAATGAAATTTAAAAAAAAATTGTGAAAAAATATGATTTTCTTACATAAAAATAAAAAAAGAAATTAAAAATGAGAAATTCTAATTACAACACTAAATCATTAATTTCATCTAAACAACACAAAGAATATTGAATAAAAAAGAAAATGAGTTGTAATGATGAAATAAACATTGAAAATAATTACAACAATCAATCAATAAATAAATTTAATTAAAAAAAATTGTAATAAGTAAATAAAAAATAATTTAATAAAAAAAATCGTAATACTGGAGTTTTTATTTATTAAATAAAATAAAATAAAATAAATAATTAAAAACTTAAAAATTGTTTAGTGTTAATTTTTTTTTTTTTTGTTCTTTTTACATCATTCAACATTGATATAAGTATATAAAATTACATAATTAATTATAATCATAATCATGCTTTTAATAAACATATCAATTGGTTCAGGTTTTAGATTACAATAATAATAAAAAACTAAAAACATTCGTAAAAGGATTTTTTTTTTTTTTAATATTAATGTACAAAATTAATCATGGACCAACAGTAATCAAATTAAAAACATTGCTTATATATTCCGTATAACAACAAGAATGATAACTTGACTTTTAATGAACATTAAAAAATAAATTACATACCCATTAGCAGCCTCTTCAATTTCTTTTTGATCTGTACCAGCTAATGTGTTGCGTCTTTTTCCTCTTGGTTTACGTGGTCTAGCACGTCGTTTTACAGTTGTCTCATCATGCTGTTGCTGTTGTTGATTAGCATCCTTACTTGTGCCTGCAGCAACATTACTAGTCAATGGTACATTAAACATTGAACGACGTGCTGCAGACATCCTATCGAAACGTCTACCACTTGTATCCACTGTAACAAGTTCAGCTGGAAATCTAATTAAAAAACAAAAACAAGGATTTAGTAATAAAAATAGAGAAAAAAAAAATTTTTATAACAACTTACTTAAGTGCAATAGTTTGACATTGCTCTTCTGGTGATGGTAATCTATGATCTAATGGCATATCATCTGTTGTAGTGTTATTATTATCGTTTGTTGTTCGATTACCAATATTCGTGTTATTATGATTATTATTATTAGCGTTACCATCAACACTATCTATTGGTGTTAAGGATAAAACAATACTTGGTTGCTGTTGATTTCCTATCGTAGTATTAACCGTTGTATT
Organism: Ptychoptera albimana; assembly: GCA_961205885.1. Taxonomy (NCBI): domain Eukaryota; kingdom Metazoa; phylum Arthropoda; class Insecta; order Diptera; family Ptychopteridae; genus Ptychoptera; species Ptychoptera albimana. The sequence goes on along the minus strand of OY540805.1, from coordinate 9,617,417 downwards.
ATTAAACGATGTTGCAAAGCCAACCCTTGCGACACAATCCGGCGTCACTGTAATATCACCAATTGCTTCTGATGATGTCCATCTACGTAAATCTTCAATAGCTGCGGGCTAATTTTTTTGGTAAAAATAAAAAAAAAAACGTTATAATTAAGAAGATTATTTTTTAAACGAAATATGATCTTAGCCGAATAAAACAAAGAAAAATTTAAAACAAAGAATAAAATTCCCCTTTTCAAAAGAAAAGAAAACAAAAAGATATCGTCGTAAAATTAACAAACATAAAAGAATAAAAATGTTAAAAATTCAATAGGAAACAGAAACAACAAGACAACTATAACAATAAATTTTAGTCAGGATTCTTTTTATTTTTCAACAAGACGACATAGTTATTGCATAGTAATTTTGTTTTCTTTTTTTTTATTTATGAAATTTAAGTAATTTACATGGTGTTGTTGTTGTTGTTGTTTTTGTTATTGCTGTTTTGAAATGTATGTTTTACATTTTTCATCAGGATATATAATAGTATCAATTTTATAATCACAAACAAACTAATAGAAAACATAAACTAAAAACAATAACAAAGCTTACAGCTGAAAAACCTTTTTTTTTCTCTCCTTGAGGACGACAAAAATTTTACATAAACGTAGACCCTAAAAATGTCATCACGTTAAAAAATAAAATTTAAAAATCGAAAGAAAAGTATTAACAGTAACAACAGAATTTCCTTATTTATTTAACTGCAATAAACATTAATTTCAAAACGATTTATCCTAAACTCACTAAATACTTGAAATAAATAAACAAAAAGAAATTTGTTGTTAACTTTGACAATTCAATTAAATCACGTTAAACTATAGTGAAGATTTAAAAATATTGTTGATAATGAAATTAGTGAATGATTTAGTGTATTTAGCTGCAACTTACTTCATTTTATCAATAAAAACACCCAACAAATACTCGGATAACATTTATAACTTTTTTAGCTTAATTCATTTATAGTTTTTGCATTATATGAATCACAATAAAAATAAATTAAATCTATAAAGACAAAAAATGACACGAATATAACAAAAAAAAAAACTTTTTACAGTCAAATATTAAATTATTAATAAAGAAAAAAGGATCAGAAAACTTCCAACAGACAAGAGCTAGAAAAACATATTTCTCTTGTAATCACTGTACGTTACTTTGATATTACAGTTCCGTTGCCTAATTTATTATTATTATTTTTTGTCATTTATATCATTTTTATCCTTCAACAAGAATAAAACTTGTATAAAAAAAGCTTTAAAGCTTTTTCTGAGATGGTATTTATGTTATTACTGGTATTATTTTTATGAAGGCTACTGTTACCATAAAAAAAAAATTATGTTAAAACAGCAGAAAAATTTCCAGTAATCTTTATCTTTATTAAGGAAAAATGAGAAGAAAAAAAATTGCAGTAAAGTAATTACACGAAACGTATTTAAATACCTTTTTTTTTTTTAAATTAAATATAGAACAGAAGAAGATTAAAAAAAAAAAGAAGAAAAACGACGAAATATTCAAATTTACTCGACACTACAAAAAACATCTTAACGGTTGGGGTGACAACGACGGTGACTACACATAATTAAGCAGCTTAACATTAGTTTAATTCTTAAAAAAGAAGAAGAAGAAAAATAGGGTTCATATTACAATATAAATGTGAATATAATTTTTTTTTGTTGTTTCTTTACAGCCAATTAACAATTAACTACTTTTGACAAGAATTCTTATTTTCATCTTGACAAAAAAAAATAAATGTCAAAAAAAAACGCAATAAAAACACGACGACTAAGATTAAATCATAAAATTATTAGATAAATGGAGGACAAGCAAATAAAAACTTGAATAATAATAAATAAAAAAATAGAAAACGGTCCTTCACCTTGCAAACTTAAGAAAAAATTGCATAAAAAAAAATAAAAACCAACAATGGTTGGAAAGTATGCAATTTTTTTTATGCTTATTCTTGTTTTATTTAAATTTTTTGTTTTTTTTTTTTTATAATGAATGCCTAAAATGGCTGTTTTCGTTTTTAATTCTTGTACTGAAATGATGCGAGTCATTAAAGAAATAAGGAACAAAAACATAACCAACAACCAACAAAACGAAGACGAGCTTAAGTTACATAAACGTGAAAGTATGTAAAATGCAGTTCCTTTATGATTATTATTATTCTCTTTTTTTTACTTTACTTTGCTTAATTTAATTTATTTATTTTTGTATTTTTATTACCTACGATGATTGTTAAAATATGTATAAATTTTATGAGAAGAAAAGAAATTTGAGAAGTTTTGTCGTCATTAAACGAAAGAAAAAAAAAATCAAAATTACAAAGTAAAATAATTTGCATGTCGGGTTTGTACCGTACTTAAAGAAAAGAAAATATCATGTAAACAAATTACATATCGTTTGTATTGTTGTGTCGAGACCTCAAAGTATACATTAAAAAAAAATTATTACATTGTAATAACAGATATAAATTACACACAGTAAACAAAAAAAAAAGACAAAACTTCTTACCAATCTCGTTTCAATTTCTACATCAATATTTGTTTTCATCTTTCTTCGTGACTGTCCCAATACTGGTGTACATAAAAATATATCCGAGCTACGATAATCCTCATGTCCCAATATCCTATCCATTTCACATAGATCTGTAACTGGAGTTTTAGCTGCTGCATCGTACAACTCTTTAACAGCATTTGAACGAGTTTCTGGTGTAAACAGTGATGTTGATACATAACTACTCGATTTAAAGTGATTTTTTATTTGCACAAATGTTTCTAAGTCACTTTCGGCTGTAAATAAATAAAGAAAAACATTTTTATTAATTAATTGTTTAAAATAAAAAAAATATTTTTATAACATGGATTTAGGAGAAGGAACACAATCTTCACCTACAAAAACTGCTGAACGCTTATCACAATGATCTTTCCCATTTAACAATTTTTAATTGCATTTTTCGTTGCTTTAGCTATTACCTAGCCTATTGCGTGTTTCATAAATTCTGATTTATTAAAACTTTTATCGTATCTTATCTGTTTATTTAAAAAGTAAGTCTTGTAAGAAAACAATTAAGTTGCAGCATAGCAAAGAACATGTAATTACGTACGACTCAACCCAACCAATAATTTTTATTTTATTTAAAACAATCACTGGCTTTTTTCTGCATTTGTAACAAAACGAAAAAAAAATAAAAAAAAAACGCGCAACAATTTATTAAATAAAATACAAATAGCAGATAAGAATTTCAGTTTATTTATTTAATAATAAAATATTATTTATGTTTTTAAGATGAGAAAATTAAATAATAATTCTAGGGTCGTGTCAAATATAAATAATTTAATGTTTATTAAAATTAAAAAAAAAAATGTTTTGCTTATTTTTATTATAATTATCTTCTAATATTTGTTTATATTATAAGAAATGAAAAGAAAAGAAAAGAATAGAAAATAAAATAAAATAAAAAATTCTAGAGTGTAAGTACAGTGAGTAAATACAAAAAAAAAGGCAGAACAACTCTTCTTGTTCTCTGTATATTTCTGTTCATATTATATGCACTTGAGAAAACTACTTAATGCTCATGAAAGAAAATAAAAAATCATGTATAAAAGTGTAAGCTAGAAAAATATACTTGAAATATTCTTGTTGAAGATAAAAAAAAAGAATTTTTTTCCTTTTTTTTTTTGCTCTTACTGCTTTTTGTTTAATAAAAAAATGAGAAAATTAAATAAAAACGCACGATACAGTGAGAACTAGCATTTCTGGTGTTTGTTCTTAAATTACAATGTGTGTTAAGTGTTTTTATTATTCTTTAGTCACTACTAACAGGCATATTTTGTAAAGAAAATATTTTAAGCGAAAGTGCAAAGCTTTATGCAAGTTGTTCTTTAAAAAAATTATTTTTTATTCATAAGTAATATTAGCGAATATTAATCTCTAAAAATTATACAAACAATAGATGCATCGAGCATACGTGTTAAACAAGCGTATTTTAGGTACAAACGGGAGATGGAGAAATTACAAATTTACCAAGTTTTCACTGTATATAACATAAAAGAGACAAAAAGAAAGAAACAAATTTAATGCGTGTACATGAATTGAATTTATTGTAAGGAAATTGAATGAATGAAAAATAAAACATATTCTTTAACGTGAAATATTACATTAAACCACCAAGAATAATAACAATAATAATAATAACGACGACAATAACAACATCAACGCGCAATATCAAGCAAAACACAGAACCAGAAAAATGCGTAGGAAGGATGGATCTGGTTGTGCTTTTTTTTTATTTATTCTTATTATTATTATTATTATTATGACGATAAAAAAATGTCTATCAATGCTATTCAATTTACTTGAAAATTATGTTTAAGAATTTTTATTCTCTTTTTAACTTATTTACCCAACTAATGTGTGTAATTCTTTTGCACAATGATTAAACGGCATTTGAGTGCTTCTTCTTTTATTTTAATTGGTTTTTTGTGCTTCACTCAAACATAATTTCATACATTTTACTCTTTTATTACAATGTTGTTTTTTTGTTTTATCCAAGCATTGTTATAGCTCATGCTTTTTAATGTTTATAAACAAATAATATTGTACAGCATTCATATATAAAGCATGTAATTAAATTTGTCTTGTTTTTTTTGAATATTTCTTTTCTCTCATACAAATTATTTTTGTTTTTTATTTAGGTCGATTGTTGAATACAGAAAAAATTCATCTTTACTTGATTATTATTACACATTATCGAAGGTAACAAAAAATTCATCTCACTTCCAGTAAATAACCACGAAAAAAAAAAATGCAAAAATTGAATGAAAAATAATAAGAGAAAATTTAATTTATTTTATTAGTAGTGTGTGATTTTTGTTTCTGTATAATAATTTTATTACTTTTAGTTATAATAATAATAATAATAATAATTCCATTTTCTTATAATATTCAATTCTTCAAAGGCATACAAACAAAAAAATAATCTTGCGGCCAACTAATCGACCTTGTGAAGTTCACTTATTTTTTCTTTTACACCGAAGCTCATTTTTCATCAGTTCTTTTTTTATTTTACAAGATACAAATCTATTATTAAATAAAATAAAAAAAGAAACAAATCTAAATTCAGCTATTCAGTTTAAAAACAGATATTCACATAAACCACACACACGGAATAAGTAGCTTATAGCGATGTTTTTTTTTTTGCTGTGCGCTTTCAAAAGTACCAAGCAATAAATAATAAAAATAAATAAATTTATTCGCGATCAGCGATAGTCAATAGTTATTACACGTAAAAAATAGTCATAACTGGAACTTCTATAATTATTTTAAACTAAATATTTAAGGTAGTAAGCATTTGAAAGTCATTACCTAAGCATTAATAAAAATGATTTGATTAAACACAGTCAACACCTACTTTTCTTATTCTATTAAATGCACAACTATAATTAGTAGCTCGTGTTACATATATTTCCTTTAATTAAAAGCCAATTTTAGTTCTTGGAACTCAATTAAAACTCATTTATAAACCACAAACGAACTAAATATAACAAAACAATTAGACAAAATCAATATAATAATAAATTGATCAAGTTAACTAAATCAAAATGTTCACACAATCAATCAAAGAAGTGAACAAGCCACAACAAATCAAGATACATAAAACCACTATCAACCCTACTTAGAAATGAAAGCTTTATAACATTTTTGTTGTAATTAAAATATTAACTCGTGTTTATTAATAAATAATTTAATTATTGATAAACCGAAAACAATTTGTACATGAAAATATTGGCAAAAAAAAAATGTAATTAATCTACATAACTTACGCTTCGCATTAATCAATATCAACAACAATAATAGAATAATTTATTATCTAATAATAAAAACAAATTTTTTATAAATATCTTTGCAAATTTATTTAAGCAAAACAGAAGCAACAAATATTTTTTATTATTGTTTTCTCATTAAGATGGATTAAAAAAAAACAACAAATTAGCATACATTCTGGGATTATTATATTTATTTTTTCATATATAATTCGCCAACATCCGACTTTTGTTTATTGGCGGATATGTAAGAATTACATTTTATGATTCATCCCAACAAAAAAAAAGTATTAAGTCAAACGGATATCAATAGAAATAATAATGGAAATACTTTCAACCATGACGTGCTTTAAACCATACGATTAACGTTAACATTACCAACATGATAAAAAAATAACTGGCTTTAAATTAACATAATGTATGCTTGATGGATTTTTAGTTTACAATAAAAAAATAAAAAACTTCAAACTTTGATTGTTAATTCTAAAAAAAATTTAAAAACGTGTGCTAAATGCACGAATTGAACCAAAATGAAAAAAAAAAAAAATAAATAAAAATTCTTTTAACGTTCTTGCTTCCAGTTTAGTTTTTGCTTTCTTTTTTTTTGTGTAAACCAAATTCCTATAATATAATATTTAAAACAATAAAAAGCTCAAAATAGACGATTTTTTTTTACCATCTTTTTCTTTTTACAATCGATTGAAAACCAATTTTCTTTCTTACAAAAAAATGAAAAAAAGTAAAAGAAATGAACAGAATATCAAGTGTTGGTAATATTAACATACATGGTATTAACGAATTTTTTTTTTTACCTTAGCTTAATTTTACGCATTATAAATAAGCTGAAAAAAGTATTAAAAAATAGCATAAATACGAGCAATAAAAAAAAAAGGGCGCGCGATATGAAAGGTATTTATTTTCATTTTCTTTATATAATAAATATTTCATTTTTGAAAAATAATTTTCGGAATAAAAACATATAAAAGTACCAGAAGAAATATGATAAAAATATGGTTTCTTATAATTAAAGATAAAGTTTCTTCATTGAAGCCATACATTTGAACTTAATGTGGAAAAATATTTTTTTTTTGTTTTTGGTTGAAGACGACGACGACGTACATATTTCACAATAATAACCAATATGAAATGCAACGTAACGCAATTGTGCAGTGCGAAGATTAACAAACAAAAACAAATTATTTAAATTTCTTAATTAACTTCTTTTACATTTTTGCGTTACTTAGTTTTCTTATTATTTTAATTTTTTTGTTTTCTTTAAACAATAACGTAATGGGGAAAAAATAAAAAGCTTAACAACATAACTAACAAGAGAAACAAACAGATTATGTTTATACATTTTCGTAAATTATGTTCGACGAAATATAACAATGAACATATAATATTTTTTTTAAACATGTTTTTACAATTTTTGTTTTTTTTTTCTTTTTATTAAATATTCTTGTGCATAAATAAACAATATCATTAAATGTACAGTGGTGGTTGGTACAATCATTATTATTATTATGGATTATTCTATCAATACTAATAATGCCTATAAAAACCTGAAATTAAGTGTTAAGTAAAATATAATCAAATAAAACGAAATAATTGTAATAATCGTTAGTTAGAAAGTGTGTACTCTGTTACACCTTAATTAAAATTTATTGTTGCTCTTTATTAATTATTAATGTCTCTGAGTTCACAATAAATAAGAAAGCAGAAAATTAAATGTCATAAGTATTAACAATTACTGTAATTAAAATAAAAAGCTCATATATTTAGCAAAAACAGTGCAAAATACACACTCAGTAACTCAATGAATAAAAGTGAGATTCAAAAAAAGAAAACCTTTAGCACGCATTAACCATGCTACAAGAGCACTTACTGTAATTTAATAAAAAAAAAAAAATTCTCTACTTGCATAAAGTACTTTAATTAGAGGTTTGTTTTTAAATAAACAGAAGAAAAAAATTGTTTTGTTAAGAAATATGTTTGTTGAATTGTATGCCCAGTTAAACACATTAATCCATGTAAAAAAAACAACAACACCCAAACAGCACATGATAACGACAATAAATTTAAGTTTTTCCTTTAAAAAAACAAAATAAAATAAATATGAAAAGCTTATAAAACACAAAACCAGCATATGTTTAATACGATTTTTTTTATATTATTATTATTATTGTTTTTATTTTGTTACTAATAAAAATAAAGGTAATTTGTTAACAAAACAATTCTATTAACACAGTAAAATAACAATAAAATAAAAACAAAACCAATTAAATTATTTCATATTTTATTCTATTAGTACTACGAAATAACAGTTGATGTTATATAAAAGGGAAAACGTACACAATTATTGCACTCTTCAATTATGTGCGGCCAATTTTGTTAATTACATTTAAAGAGACACCAGTACAACAATAATAATAATAATAAAAAAAGAAAACGATGATACAAAATTACATCGGGCACAAACATGAAATGGGGGTGAAGAAAAAAAAAACTGTTTCGTTTCCTGTTTCTCATTTTCCTGCTTATGTGAATTGAAAAGAACCTTTGAATTTCGTAAACAACAATCAAACTTGAAGTAACACGAAAACCAAAAACTGTATAATAAACCCCCAACTACCATCATTTCGCTTACCTCAGACACTAAACAATAATAAAAATGTTAAATGGCCCAAGTAAATTTTAACATTTAACCATTTTCTATTTTAATCACACTTTATGTCCTTTTTTTGTTTGAAAAATATTATTATTATCAGTAAAAAAGTCCTCAAAAAAAAAAAAAGTGCAAAATTCTCTTCAACAACACAATAAGGCGACACGTTTACATTATGAAAAGAAAAGAAGAAAAAAAAGCCAAAAACCACAAACATCTCACTTGTTAGTAAGTTTACCAACAAAAAATGAAAAATTTAACAAAAGAAGGAAAAAAATAGCTGCCAAGTTCAAACGTCCTATATGAGCAAGACTAAAGCTACCCCAATTTGTAATTGTTCATCATGTTCAAATGGGTGTTGGCTGGTTTTACCATTAAGAAGTCATTGTACTTTACAAGTGTATTGTTTCCTGTTTTTTAGTTTTTTGCTCTTTACAAAAAATTTTCGCAAACGACATTTTTTCACCGTGGATATACAAAAGTTTAAAGATAAAAATTACACAAGAAAACAGAAAATAAGGAAAAAAAAAAGAAAGTAGAAAATAAAAGAGGTCAACATTATTTATTTATATATTTCATTAGAGCTTTTATTTCCTTACTTATGTATTCAAATATAAACATCGATTGTTATCAAATTATTTATTTATACAAAGAATTTACATAAAAAAGTAAATAGAGAGAGAGAGAGAGCTATCAATGCTAATTTTTTATTTGTTTATCTTTATTTTTATTATTATTTATTGTATGCTAATTAATGGATATTAAATGCAAAAAAAAGGAACAGAAAATACGCATATTTAAAAAAAAAAACGGCAAAACAGCATATAAAAATCCAAAAATAATTAATTAATTACATTAAAAATAAATTTAACAGAATTATATGTAGTAGAAAAGCATAAAAACATAATTTCAGCATAATTTAGGGGGTATACAAATAAAAGGAAGATAATAAAACCCAATGATACAAATTTTTTTTGACAAATTTAACGGAAAAACAAACAGAAAAAAAATAATTCAAAATCAATACATTAATAACAATTTTGTGTGATTTATGTTATTTCTTGATTTAGCATTTTCAGTATCAAAATGTCTATGCTTTTTTTTTAAACTTATTAACAAAGTTATGCTGCGACAAAGTTAAGCACACAAAAAATAGCAGAGCTACCCAGCTACAAACCAAATAATTTTTTTATTGATCTTTTTATCTTCCCATAGAATAAAAAAATTATAGCTGGGAAAAGCAAGGAAAAATTGTCCTTTTTGCCTGGCATATAAAATAAATCCTATACATATTGACTTTTAAATTGCATATTTATATAGCAATACACGTAAACCTAACTGCGTGACTTTATTAAATTTTCCGAAAGCTATACATACAAAAAAATGCAATTCTGTAATCAAAAGTCCGTGAAGTTTTATCACCATGCGATTACGTATTTAAGAAGAAAAGTGCCAGCAGTGTAACAACAACAGGATAATAAAGGGCTGATAACCATAGATTTTTAGAAGGAATTTCTTCCTTTTTCCTTAGTGATTTAATATTTATACATTTCTCCCCATGCAACAAAAAAAAAAAAAAAAGAAACACCAAATGGGAGTAAATAATAAAGGAAACTTTCTACTATCCTAATACTTTGAATGAAGTTTTTTTTATTACTATTATTCAGGAACACGAATTGAATGATTCTCAAGAGTACGGAAAAGGCACACACAAAACAAAAAGTTAATATTAAAGAAGCAAAGATTTATTTTATAGATTTTCAATAAAATGTCATCACCCTTCCACATCTACTTATTGACCGCAAAAATATCTAAGTTTAGATGAAAAAAAAAATAAAAAAAAGAAATAAGAAAAGAAAATTTTGCTTTATAAATTGTTTTCGATTAAAATAACAACACCACCAGTATAGCCTGATTTTCCAGATTTCAACACATTTTTTTTTAGCAAAATAATTTGCTGTGTGGTGGTGTGATGTTTCTTCTTTTAAATACCAGAAGTAGCGAAAAAATAAATAACAAACACAGGAAAGAAACTGCCATCAATAAACACAACTTTTTTCCACTCTGTTTAATTTTTCCTCATCAGTGAAGTTGTTATTGTTGTTGACTTTATAACTTTCTTTCACAATTATATATCGTACAGAGAATTTTTGCGTATACTTCTATTAAGAATTCTTATATGCCTTTTTTATGTTCAACTTTTAATCTGCTATGAGTTATTAAACTTTATTTTCTTCCTTATTTATTATATTTGTTTGTTTATTCAGTTATTATTGGTGATTAACGACGGATATTTATATATTAATGTTATTTGTTTATTTTATTAAATAATTACTCATTAGTGTAATAAAAAATTATAATAATTAATAACAATAAACCGATTATTTATAAATAAAGAAATTATGGATGAGATAAATTAGAATTAACGTAAACTAATCAGACAGCAATAAATGAAAACATTTTTCTTTTTTTTTTACCACGAAACCAAACAAGCACCAATTCTGCCAATAAAACCACAATTAAAGTATTTTATTTCAGTTTATTTTAATTTTTCAAAACCAAAATCCGATATGTGACATATATATATATATATAAAACCACAAATAATAAAATCACCCTCTTACATTAAGTTTAAAAATAAATAGACTTAGCGTATGACGATGATAGGAACATAATAATAATAAAAAAGAAAGAAATTAAATAAAATAAAAACGGAAGTTAGTGCGTGTTCAACGTGTTATTACTCTACCCTATTGTGGTTTTTATTTTTATTTCTTTTAACAACAAATATTCTAATCGCATATTTATAATATTTTTTTTTGTTTTTAACTCAAAGTTCACGTAACAAAAAAAAACAACCCTTTTCCATTATTATTTTCTGTACAAACAAAAATTTACAAAAATTCCTTTCAATATTTAATAAAAATACAAAAAAAAAAGCCAACGTAATTTTAATATTATTATTATTTTTCTTTATTCTATTTCCTTTCCTGCTAAAATAGTTTTAGCTATAACAAAAAAATACACAAAAACCCGTGAGGAATATATTTTTGTATTATTATTATGCGAAAAATTTACATTAAAACGACGTTTAATCTGCTTTTTATTATTCTTATAAAGCAATAATAAGGTTTAACGCGAGAAAATGCTTATCTAACAATAACTCAAAATGATAACTAGATATTTAAACACTAAATCATAAAAGTCTACTACGCGAAATATTAAAATAAAATTGTAATAAAAATTGAAAATATAATTGAAGAGTTCATACAGTAAACTCAAAGGATACGATGCAGTAAAATTACAGTAAAAAGTCTATACTAAAAGTCTAACAATATACTATAGAAACTTTATTGCAAATTTACTTTTTTATTTTCGTCTATCAAGGATATAAAAAAGACATCAGAAAGCATTGTAAACAGATCAATTTCTGTTAAAAATTTATATCATATATACAAATTTGGCAATTTTCTTTCTTATTTATTACAAAGGTAAACCTAACGTAAGTAAAATAACTTTAGAATTGACAATAAAAAACAAAATTACATAATATTTGACCAAAAGAAAACATAATAAAAGAAAAGGAATGCCATATACTTCACATAACATTAGCATATGTTACATTATATTATAGTTTTATGCCGCCTTTGGCTGTAGTATACAAAATTTATCCAATATTCTTTAAAATAAATAACAAGAATAAAAGGATACAAAAAAAAAAAAGTTGTTCAAAAAATTCCTGTCATGTTTCAAAACAAAAAAAAAAAACAGACAAAATTCTCTCTTTTAATAATAAAATTAATTAAATTAATTTTGTTTTTTTAGTATATAAACCGACAAAGGAAGAAAAAGTATTTTTTTTTTGCGCTTTCGACAAAACAACACCGTTGCATATCACGAGTGAGGTGAATTACAGTAAAGTGATGATGAAAAAAAACAATCTTTATTTTTGCCAAAAAATACCGAAAAATAATATTAAATAAAATAAACAATTGTATGCATTATAGCGAGAATAGCAGATGTAAAATTGCAGACATAATCAATTATGTTAAAACTGAACAGAACAACACAATAAACATCAGTAGCTGCTGCACCAACGACAAATAATACATCAAAAACTAGGAACATAATTTTGTCATTTTTCATTGTAATGTACAAACAAAAAAATTATAGTACTTGGGGTTAATTTTATTTACAAATAAAATTCATAAAAATAATTAAAAGCATATTAAATTTCATAAATAAATAATTAATTAAGCGTCCATCAATCAAAATATACAAAAGACAACAAATAAATGAAAACTGCAGTGATGTTGCCTTTAAAAACAATTTACTGTATTATTGGAGTGCTAAAATATTATGGAAAAAATATAAAAATGTTTTGGTGAGAATAAATTAATTTTAATTTAAAGAATCTCTTTCTTGTGTACCGCTCGCTTGATGTTTACAACTAACTTAGGTGTGCTTAAAAAAACACTCACAGCTGGTGAAATTTTTCGCACAAACGGCATTATTATAAATAAAATATTGTATTGGAAAAACATTGGCGTGTTTTACACATTCGAAAATGCACCAATAAAAACTTTTTTAATTAAAAAAAAAAAAAAATAATTAAATACTACATCTGGCTGTTTTCATGTACAACACAGAATTAATCCAAAATCAAAATGTTTATACATTAATAATCAGTGCTCGCAATTCCCATAATCTATAATCGAAATGCACCAAAAATAGAAAAAGAATTAATTTATTAATATTTAAACGTTTTTGTCTGTTTATTAAACTCTTAACCATGTTTAATCGGTAAAAAACAAATAAAAATTTTCAAACAAGAGAATAAAAAAAAAAGAATTTTAACAAATCAGATTAAATTAAGTGACATAAAAAACTCGAACATCACCACGAAAACAATCTTAAATCGAGTGAATTAAGAAATGTAAACAAATAAATAATTCCATATGGATAAACATACAACTGACGATATTTATCCTGTTTATTTTATCGTCAAATAATAAAAATAAAAAAAAAGACTTAAAATCTCTTATATAAAATATGCGTCGCTTGTCTTAACACATAATCAATGCATTCATCAAGAAAAATTATTGCTTGTTATTATTGTAATAGTTACGAAATAAATTTTCTTTCCTTTTCCTCCTCTCCTTATAACAATTTGTTAATTCTACCATCTGTTAAATAGAAATATTAAAAAAAAAAAAAATCACACAAGGTATATAACGTAGGCGTTAGCGGATGAATGCAACGGGAATTTATTACTTAGGAGGAGACAAAAACAGATTTTTATTACTTATATTTAGTATATGAAATTTTTTAAATATTTCCTTTTTATCATGAAAAAATAAGAAACATTTTTAAAATAATAATCAAATTAATAATGCAGTAGATAAAAAAAAAAGTTTATTTGTTGAAGCGAACAGGCAGCAGCTGACTGCATTTTTATTTTCTATTATAATAAAAACAACCTATGTGAACAAAGCAAATTCCAAGATTTTTATTCGATCTAAAAAGATGCCAGCAGTGTTGTAAATTAACAAATATTACGCATTTATGTTGCTCTGTACAGAATTTTTTGTATTTATTTTCACTAAAATACAGCACTCGTTAGCACCATAAATACTACAAATAAAAATCACAGCGTTACGCGATAAAAGAGGTAAACATTACTACATCAAGAAATTTCTAAATAATTTCTTAAAAAAAAAAAAGAAGAAATCTCAGAAATTGCATTGTCGTCTGCTTAATTTATATTAAATTTAACCAAAAAAAAAAAAAAAAATCAACACATGTTATTGTGCATTCTAAAGAGACATCATCAACAACATTAACCGAAAAAAATATACCTTTAAATAAACTACACTAAATGCATATTTTAACTAGAACACTGAAATTATAGAAAAATAAAAAGATTCTAAAAGCGATGCACCAACTTAACACAAATACTCCGAGGCCTGCGGTATTATTTTTAGACACAAACATTTTTTTTTATTGTCTGGCGTTTTTTTCTTTTTTATTTTTGGTTTCATCAACTATTTTCATTAATTAATAATTTTTTTTTTTAATCTTGCTGCTTTAAAAGAAAATTGTGTATTATTAGCACTAATTAGTATGTATTTAAAAATATATTTTTCTTTTCTTCTATTTATAATTAATTAAACTGAGTGATAAAAGAATTTGCAAAGCATTTTATTTTTTTTTTTTGTATTTAATTAATTAATTTATAATAATGCTTAATGTTTTACTTTTAAAAGCAATTTATGCTTTCATGGATAACAATGAGTTGCATGTCAGTCAATTTCAACTAATTGCAACGTTTTATCTGTTTACCTCGTGACACAATTCTCATTTAAAAAATGATCAAACAAGAATAAAAAATTCCTTAAATCCTTTTTGGATAGAAATAGTTCTTTCTTGCGCTTCCATTTTTAATGTAAGTTTGCGACATATTTTATATACGGTACTCTAATGAGTCGCGAAACACCATTTGAATATCTAATTGGTTTTATACTGTCAGTTTTCTGGTTGTTTGAGGTTTACACAACTATGTACGCCCTTTTACTGAGCCGAATCATAGAGATTAAAGATTTACATTGCATTTAAATTAGTATGCTAAGATAAGGTTTTTTGTAGGTCATAAATCACAATAATGTGTTTCAGGAAACTTACTTTTAAAATTTTTTTTACATAATGGCTATAAATTCTCTTAAAATAAAAGATTTAACAACATTTGATGGGTATAGTTTAGTACACGGTATGCGTTGAGTAACAAATTTATTATAATTTAAATTTATAACATTTAAAATAAAGAGTGTTTTATACCAGTGTTTCACATACAAAATGCAATGACTTTATTAATTATTTCATATAAAGCAAGGCAACTCATAGTAATATAAAGTAATAATAAGAAAATAAATACTAAAAAAAAAAAATTATTACTATCTTTTATGGTAATAAAAGTATATTTATAGCCACATAATAACATGTTTATTTTTATGATTTCTTTCTTTTTGTTTTATATCTTTCTCTCTTCTAATTTAGAAATAAAAAAAAAATTAAAATAAATCACAGATTGTGCTAATAGCTGGTTTTCAGATAAAATATTGAATCTAATGGTAGTGGTTAGAGAAAAAGAAGGAAACAAAATATTTTATAAATTATCTACGGTAGTCTTTTAAACTTTTTCAATTTTCTATAAATAAATAATTAATTTTTATTAATAAATAACCATGATGATCGTCGTTTCCTGATATTTCACACAATAAAAGTTAAAAAAAAAAAGAACAAAAATAATAATGCATTTATGGTAAATAATTTCTCATTATGAAAGAAGCGAAGCAAAATTGAAAAAAAAAAAATAAAAACGCCGCTTTAGCTGCACCCAAAACATATTTTGTGTTTTTTTTTAAAGATAAAACCTCGGAAAATTACATATGAAAATGAATAGAATACGCAACATATGGTTCCCGTTATGAGCTGGCTTTACAAAAAGATATTTATTTTGTAATTTAAATAATTTATTAAATATTCAAAAACTGTTGTCTTGATAGTCGCTATACTGTTTTATTACTAATTTTTTTTTTTTTTTTTTGTTTGATTCAATAAGAAAAGAATAAAAGCTAAATTGCAGTAAAACACCTTAATCACGTATTATTATGTTAGTTATTTCTCTAATGGAATCAAAAATGATTTTTAATGAATACCGGATCGATGAATCAATAAAAATTATTAATAGAAACACTTTTTAAGTGTCGATAATATAATATGTATGGATTTTCATTTAAATGTTAGTTTAATCAAAGGCGGTGGTTATGATCATTAGTTTTTATTAGAATCATTTGTTTGAAAAAGTAAATAAATAAAATACCATTGTGTATTGGCTATTGTTTAATTTTCTTTCCTTTAAGAAAACGACAATTTTCTCATAAAGGTAATTTGTTAACCGTTTATTTACTAATTAAGAAAAACATTTATTACATCGAAAAAAAAAACAAATACATTTTTGGGGCTGCATAACAAAATAAAAAAATCCAAATTAATTAGAACAAAATTATTTAATTAAAACATTTCAATCACGTTGAATTGTTTTATTTGTTAAACAATAAAAAAATGTTTGTTTATTTGTTACAAAAAAGAAATAAAATTGAAATTAAGAAAAAAGATAAAAGAGAAAAAATAAACGTGAAGCACGTTTTATATCCACCATAATGCTTTTGACAACATCAAGTGTACATAATCGAAAAACTTATTTATTATTTTTTTTTTTTACATAAAGCCACAAACAAAACAATTATTCAAGTGATTTCAAATTATAATAATAGAAACGAAACAACTAAGTATAAAATAGAAAAACTCGTAGAAAAACTTTTGATTGACTTATAAATATGAAAAAGCATAGAAAATATAAATTTGTTTGTTATTAAAATTTCAATTAAAATTATAAACAAAAATATAATTAAAGATATACACAATGTTGATGTAATAATTACAGAGAATCTTCACACATGTCATTATTGTAACTCATATACTTTAATGGATTCTTAATCATTTCTCTTTAAATATAATTTCAACAATACTTGTTGTGTGGTTTTATTCAATCACTTTTCGTATTTTTATTTTTATTTTAATTGAATTTTACAAAGAATTAATAAAAAAATCTAATAAAACTAATAGATTAAATTCGTTTCATTTATTTATTTATTATTTATGATGATAAATGTTATTTTATAACAATAAAAAGTTTTGTTTAATTCACTTGAAGCCAACAAGTTTTTCCTTTAGGAAAAATAAATCTCCGTTAATAATATTTATAAACAGTAAACAAAGTGCATAATAAAAATAGTTGCAGTGGTTGTTAAACGAATTAATTGTGTGTTGAAAGGAAAAAGAAAAAATAAATAAAAAACTTGCAGAAAACTTTATTCACGAGCTTAGAAAAAAAAAACTTGTGTGTTAATATTATAGAATTTCATAGAGATTTGTATTTTTATAATAAAACAAACCACGTACTGTCTAGCGTCTGGTACAAGAATACATTTTTTCTTATTAAAAAAATCTTTAAACTTTCCACGTGCACATCGAAGAAAAATGTTAAAAAATTTATAATCATTAACAACATTAGAACTTAAATGTTTTTTGATTTTCGTTTAGCATAGCATAACTCTTCAAGTAATTTAATTAAAATTGTAATTGAAATGTCAAGTCTGTGTTATGCACACCTCAATTTTGTCAGATAATTTCACGGATAAAGTTGAAAAGCCCAGCCGCAGAGTATTCTTTTTCTTTTTTTTTTTTTTTGTATTTTTCAAACACACAAATTTCAATCACATTTTTTAATAAGTGTTAATGAACTTTTATTGCTTTTATTTTTTGATATGATTTAAATTTATTATCAACCCGCACCAGGGAGTTTTTTTTTATTATTATTTTTATTTCTCATTTGATTCTTTAACTTTTGCTCCAAACTACAAAAAAAAAAAAAAAACTATAAAAAAATATGATTTATGTTTTGGTTTTATTTTATTAATATTTGTATTCAAACCATTGTCAATATTATTAATTTTATTTTAAAATTTTTTTTTTATTGAATAAACTTCATACCGATTATGTTCAACAAGAGTTAATATAATAAAAACGGTTAACTGTTAGTATTTTCTAATGCTATCGACATTGACAATTTATCACGGATGTGAACATCTAATTCATTTGAATATAAATTATTATAAACAAAAAACCACACACAACGAACGTATTATTACTTTTTTTTTATTAAATTTCACGGTTTGATTGGTTTTATTTCAATTAATTATGCTACTGTCTACACGAGGAATACATAAATAAAAGAAACAATTAAAGAAATTTATATAAAACCAAATTATTAATTAATTTTAATTAAATTTTAAAAATGTGTGAAAAAAAAAAAAAAATTCAACGTAATTGTTTTTAAAACTCAATTATTATACTAGCAGAAAGAAAAAAGAAAAACTATTTTCACAGGTCATAATTATTAAATTAAAAATACTAATTAAACTAATAATTTTTTTTTCTATTATCCTGTGTTATTTATTTGCATTATTCTCATTACCGCATATACTTTTATTTTTATTGTTTTATTAAAAACTTTATTATCATTAAAAATTAACTGTTAATTACAATAGAGACATAAATTTATTTGTTTTTCGTTCAGTAACACATTTAAAAGTATTAAACCAATAGCACAATTGTGAAAATATATTTTTTTAAAGGCATCGTAAATTTGCTTATAACATGTAATTCAAACACTCCAATTGCATAGAATATATACTTTGATAAAAACTATTAAAAATTGTTTAAACAGATAAGAAATGGAAAATTTAAATAAAGAAACAGTGGAATTATACGAAAGCATCAAGAAAATAGATAAATAACCTACGTTTCGCTTACTTTATGTAGTCATTTAGTTTTTTTTTTATTATTATTATTATTTTTTCTTTTACATAAAACTAATCGGAAATTTTTCTATTTTAACTAATTAATTAAATTAACAAGAAGAATATAGAGAGAAACATTTTTTTTTTGTAAAATCACGAATGATAGATCGTCTCTTAATGATTATAGAATTAATTTTTTTTTTTATAATAAATAATTTCTTCATTTAAAGTTTATACGATGCAACAGCAGCATATAACAACAGCAGAAAATTTTATGTTTTTTAAAAGAAAAATAATAAAAGATTAGAAAAATGTGATAAATATTTTAACTTGTTAGCACCAGTGTAAGACACGAACCGAACCAGTTAGCTAGGTAACTAACCAAACAAATCAACAATTATTATCGAAAGCAAAAATGTAACAAAGAAATGTCGTTTATATTATTACCCTGAGTGTAAATTACTGTTATTAAAGATATTCTTTTTTTAAGAGAAAGCCTTTTTTTATCACAAAATGCAGTTATTAATTAGCTTATTAACTTGTTATGTAAATGAAGAGTTATTTAAAGAAGAAAGTCATGATAAATTTCATAGAAAAATAAAACAGAAAAAAAAAAATCTATTTCCCATCGTAGAAAATGAATATAAGACCATAGGGATTTTATAAGCAAATATGTTGGATTTCTGTCAAATTAACAGTAATAAAATAATTTGTGTAATAAACACATTGGTAAAAGGTAAAAGTAATTTCCCACCAAACCATTGCATTGCAGTTTTTACATATTCTTCACATTTGTTAACATCGTATGACCTCCAAAGGATTAATTTATCTAATCTTATAAAAGCAATTAAATTTTTTTTATTATAAATGTTAAAGTTTTCTTAATTAAAATTTCATTTTAAATAAATGCTTTTAATGGTTTAACTTTAATGCAATAATGCTAGTTGTTATAAGAAAATTAAAAATTTCAATTATAACCATACAATGTTTTCCATTTTATTTCTAAAACTCTTTAAGAAATGTTTATTTATTTGTTAAATTTATATATATTTTTATTCAAAAACTAAATGCCATGTATTAAATCTTCAGAAACGATTAAAAACGCTGCTTGGTGAATTTTATTTATGTTTTTACATAACAAAACAGAAAAAAATAAATAAATAAGAGAATCATCTATTCATAAATAACAAAAAGTTGTTGTCGTTATTCTTCATGCTGTCGTTGTTGTTAAAACAACGACAAATACAAAATAAAAAAAAAAATCCAACAAATGACGACAATGATTCTTTCTCTACATGTTTATAACGATGATGTAAAATTACATAAATAAACAACGCAATTTACAATTACAACAACGCAGAAAAAAACCAACAATGAATTTTCCCTCATAACTTACAAACCAAAAAAAAAAAAAAAAAACGAAGAGAAAAAAATTAATCACAATTAATGTGACATAATTTTGTCTTTTTTTTTTTTTTTTTTTTTTGTATCTTGACGTAAAATAATATAAACACTGTACAGAATCTAAATGCGATTAAATATTTGTAATAAACACTACGCAATGAATAAATTTAATTTAAATACCAAAAACAAGCAATACACAAATCATGTGTTTACAATTCACTGGCGATATTTTTATTATAAAATATTAATATTATTCGTCATTGGAAATACATATATATTATTAAAAGTGACAGCAAACAGAAGAAAAAGAAATATAATAAAAATATGTTTTACTTGTCAACAGAAACGAAAAAATATGTTTCACACTTATCAAAAAATATGTCATAAAATATTATTATTATTATTATTATTATTATTATTATTATTATTATTGATATACAAAAGGCCGACAAAAATCTAATCAAATAAGAAATTTAAAGAAAACATAATTCTCTTAATAAAAACCATTTTTGTTGCAAAAATTATTAATCATAAGCAAAAAAAATTTAGCCTAGCGCTTAGTTTCAATAATAGAAATAAATTAAATCAATTACATTACATCATGTATTGTAACTGTGCTTTAAGTAACGATCTATTGTTTTAATGTCGCTTCTATTTATGTACAAGACAAAATAATATCATAAAAAAGTAATTCTAATTTACTAATTAATTCCTGATTGTGCCATTTTTATTAATATTATTACTATTATTGATATTTACGTTATGTTATAAAAGTAATACAACTAAGTAACATTCCTTAAAAAAAGGGTTATAATAAAAATGGTCAAATTTCTGTTGAACTCTAAAAGCTTTAATTAATTAATTACTTTATTGTTTTGTTAAAATTATTTTTCTTCTTTTTTATCTAATTTTGTTTTTTTTTTTTTCTTTTAATACGAATTTCTTTACTTTTTTGGTTGATTAAATATGGTTTAATTAATTTATTGTTGAATGGTTGGTTGGCTTGTTTATGCCAAATATAATAAAAGAATATTAGTATCGAATAGTAAAAAAAAATAGTCATTGAAAATGTTTATTTTCGTCTCAACGAAACATAAATACATAACCATAGCATAGAAAAAACAACAACCACAATAATAACAACAACAACAACAAAAATATAGAAGCTTATGCCCTTCTTTTAATTAACGTAATGGGATCAGGTCATATCAGCTCATCGTGTTTTCTTTACTTAGATTTTTTTTTTTTTATTATTAAAAAAGTATAATTCATGATGTTTGCTTTTTATTATTATATTTTTTTTTTTTGCATTGTTTTCTGTGCTTTTACTTTCGCGATTTTATCAACAAATAATATTCACAAACAACAATAACAATACAGCAGCGGTAACGTAAAATAATATTAAAAGAAAGTAGTAGCAACAGCGACGCGACAAAGTGATAATATTAATTTATATATATTTCTTACGAAAAAGATAAATGATATACATAAAAAACAAAACTAATTCTATAATTATTAAACTCTCATTAATGAATTAAAACAAATAATTTAATTAATTAAACGCACAAATAAAATTCAATTTTCTTTCATTAAATAGATTTAATTGACCCAGTTTCTTCTGTTATTAATATTATTTTTATTATTATTATTATTACTGTGAAATTTATTAAACATAAGATTGTGCTAAGTTTATATTTAAATTAAAATTTTTAAAAATAACTTTTTAGTGAATAGATTAGTTATTTGATTAATATATAAAAAGTAAAATAAATTTTTATTATAAAAAAAAATCATGAAAAAGAATTAATTTTTTTATTTATATTTGATAATTATTATTAATAATTTGGGTCTTTGATCAAATATTATATAAAATTGTTTAAAATTTTACCCAATATCCTTTAAAATTATTACGGTTGTATCCGAGACATTATTTTGTAATTAACGTCTCGTTGAAATGGAGTCACCTTTTTATGTTAAACTCGCTTAATACAAATAAAATTACCAATTTAAAAGCACAAAAATTGCTTAATAATTACATTAGCATGGTAAATAAATAATAAAAAAAGGTGAGAAAAATGACTCAAAAGCCACAAAACTACAAAAACCGAGACAATCAAGTTTACCTTGATTATTTGCTATAGAATTTTGCTTGTATTGTTTTACCACAAATTTTTTTATTCATTTCACATGAATGAACTTTCAAAATAAAAACTTGTGGTCTTTTACCTGGTATCAAATTGTAAAGTTAATTATTATTGAATAAATAGATTAAATTACATATTTAATTAATTAAAACACTAAATAGTTTTGGATTTTAAAAAGTTTTTTTTTATTTTTGTTTCTTTCAGTTTAAATTACTGATGACCAAAAATTTCCAACGTAAATAAATGAAATTAGTTGAAACAAAAATACAAACAAACTATTTATGATTTTTAATTAATAAGAATTGGCATCATGACAAAAAGAAAATCAAAAAATAAATATAATAAATAGAAAAACCAGAGATAATGAATTGAACGATTGTAGACTTGAAGAAGACGTCAAAAAGCAGAAAATAACTTGTGAAGCCCTTCACAGTCTTATTTATTTAATTCATTTCTTTGTAACTAAATAAATAATTAAAAAAATAAACATAATGAAAACCAGAAAATAAAATCAATTCAAAAACTATATATAACAAAATAATAATTGCATAACACAGTTTGTATCACCAGGGTATAATATCCCACATAGCATGTAGGAAAAACAACAAACAAATAAAAGTTGTGTAAATCAATCGTTTATTATTATTAATATAATAAAATTGGATTTCAAAAGTAATAATCACTAGTTTAAGCTATTTTTATCAATATTATTTTCTTATTTTATTTAGTTTGACAGGACAACTCGCGTTAAAAGTTAAATAATTGAAGCTAACAAGTAGTTTAAATTATAATCATTTATTAGTGCAATTATTATCAAAATACTCAGTTGGTGGTAACGTGAATACTAATCCTTACATTTGTTTGCATTTTATACCGAAGATCATTAAACAGTAATAAAAGTGAGAGTATTGTTAAGAGGGGAAAATAAAAATAACTAGCGTGATTTACTTACTTAAAAGCTTTTATAAAATGCAATTCAACAATTTATCGTAACAATTTTAAAACCTACAACCAAATAAATAAATAATAATTGTTATAATAATCTAAACAATATATAAAAATAGCATATGGGATTATTATTATTTATTTTTCATCTAGAAAAAAAAAAAAAAAAACTCAACAAAATATTCGTGATCAATAATATAAATATTTTATTTCTCTCTTATATTCGTTTGTTAAACACTAAACATTATCATGATTTTCGGTATCATATTTTATGTTATTTATTACTAACGAAAGAAAAATATAACCTCAACACGGTTCTTGGCGAAAAAAAAAAAAAAAAAAAAAAGGAGAAATAAAATGTAACATCAGAGAGTTAAACAATTATTAAAATGATAACAATAAATATGTCTAGACTATTTTTGTAATAAAAAAAAATAAAATAAAATAAATAAAAAGTATCGAAATATAATACTATTTTCCGGACGTGATATTTTAAATTGGTTTAAAAGCACAAAAAAGGGAAAAACTTTTACAAAATAACTAATAACAATAGTATTATTTGTTTTTATAAATTAAAATTTATCTCTAGTCCATGTAATAACGTAATCCAATTAATATCATTTTTATTTATTTTTTCCATTTTAATTAATTTTATAAATTATTTTATTTTGTTTAATTATCATAGAAATAAACTCTATTTGAATAAAAATTTAACACTAATTAAGAGATCACTTCATACAAGTTTAAAATGATAAAATAAATAAATTTAAATAAAGCGAAATATCGCGACACAACAAAAAAAATGTAAATTTTATTAACTTTTTTTTCGTTTTGTTTTTTGGTTTTACGATTTTTTTATCTTTTTATGCTTTTATTTCACGCCCATTCAACACACAAACTAACTGTACATACAATTAATCAATAAAACTTTAAATTTTATTTTTATTTACATTTATTTTTATATCAAAACAAACATTTTCGTTATTCACGAAATAAATTTAAATAAATAAAAAAAAAAATTTTTTTTGGTACAATATAAAAATCATGCAAAATTTAATTCAGCCTATTTTTTACAATATTGACTTTCTGGTCATAAAAAAAAAAAACAAAAAAAAAACAATAAGATGAAATTCAAAACTAAAAACAGCCAACAAGCGCAGCCAAACAACATAAAACAGAAAACTGATTTAAAACAATTCTTTTTTGCGTTATATATTGTTTGTTTGTTATCATCTTAAACTTCTTTTATTATTTTTTTTTTTTTATTGATGATTTTCTTTTTTGTTCATTATTTAAATAAACTTTACTGGACGATTCATAAGAAACAATATGAAATAATATAGAAGAGAAACCACTGTCGCTTATAAAATATTCAAAGAAAAATAATAATAAAAAAAACTGTTGTTTGTGGTTAGTTTTCCAGTTTTATTATGCTTCGGTGGTAAGAGTACAACAAAAAAAAATTGAGAATAAATATAAGAATTTGATACTTAAAAAAAAATCATTTCTGCTTTCATCAACGTAGTCTCGAAAAAATATCTTAAATCACTTCATCTTCTGCAAAACACAAAGCATAAAGCAATGACTTTCTTGTAACAAATTTATTTTAAACATCAAGAATATTTATTAAGGGATAATTCTGTTCACGGTAAGTTATCTGGATAGTATTGCTAAGAAAAAAAAACTGAAACGGAAGTAACGATAATAATTTAACAGCTTGAAAGTTTATAGATTGAAAAATTTGTAAAAACAAGTAGCTTCTAAAAAAATATTCAACAATAAGACAACTAATTAAAGTCCATCCACATTAATTTAAAAAAATAATATTTCATCACAAAACTGCTCGGTTGTACATTGCTGTATTTTCTTTATTATTATAGAAAGAAGAAAGATTATTGATGATGTAACCAAAGGAAATTTCATGAAAAGATTACATTCAATACAATAATAATAACAAAATAAACAAAAGCACAGACAGTTTGAATGCATGTAAGCTTTTTTACCAACAACCAGAATTAAATAAATAAATAAAAAATGAACTCAAATAACTTTGTTCAAACATACGATGCCGATGAGTGATGATAATTCAACAAAATGTGATAAGCACGAAATTTATTGAATTTTTCATTTTATTTTTTTTTTTTGTATTTTAATGCAATTTTATTGTGCTTTTGTGTTGAAAACACCATAAATTTATTGCCATTAGCAAAATAAGAAAAAGGAAAATAATAGATGAATCAAAGAAAAACGGAATTAAGGTCAATTAAACAAGTTTTTTTTTTTTGTTATTATTCGAAGTATTTTTACTGGTCAAAACAATTTAGAAACTATTAAAAGGTTAAAGTACTTTAATTAAAAAGTAAATAACAAGAAAAACACGCGAATTTTTGGTTGAAATTTCTTAAAGAAATGAAAATAAAATAACAGCAGGTGCTTCTACTTGACGTATGTTACTTTAAGGTGATTAAATTTTAAATATAATTACATATGCCGCTATAAAATGCAGGTTTTATTAAATAAAATTAATTTGTCGTTATTTTTTGTTTTATAGAAATTAAATAATTAAAATTGCGTAATATTTACTTAATAAAGCATTCAATTTCGTAAGGTATATAAAGAAAATTAAATATAATTAATTTGATTATTACCTTAATAATAAGTTTGGGTTGGGTGATTATTATTTAATAAAAAAAAAAAAAAAATTATACATGTAAAACCTTATTTGGATATAAAAAAAAAAACCAAACCATTATATTTTGCATTATAATTTACATAAAATATTGTAAAATAATTTTACCGATAGAATAATTACGAAGCATATTAAATTAATTTACGTTATTAAAACTTTTCTTTTATTAATTATTAGAAAAATAAAATCTGTTATAACGACCTTGGAACAAAATAGTGTAGAAAATACAACAGCACCATAGTATAGTTAATTTAATTTTAACACACGCTTTTATTATTTAATTATTTTAATAAGAATAATTGTTATTATTACAACATTATGCTGATTCTATTGTAAAATTTTATTTAATGTAATCATTTTTTGCTTACGAAATATGACTATAATTTGCAATTGTTTTGGTGAAATAAGAAACTTTTTCCTTGCCACTTTATTAAAAGCTTTTTGTTTTTTACAATATAAGTGGAAGTTAATAATTTTTATTGGCTTTAATAAAATGATTTTACATTAAGTACTTTAAACGTAAGTGAATAAACTCTGTGAGCAGATTTTTTTTATCAGAATATTCGAGTCAAATTTTTTTAAAAATCTATTTTGTGAGAAATAACAATTTTCATATTTTGAGTATTATATTATATTCTTTGTTTTTAGGATTCTTCTACAAAGAAACAATAATTTAAAAAATAAAATAAGCATCAGTAAAGTTTTTTTAATTTTAAATCATCCGAGTCTCACAGTTTGAAGCAAATAACGAAAATAAACTATTATTTAACGGAATAATTACGTAAAAAAAAAAGTTAAAACCAATAGTTTTATAAATTTAATTATGTTAAAACTTTTAAAATAATATATGCTACTACTGTCGTAAAGAGATAAAAGTTTCTCCTATAAAGATTTTATTTTTACAAATTTGTTTGCCCGTCTGCAGACAATTTTGCGCAATTTACTATCATTTGTCTCCAATTTTTGATTCTGTTGAAGTATTTGCAATGGTAAAAAGCACAATTTTGAACAGTATTCTTGTTATTAACGTAATATAAAGTTAGATGAACTTGCATTATATACGATTCTCAATACTCAAACTCTTAAAAAACGTATACAAACTCAAATTATTATAGTTTTACGTTGCATTGTGCTTTCTTTATATTCGCGAAAAAATTTTTTAAACTTTAACATTAAACTCTAGCAAAAATGCAATAAAAATGCAACGAAAAAACGTGCAGGTTATGGGTTATATTTAATGTCAGTTTTAATATTAAAAATGCAATAATATTTTACTATATTTGTAGCTAAGCTAATCATCGTTTTAAATCAATTATGAATTTTAATGAAAAAAAAATTTCTAATATAACTTTAAAAATTATAAAATTTGATTATAAATTGAAATAATTAAAATTGATGGCGTTTTATATCAAATATATTATGATTAAAGTAGTGTAAAAGCACTTATAACAGTAGCACCAAACATCAACC
The DNA here is from genome assembly GCA_961205885.1 of Ptychoptera albimana. Lineage (NCBI taxonomy): Eukaryota > Metazoa > Arthropoda > Insecta > Diptera > Ptychopteridae > Ptychoptera > Ptychoptera albimana. The sequence goes on along the minus strand of OY540805.1, from coordinate 9,589,821 downwards.
AACATTAAATGATAATAAAAGTAAATAAAGACGACAACAACAAAAGCACATCTCATTTTTATTTACTTTCAAAAATTTTACAAACGCAAAAGTATAAAACGAAAAAAATAAAAAATTCCTCTTTTATCAGATATAAACACGCACGAATAATTTACCTTCTTATATGCTAATTTAACACATTATCAACAAACTAAAGACAACAAGTGAATTATTTTTTCCTGTGGCTACAGTAGAATCTCGCCTGGTCGGTTATGTAATACAAATGATGCTTTGAAGAATAAAAAGTTCTTGGAGTGTCTTGATTCAACAAATATATAAAACTTATATTGCTGATAAATAACGATGCAAATAGACCCATAATTTGTGTAAACTTGTTCAACTGATTTAGTATATTACTTAAAAATAAAACTTTTACTTAAAACTACTAAAGCGAATATTTGTACTACCGACTATCCAGTTATTCAATAATTTACTATTTTCCGTATTTTCTTTTATTTAACAAAATCTTTTGGATAACTTCTATTTCAAAAGTTTCAAGACTTTACTGTAATAATAATAATAATAATAAGAATTTTTTTGTGTTAATAAATATTTATAATAATAAACAAACAAAAGTAATTCAAGTGCTCCTTTGGCTTCGTTAAAATAAAATTAAATTCAAGATAAAAATATATATATATATATATTAAGAACGTGGAAAAAATGAAAAATAAAAAAATATCAAATTGTGGTTTCTGTTATTATTGTTTTTCTCTTCGTCGTGTAGTTTTTATTAGTATTATTATTTATTTAGAAGCCCATCAAAACAGATAAGTAAGTTTCCTTCTATTTAAAAAGCAGAAAAATGTCAATAAAACTTCTTACTGAGTTGTTTTAACGATTTTTTTTTTTTTTTTGTACTTGAGAATCAGAATCATCTTCTTTTTAGTCGTTTTTATTATTAAAATAACAAGCATTTTTAAGTGAATATGGCAAGATCAACTTAATTTTTTTTTTTTAAATTCATTTTATAATAATTTATTTTGTTGTTATATAAGTCCAGTTTTCAACTTGCAGTTTAAAAGAAGAAATAAAAACGATTGGCGAATGTTAAAATTATTAAAAAAAAAAAAACCCACGGTTTCTTGATTTGCTATTACACAAAACTAATCTATTGATATTATTATTTATTCTATTTACATTTATTATTTTCTTTTAGCGATGATACCACACACAAAACCAATAATAAAGCCACAGCCATAATAGTTTTAAATAAAAAAATTACAGAGACAACAACAACAATAAAAACCAAATAAAAAATCATGAAAAAGCACAGCAAGATATACATAAAATTAAATTAAAAACTAAAAAACTAAAAAAAAAAAAAATCCATTCAAACAATAAAATAATGAAAATATAAAAATCATCGTTTGTCTTCGTTACATTACATTATGTTACATAAAAAAAAAAACAAAATTAAATTAATTTTTCAAACCATAAATGTTTGTGGTAAAAGCAAATATTAAAGCACAAAAGTCTTATGTTTCATAAATGGTAAACACAAGATTTTATTTTATTTTTTTCAAATTATTTCATCTCCTGTCTATCTTGTTTTCATATTATTTCTGCTTATTTATCATTAAATCAAGTTTATTCCTGCTTTACCATATATAGATGAATTTATTTTTGTTTAGTTTATTAAAGAAAGCACACATTTTTCAAAGTACATTGATATCGTGCGTTTGTTAAGTCAGAAAACCAAACAAACAACAAAAAAATATTTGGTTTTATATAAAATCAAAACCATTTAAGGGATAAAGAGAAATTTCTTTATTTCCTATAACAAACTAATTATGATTACGAAAATTAAAACATAGATGTGAAATAAAATTTAAACCCAACGGCTATAATTTTCAAGGAAAAAAAATGTTAATTTGCCAAAATGCTTCTATGATATTTCTTAACTATAATAAAAAAAAATATTTTGGAAAAATTATTAATTAGTTTCTCGTTTAAAATAAATATTTACAATTTCCATCCTTCATTATGTACAAACGAACAGTTTTGTTGTTAGTAAATACTAATAGAAACACTCTTTGCTGTATAACAATTTTTTAATGTTAAAGATCAATTAATTAATTTTTTTTTTTTATTATTATTATTTTTGTCTCAAGAACAAAGATTAATTTTCCAAAAAAAAAAATGATGGAATGAAGGAATGAAGGAAGTATTAAAAAAAATGTTGAAAACACATTAAACTCCATGAATCTGTTTATAAAAACAAAAAAAAATTCAATATAACTTAAAATTTATTCACAAAATTGTTATATTTTTGACTAAAGAAACGTAAGGTAAAGCAAAACCAACAATTCTACAGTAACGTTAAGTCTAAAAGTTGTCATAAAGAATTCTAGACTAGATACCAGTGTGAGGATGTCAAATACGTACAAACAAAAGTAACGTAAAGAAACACGCAAAGACCCATAAAATACAGAAAACCATGGAAAAAATTTATTTGATTATCTTAAAAAAAAAAAAAATAGAACGAAAAACTTCTCGGTTATCATCAAAGATATAAACACAAAATATGTATATTGATAAGGATCTATATTTTTATTTAGTTTTCCTAACAATTTTTCTTTCTTTTTCATTCCTTCCTTTCGGTTTTCTTTCCTTAATTTTGTTTTTATGAATTGAATTTATGTGTGTCAAGAATTTTTGTATATTTTATTTTGTTTTAAATTAAACCAACAAGCTGGTGGCAATCATAGATCCAATAAAGAAAATCCAACAAACATATAAACCAAAACATATGCAGGGAAATAATGTAATAAAGCTATATCTGAAAATTGTTTTTGCTCATCAGAATAAAAATAATAAAAATAAAATATAAAGAAAAATCTCTTATCTACTTATCATAATCAAAATTAAACATAACATGGTACAAAGAGTTTTTTTTTATTTCTTTTTTAATTTAAAATAAGAAACATTTCTTTGATGCAAATATTAATTTTTTTCTTTCTGTTTAATAAATAAGGTCGTCATGTCTCGAGTATCAATTAAATCTCTTTTCTGCGATTCCACATAATAATGAATAAAATTTATGCAAAAAATCTGAATAAATTAATATTGTTATTATGATGATGTACTGCGGTAACACATAGTCACGTACGTTGATTTAAGACTGCATTAATTCTAAATAACACATTTAGACATATATATTAAATGAATATTAACTAAAAATCGATACTAAAAACATGACCTAAACAATATTTATTTAAAAAAAAGAAAAATATTTATATGAGACAACCATAGCCAAACACTACAAAACCACATATTAAAAACCTAATCACATAAATATATTTATTTAGCAATTATAATTACAATAGTAAACAAAACCACCCTTATACGCCTCTCACTAAACGACAAAATAAACAACAGCAGCAAAATCTTTCTTCTTCTCATTTTTTATTTTTTTTTTAAATCCTTGAAAATTTTATTTTGGTGACAATCATAATAATTTACGCCAACAAAAAAAAAAAAAATCACTGTTCAAACTTACAATGTGTCCTATATGTGTACGAGGGTTGAATTAATAATTGTTGCTATTTTTTTCAACCATAATGCATTGAACCAAATAAAATTAAATAAAAAAAAATGGTTTAATAACACAATTTACGCTTAGATTGTTATTATTATTATTAAAATAAAATTAAATTTACAGATGTTAAATAAAAATTAAATAAAGGTTAACGTTGAACCCTTCAAAAATGAAATAACATCAGCTTGGAAATAAAACTAGGACACAAACTTCATATTTGTAGAGTGGAGGTAATGTATTGTATTTGGTGTGGTGGTTTAAATGATATGTTGTTCGCTCTTGAAATTATTATCTCGATTCAATATCCTTTTTTTTCCACCCGTTTAAAAATAACTGGAAAAACAAGGAGTGGCTGGGATGTTTATATAAAATAAAAATGTTTCTAAAGAACAACAAACACAAAAAATAAAATAAATATAACAGTTGTGTTAATACAACCCCTAATCGTAATGGATGCGCCACTTATTTATTTGTTGTTCTATAGTTTACGCTTTTTTTTATTTTATTTTTTCTTGCTCTAATGTTTTATCATCGCGTTCCAGTTTTTTATGGTTATAATTTTTGCGATTCTTTATCCCTATTATGAGATTATTATTACTCTCTAAATGGTTATCAGTTTATTAGATTTTAGTTCTTTTCTTTTTATTATCTTATTGATAATAAAATCATTTAATAGTTAAGTAAGTAATTAATGTTTTCAAATTAATAATAATCATAAAATTTAATAAACCAACCAAATTATTAATATATAATTTTTTTTTATTGTCATTACAACATTTTTAGCGAATTTTTGTGACTTTTTTATATGGAAATAATTTGACGTTTTATGACATTTTTGCTTTTTATTAACTTTTCTACCAATGTATGGGGTGAGATCTTATTTTATTTAAAGAATTTATAAGAATGGAGTCACTATAATACATCGAATGATTTAGTAATGAAAAAGCTATTAATACACGTCTAAGCTAAAATATTTTTTAAATTAATCAAAATTAAAGAAAAATCTTACACAAAAATTAATTAATTAAAGTCACGAAATATATTCGGAAGTATTTTTTTTTATTTTATTATTGAAATACAAAAATCAATCATAAAATTTTATTGAAATCGTTCCTGCGTTTTCTATTATCAAACACTGTATGAAGAAATATAATAAAAATTATTTCAATTTTCACCTGTCGTCAGAGTTTTAAAAGTGCTAACCCTACTTCACTCAATCACTCAAACCATATTGTGTAGTCGTGTTGTTATTGCATAAGGAACGGTAATTTAACAATATTGAAACACCCCATTTATTTATCATCAATTTCAAGTATATAAAATTGTAATTTATTTGACATGAATTCAATTTAAATCACATTTAGATTTTCACCTAGATGTGAGTGAGTTTATTACATATTTTATTGCTTTTCCTATTAATAAAAAAGAAAACTCAATCATTTAAGGATCAGAAATCATTGCACACAAATTATTTACCTACCTTTCGTCCTTTCATAATTTAAATTAAAAAAATAAAAATATATTTTATGCAATCCTAAGCAATTTCCATAACAAATGATTTTAATTAGAAGAAAAGGAAACAGAAATTAATCAATAATTCGAGAATTTTGTTTCATTTCTATTTTAGAAAAATGTATGGAAATTTATTAATCAAAATCGTATGAATACTTACTTTTGGGTTATTGGAGGAAGTTTTATTTACTTTTTAAATTATTTTATTTTTATGAAAATTCGTACAATTCGTTGATTCGTACAATTTTTTACTTACATGAAATTGTAGGAGAATAAAAGGAATTCTTTATTATTGTATTAAATTAAATTTTGACAAGCAGAAAAAATACTACAGCGAAAAAGCAAATTGAATATTTTTCATTTATTTTTTATTTTTATTCCACAGGACTAAAAAAGCAAATATTTTCATTCGTGTTGCTGTTTGTATCTTTATTCATTCATATAAATTTTTTTTAATTTCATTAAGAAGATTTATATGCAAATATTTGCTGTTAAAGAATTTGTTTTCGTTTTCATTTTTGTTGTTTTTTTTTTTTTTTTGATTCTGTATATAAATCTTTCCTATAAACTCAAGTTGACGATAAAGAATAATAAAAAAAAGGAAACGAAAACAAACAAAATAAGGAAATGTGTCATCGGCAAAGAAAGAAGAAAGAAAAAAAAAACTCGTAGTATAGACGCAAACCACAAACCCACAATTGACTGTAAATTTCTCTTGGTTATTTACTTTGTGAACAAACAACAAAATATAAAAAATAAAAATAAAAACAAATTACAAAATTTATTACAATAAAATTATCCCCAAGCTATACAAATTGATCATTTATCCTTAAGCGATATTAACTTATTTAATGTGTTTATTTATATTATTTTCCATTATTTATTTATTTAACTCTTTCTGTCTTCATTTCAATACTTCTTTAGTACTAAGAAAAACAAAAATATCTAAAGAGTTATTGCGACAGGGACAATACTTACTTCACGCGTTTTTTATTTACTTATTTATTGTTTAGTTTAGAAACAAAAATAAAAAATTAAATAAATAATAATTTGTCGATGGTAAAGTACAACAAGTTGAAAATTCCTTTACCGGTTGCTTTTTTTTTATTTTTCAATTAAAGAAAATGTTCTCGTCATAATTGACCTTAACAGAAGTAAATAATTTTAAACATTAATTAATTTATGCTTTTAATTAGACCCTTTTAATTAGAAAAGACATTATTCTAAATATTTGCTATTGGATCTGATTTTAATTTGGAAGTACTTTTGAGTTTTTTTTTATTTACTTAAGACTAATGAATGACCGATAATTATTTTATTGTACAATTAAATTATTTATTAATGCCAAAAGATTAATTCAATTTTGCTTACATTTAAAATATTTATTTATTCATTGTCTTGCATATTTTAATTATTTTTTGGAATGTTTGACAGCAAGAATAAATACTTTTTCAGATCAGAGATTGCTTAATTAATTAATTTTATTGTTATAAATGTATGTTTAACAAATCAAATCAACGTAAAATGCTGATGTTGTATTTTCTAAAATTGTTACAAAAACAATCAAATGTTGTTTTATCCTAAATAGATATACGAAAGGATATAAACAGCATAAAAGTGTCATGATATAAAAATATAATAATAAACATCCTGTTACCAAGATGATGCTACTCATACGGTTGTTATCTTTTTGTTACGTAAAATCTGTCATATATATATTAAATTTTTAATAAAAATAAAATATTTAAAAAAATCGACATAACATCATCATAATCATAATCACTTTGACATAAATATAATTACAACATATTTATATTTTTGTATGTCACTCATTTGTACGTGCTCATACATTTATTTTTTCAACCGAGTTAAAATTAATAATAATTTTTATGTTTATTAAATTATATTTGTTGTGTACGTGAAAACACTGTAATATTCAAAGTAGAGTAAGTTCGTAGGCTTATATATGCTTTTCATTACGCTTCTTTTATATTTATTATTTTTTTTTTTTCGTTGTTGTTGTTTTCAATCTATACATAGAAAGTGTTTCATGTTTTGTTTTTATTATTATTTGTAATTGAATTTAATATATTTTTTTTCCTCTTCTACTTCTTCTTACTTTCATGACTATGTAAAATAATAATAAGGAAATTTAAGGAAAGAAAATTGATAGAAAAACAGATGCTTTTTTCGTTGTTTTTTTTTTTTATATTAATATTTTTTGAAGTAGTGCAAAGTAGAAAACAAAAAAAAATAAAAAAATAGAAGAGAAAATGTTTGTATTTGTTGATCAATCGCGTTGATTAGGAAGACATATAAAGAACGTGCTAAAAATAGATGAAAATTGGGGTAAAGCACGTGCGAGAAATACATGCAAGAAATGTAATTTTGGGTAATTCCTGTCTTTTTTTCGTTTTTACTTTATTATTATACTTTAGGGAAAATAAATTAATTTTTTTTTATATTTAAATAAAAAACACTTTATAGCTATTTGAACACTAGCTACAGTTTTTTTTATTATTGGTGTTTGATTCACTAAAACAATTTTCTTGTATTTTTTTTATATTTATTTATGATAAGTAATTGGCCTAGATTTGACAGATACGTCTATCTACAACCATATAAAATTAAATCAAAGCAAATAATCATATATCAAAACAACAACAACAAAAAAATAATAATAATAAAATAAAAGAAACATTTTGATTACATAATAATTAATTATCAATATTTTCTATTTCTTATAAAGTAAATAAAAATAAATTTTTAAAACAAATACATCATCAAATATTATCAAATCAAATAAAATAAAAAACGAATTTTGATAAGAATAATCAATAAATTGAATTAATTTTAATGCATGTTATGTGAATTATTAATTTATATATCTTTTACAAACGAAAAAAAGAATCAATGAAACCTAAATAAGAGCAAAAAATAAATAAATCGAATTACACCATCAAAAATATATATTATTATTATAATTAAATTTAATTAACTTATTTCCTGTTTTTAAATTTATTACAAAGAAGAAAAAGAAAAAAGAAAAAAAAAATAACGTTACAGACGTAAGAAAGAAAAAAATCAATTTTTCTAAGCAATATTCAAAACAAAAAACTTGAAAAAAAAATTAATCTAAACAAGTGAAAAAGATGGAAAAAAAAGTTCACGCGAAAAGAGGTTAAAAGCGAAGAAAAAAAAATCGACAAGAAACAATAAAAATTAAACAAAGCATTGAATTAAAGATAAATAAAAAATACTGAAATCTGTAGAAAGAATTTTTTTTTAAAAATAATTTATTGAAATATGAAAACATTAATCATTGAAATAATAATAATAATAATTATTATTTTAACAATATTTAAGCAGAAAATACAAATAAAAAAAAAATTAATGAGAAAACACAGCGAAAATTTGTTTAATTTTTACTAGCAGAAAAAAAATTAAAAAAAATTCTAAATGATTGATTTTTATTGAAGGCATTGAATAACAAAACTACAAATCACCACAGAACTTTTATTATATTTCTAGTGAATTGAATAATAATAAATACGTTTTATTTTGTAAATAAAACATTAAATTTGCCCACGTTTTATGTATTAAATAACATTTTTTAATTTAATTTATAATTTGTTTTTTTTTTTTTTGTTTTTGGTTATAATTTTATATGTCGAAAATAAAAAAATATAATGAAGTATATAAGGATTTTTAATCACTGTACCGTGGTCATTAACATTAAACATTAATTATTTTAAATATTGAATAATTTTGGAGAGTTAAAAGTCAACAAAAACCCAAATTTCTATAAGTATTTAAATGTAAACAGAAATGACTAATTATTACTTATTTGTAAATTGATAAAGACAATTATGTTAAAAGTTCTCTTAAAATAATTATGATAATGATAATAAATTCCGATAGATTAAAAATGAATCAAAGCTCCTATTTAAATGACTTTTAATGTTGATTTGTTATATATTTGTTGAACGTTTCTAAACGTAAAATGAACGTTTTAATGTTGGCTATATATCCTAGAAAATTATACAGAAGTAGTGATTAAAAAAACACAAAAGAATCGTTTTCAACATCAAATAAAATAATTTTCTCATTAATTAAAAGTGCATTCTAGTAATCAAATATTTTTTATTTTTAATTAATTAACGAATCCACAAAACTATGAATAAAATTAATTAAAAATTAATCAATTAAAAAATAAAAAGCCATTTTAATGTCACCCAATTTAAATCTGTAAGTTTACATAAACTTTAATCAAAACGACAAGAAGAGAAGACAACAAAAATAAATAAAAAAACGATATTAATTTACCGTTATATTTAGTAAACGTACATATATTATTATATTATTAAAGTAGAAAATAACTAATAAACATAAATGAAGAGTCAAATAAATAAAAAAAAAAAAAAAACATAAAACCACATAAATTCAAATTAACTAAAAGAAAACTTAGCTAAAGAAGAAAAAACAAACAAAATTCAACACCCACATTAAAATTACATCAATCAATATAGAAATACATAAATTATATATTGTGTATGTAAAGTTCAATCAACTTTACATACATAAATTTAAAAAAATATAAACTCTCTTCCATTCCGATAGTATAATACTAATAATAATGATTTATCATAATTGTCCTAAAAAGTTCATTGAACATTGCAAGAAAATAATAAAAAAAAAAAAAAAAAATCAATATTTTCAGTTTGTTGTTATCTGTTGTAAAAAAGTTACAGAAAAACTGTGTACCTGTGTTAAAAAAAAAAATAAAAAACAAAAATATACGAATCACCTCTATACAATGCACTTTCGAAAGCTTTTTTACGTTCATTTAACTCGCTTCAATGAAACGATAACAAAACCAAACACGAAAAGAAAAAGTATTGATAAAAATCAACAGGCAAAATGCATTTTTTATTATTATTATTTATTATTATTTACTTTTGATAAAAATAACCAAAGTGAAACGAAATGAAACAAACAAAACTAAGTACACACTTTGCGCGCTTTCCACCATAAGCTAACAAGTTTTAAGGGTTTTTCATTGTATATTTATTAAGTTTTTTTCATTTTTTTTTTCTTATTTCTTTAAATAAACATTAAGAATTGTTTACTTTTCGTATGTTATTTTATATAGTTTTTATGTTACATGATTCATATTTATGAAAAAAAAAGTTAATTAAATTAAATTAAATAAAAAAAAAATATAAGAAATTTTTTATTTTTTAAAAATTAAATTAAATTTTCATTTTGTTATGTAAATATTTGTATTTCTCACTTTTTAATATAGTTTTGTTAATTTTTTTTATAAACAATTATTCTACTTGTTATGTTGAGCAAGAAACTACTAACTAACAGTGTTGGTGTTATGAGTGATTCGTTTTTCGTTTTATTATATTAAGCAAACTGCATTTAGACATGCAGTTTGGTTTTCTTTAGTTTTTTAATTAAAACCACTTATTTACCGTTAATGATTTATACTGTTTTATAATAAACTAGTTTATTACTTATAAAAAAATAGTCTGTAAATGTACTTTATTTTCACGTTATTTCCGTTGTTAAGTTAACTACTTGACTATATCACACAGAGATTTTTTTTTCTAATTAAATTTAATTTACACTGTGCTTATTATTGCACAACATAATAAGTAAAAGTTTTTATTTATTTTTAATTACTAAACAATGTTAACAAGACTTAAATTAAAAGTTAAAAAACAACAAAAAAAAATCGTATTGTTGTCTCGTTATTTTATTATAAAAAATTAAGAACACATCTGCACTGTCCACGTCCACGGCACGATAATGAAATCATATTAATAAATTCAATTAAAATGTGTGTTAATGATTTATTGTATTTTCAATGTATTAACCTTTAATTAACAGTTGTTAATGCTAAATAAACCAATTCTGCCTGAAGTAATGAAAAAAAAAAACGAAACAAGTAAACAAACAAACAAACAATACAACAAAAAAAAAAAGAAGTAAAATCAAAATAAATAAATTTATTCAGGTGTAACGAGTTATATGCAGCAAGTAAGTGATACTTATTTGTATCCTCTCCGTTGATAAATACGAATAAAAATTTCACACAAATTTATTTTTGTTTAAAAGTTTAACATTTTTATGTTAAATAATAAAAGAAAAAATGTTTTTTATAACATAGCCTAACAGCAGCATCAATAACAACACAACATCTATAAAAATTTGCGTAAAAAATAAAATACATTTTACATCTTTGTGTGCGCTTTTCTTCTATTTTATTTTATTTTATTGTTAAATTGTTTTACTTTCCATTACCTAGGGTTTTAGATAGGTTTGTTTTTTTTTTTTTTTCATTGATTATCCATTCAATTCAATTGATCTATCAGCAGCAGAAGCAGCAATAAAAAAAAACCAACGCTGCTAACAAACCATTATGCTAAATAAAGAAAACCAACATCAATTTATTCTGCTTTATGTAAACTTTTATCGTTATTTTTTCTAGTGGTTAGTATTTGTGTCTGTGCTTTTGCATACAATATCTAATAAAGTAAAAATAAAAAAATCTTTTATTTAAAAAAAAAAAAAAAAAATGCTAGCATAACATGTTGCTTTTTCTTAATTTAATTTAAAATAATTAATTAAAGCATTCCCTTTCGCCTACGTTATATAACTTTAATTCATTTCCTCTCTGTGTTAATGCTGAAGAATGAAGAAAAAGAAAACAAAAATGACTTGTGACTAATTTTCATTTAACAAAAAAGAAAAAAATTATATTTATTTGTTGCATACAGCATAGAAAGAGTATTTTTATAGTGTCGTGTACACACCCAGTTTTATTTATTTTTTAATAACTTTAAATGCATGAATGAATCTGATTATTTATTGCTGCTGCTGTTAATGCTGCAGCTATTACGGTTTGTTGCTTAAATAATAATAATAATAAAAATTTAAATTACTTAAATGAACTTGAATAAAAAGTTAACTCACAATAAAACTGACCACAAAAATAAAAAATTAATTTAATAATCAAAATAAAATAAAATAAAAACTAAAGTGAAAGCATTTAGATGACACGACAATTTTATTTTTTTTTTAAATTTTATTTGTTTAAGTAAAAATAAATAAAAAATAAATGAAGCATAAAACAACACCCACATAGTAATAATTATGTTATATATTTTTTTATTGTTTTTAATCATTTAGAACAAACAATGTATGTTAATAATATATATTTTTATGTAGTATTTTCAATAGAAATTAATTGGAAATAATGATGTTAAATTAGTGACGACCTAACAAACTCGCACAATAATGATTTTTCTTATTTTAATTGAAATTAATTAATAACTTTATTATTAATTAACACACCGCCATTGTATAATTTTTTTTTTTTTATTTCAATCATAATTAACGAGCAAACTAAACAGCAGACAAAATATAATTTCAATTAAATAAAACTTCACTCAATGATTGAGTCATAATTTTATTTCCATTTTTTTTGCTTTTTTATTACAGCTCTGCTGTCTGTTTAAACTTTAAACAAAAATAAAATAAAAATTAAATTTTATACTGAATAAACTTTGTTTATATGAAAATCTTTTACGCATTAATATACAAAAAAAAAACGTAGATGAAAATTCAAAATTTTCTACAGAAAAATAGAGTTCACAGCAAAGTGAACCCTGCTGTTTTTTTTTTTTTTTGTGAATTTTTATTTATTATTATTAGTTTGCCTTACAGATCATATACACAAAAAAAATGCAAACAAACAAACAAAATGTTTGAAAATGTCTTCTAAAGATGTGATGTCAAAAATGTTAACTGCTGATTTTATGTATTTATGCAAAGTAGAATCGATTTCCATATACTAGATTACTATCAACGAAATAGCATCACATATTTAAGGTCGATAATAATAATAATAATACGAAAAATATGATTTTTTTTTTGGTTATTCACTAAAATTTTGTTTTTTATGTTGCTTCCTTGTTTAAAGAATGAAAAAACAAATAGCAAAAATGAAGTTACAAAAAAAAAAAAAAAAAAAAACTATCTACATGGTTTGAATATTTAATGATGTGTCTATGAGAAATTTCCAACTATAAAACGTATCAACAACAAAAACTAAAGGATTTAGTAACAACATAAGTGAATAAACAAAAAAAAAACACTGCGCCTCTGATGATTATCACACACCATTAAGCTGTTATTAAAACAAATAAAATTATTTATACGAAATTTCAAACATTATTTCCGCAATTCCTCAAACAGCAACATTACATATTTTTAATAACAGAAAAATAAATAAAAAATACTTCAAAATCATAAAAATTTATAATTTTTTTTCATACAAAATTTAACAAAAAATAATAAAAATACGAAAAAATTCTGTTTAAACCAATAAATGGTTATATAATAAAAACGACAAGTGTTTTTAACAACATATAAAATTTTACATATTTAACGTAAGTATCGTAAGTACAGAATTAATTTTATTATGAATGAAATAAAACAAAAAAGTAATAAAAAGTAATTAAAATCGTAAATAAATTTAAATATTAAAAAAAAAAAAATTATTTTTTAGTCATAAAAAAATAAAAATAAATATAAAAGAAATACAATTGATTATTCTCTAGTTAATTCACATGGATAAGCCTTAAAAGGAATTAAGTGAAATAAAAATAAAACCTTAAGCTGATGGATTAAATATTAAAACAAAAAAAAAACAAGAAAACAAAAAATTATTACAGTCATGCTGCTATGTAAGCAACCAGTAGTTACAAATGCTTTACTTCGGCTAACTTTATTACAATTAAATCTCACCAACCATAAACTAAATCACAATTATCATGTTTTCCTTCTTATTATTTCTACGTACATTTATAATTTATTTATTCACGCATTTAATGTAATGTACACCTTAGGTTCTTACTTAATCTGTCTAATGAAAATAGAAAAAAAAACCCCTAGAATAGTTAACTTCGCCATAATTTACTATTTTCTTGACATTTCCTAAGACAGGAATATGTATTTTCTTCCCCATTTACTTTTTATTCTCTTCTCTTCTGTTTTTTTTTTTTTTTACCAGCCAAACATTAATTTACTTAGACTTTAACTGCTTGTAACTTTGACATTCGTTTAAATATATTTGTACAGCATATTTCTTATAAGTTTTAATTAATTTAATTGACGTGTTGTATATTTTGAATTGAGAAACCTTGAAAAGGATGAGCATTTAAAGTGTTTTCTTCTTTATTTATTCACTAAAAAACGCATATGCTCGTCAACTTCGCAGCATAATTTCCTGTTTTATTTTTCAATGAGTGTTTTTAAAAATGACAAAAGGACATTTTGTAAGTCAAGCACAAGCAGCTGATAGGAAACAGTAGTTGATTTTAGTTTCTTTATTTAGGGTAAAACAAATTTCTTTAGTTTTTTTTGTCATTTCACTAAGAATTCAGTTTGTTATTATTATTAATAAGAATAAAAAAAAAATTCTTCACTATCATTATTATTTTTCTTTGGTGTTTTGTGTTGGATGTGTGTTAGTTAATTTTTATGTAGAGAAAAATGTCAAATAAAGAAAAATGAATATGTTTTGTTAGAAAATGATATAAAAAAAAACCACGAAAATGTCTCTACACATAGGGGGAATCTAATTTTAGTTATTATTCGTTATTATACATATATGTACCATGGGTTAAGTATTTTTATTTATTTTTATCATTTAGAGGGCAATTTCAGAAAAGCGCCCTTAGCATGCCTATGCAAGTTAAACACATAGAATAAAGGCAGTAAGAGTACCAACAACAGCAACAAAAACGAAACGGAAAAACCTTTTTAATTCCATTCACTATCATAAAAGTGTGTAACATATGTTAACTTATCCATCATGTAATTTAGTGGTAACGTTATAAAGCATAACGTAACATAAAGTATATTTAGTAATGCCTATGTACAGTAAAGTGAAAAAAAAAATAAGTAAAATAAAGTTAAGTAGATGAAACAATATTAAATGTAAACCATTTCAATGTATTTTCACTTCTTTTCAATTTAACAGCAGCAGTAGCAGCATCAACTACAAACGGCTGAAGTTAATTGTTTGCATGAAATCGTAACTAAACTGAATAAAAAACAGAGAAAACGCTAGAAAAAAAAATTATAATAAAAGGTTCAGGCGGTTTATTCGGTAAACTAGACACAGTCGACTTAATTTTTGTTAGATAGAAAAATGTTTTAATTTGCAAAAGTAATGATTACGATTCGCATTTTTGTTTAAGTTTCATTATTTTTGATAATAAAAATGTAAAAATAGCATTAAAAAAAAGGAATTGTTCAAAAAAATAATTAATCATAAAAAACGTATTGTGTTAAAAACCGCATCATATCAGAGAATAATTAGTTTTTTTTTTGTCTGGTTTTAAAAATAACACAAAACAGAACAAGGTCAAATTGTACAAGAACTGCCTAACTGTCTGATACCGGGTTACTATCCCGTGAAGACATTGAATATTGTTTCATTTTTACGCTTCGCTTTTGAATTCAAAAGACAAAAGACAAAGAAACAAAAACTTTCAAAATCAAAACAAATTTGTATTTGAGAAAAATTCCATACAGCAATACATTACGAGTCATTATTTATAATTCAATTAGCGAATTTAATTAGAAGGAATATAAATAATCAATTAAATAATTAAAGAAACAAAGGAGTAGAGTACAAAAATTACAACAACAAAAAAAAATTGTTTATTTCATTTGAGCATAAATATTTCACACTATTACGAACTACAAACAAAATAAATAATAAATGAAGCAAAAATACGTAAACAAACAAAAATAATACACAGAGTAAGAGTAATTGAGCCAAATAAAAAATAAAAAATAAATACTTAAAGCAATTTAAATTTATTAATTAAATAAATATTTACATTAAAATGAATTAATAATTATAATTATAATTGGTTTTGAAGTTTTCATTTTAATTTTTATACATTCTTCAGTATTAATTAATCGAATTAATTTTCATTAAGTTATTAAAGGTTTTGTTGTATTTTTGTTACTGTTTATAATTTTTGTTTTAATGATTTTTATCATAAAACAGTAATTAAAATATATTTTTTTTAAAAAATGTAATGAGACACGACTGTAAATAACAAAAAATTTTCTTCTTCCTTTTTTTTTGTAAAGTAATTCACATGTGCAAAATAAACAAAAAGTTACAAACAATCTATTAAACAGCAACAATATTAATAAACGAAAAAAAAAAAATTTAATAAAGCGATAAGATGCCACCCATGATAAAATAGGCGAAATAAGAACACATATAAAGGCTGAACTTAACTTAATCAAAATTACAAGCAATGAAAAATAAGAAAAGTTAAAATGAAAAATATTTCGCTAAAAAATTGTTTGCTTAAAAGGTGTGCAGATGTTATTCGTGAATGTGTAACAAGAGCAACAAAATATCTAATCTAATTCATTATAAAAAAGAAAAAAAAAATCAGCAATAAAAAGGAGGAAGTGTAAGATTCATTAAACCGTGTATAGGTCGCATAATGTTTAAAGAAAATATTAATGTAAGGCAATGTAAAATAGTAAATTGTTATATAAACATAGCAAATTTTATTTTTATAAACGATGTCTTCATAAAATACGAAAAAAAAAAATCTAATTTTATGGGATGATAAGTGAAAATGTATATTGTCTCAAATGCGAATAATATTTACAATTGAATTATAATTACGCTGCTCGAGGTATTTCTGTAATCACAATAGTTTATTAAATGATTAACTATGCATTAAGCTAAAAAAATAAACAATTTCTTTAAATTTACAGAATGTAGAAGTAATAAATAATGGGCGATATAATTTCTGTACTGCCACAGGCAAACTGGATAATAATTTTGCTACTGCACGCCACAATAATTTCACTACAATTACAATTTTACTTATATTTTAAATTATTTTTACATTAATTGATGTCCAACGAACCTAAATAATAGAAATTTTAGAAAAATGTTGCGTGACCGACCTTCAATTTATATATATTTAATAGAACAAAAAACATAAAATAAAACGAAAGACAACAAAACCATAACAAAAAATATGATTGACGATAATAAATAATAATTTTTTTTTTAAAACAAATAATAATCATTAGAAACATTTTAAGTAAGAAAAAACAAAAAAAAAACATTAACTAATGTATCTTAAATACTAGAAAATTATATTGAAGTAAATAAACCGCCCATTTGCTTGGGATGTAAAAGATTACAAAGTTGTTGTTTTCGTTTTGTGCTTTTATATTGTATAGAAAAGCGGTCGCTTTTTATCCATCTCATCACTGTACAAAAGAGAATCAGCTTTTTTTTCTTTCGTTTTCATGTATCGTTAATGTTAATGTCTCTCTTGAGATGAAATTAACATCCATTCTGATTCCCAACCAACGTCAATATGTATAGAAATGTTTAAACAAAAAAAGAAAAAATTAAATATTTTCCAGCCTTTATGTATTTTTTTTTTGTTGGTTTCACAATCTGTTTTTTATTTTTGCTTTTTCAATTTCAAAGATTTTCAATTATTATTTCACTGATTAGTTTTTTATTTTATTATTATTAATTGTGACGAATTCATGAATTCAGTTTATTACAGTTTTATTTTTGTTGATTATGGTTCTTGTTATGCTTGTTATGTTTATCTATCAAAAGATAAAAACCAAGGAAAATTAAGTTAGCATAACGAAGTTTTAAGAATAACAAGAAACTTTGTTAAGATTATTTTATTATACTAACTTTCTAACAGGAACTGAACTTATGTCCAGTTGTTTTCTTGTAAACCAGCAAAAATAAATTGGATTTTTTATGCAATAATCGTTAAAAACAATTTTTTTTCGCTTTAGTTTTTATATCTTTTAATATTAAATTAAAAGCATAAGAAAGTACCGATTAATTTTGTTGTTGAAAAAAAAAATCTTTACAAAATATCTGTAGTAATAAAAAGGGTTGAAAATAGGACATCAAAGAGATAACGAAAGAAAAAGAATAAATTGTAACTTCTGCTAACTAAAAAAGTGGATTTTTTTTTTATGTTATTTATTTAATAATTTAATAACAGATTGTTTCTTTTGTTATCATTAAATTCACATTTAAGTACAAGTAAATAAACTATAACGAGGCTATAAAATAGCAATCAGATTTTATTATATTATAAAAACAAAAAAAAAATGGTAAAGAATATAAAAATCAATGATTTCTTGTACTGCAATTTTTAACGATAACAATCTAAATAAAAGTTCGCAACAAAACAGGAAAAATAAATTTATTAAATTCACGATTTAATCGATTTTAAAGTAAATAGTTCTCATCATTGTGTTTTAGAAAAGCAGAAAAGCGCACACAGTAAATCAAATTACTTTTTCTTGAATGGATATATATTGTTGCACCTTTTTTACATTTACATTTTTTATTTTTTTTTTTTGTTGCAATCAAATATGAAAAAACAATAAACAAACTTTCATCAACACCCCACACACTTAATAACTATATGTCCAAATTAAGACAACAAAAACCACGCAAATAATGTTTTCAAAGTAAAAAAAAAATCATTGCAAAAATTTTATATTGTTGCAAAAAATTATAAAGCAAAACAAAGTTACAAAATTTCTCCCGCCATTTATATACAATACGAACATTTTTTATTCCACTTTTTCACTGATGATCCGAGGTTAATTATAAAATATAAAAATAAAACGAACAAATTATTTTATATATTTTTTTTTAGCATTAAATTCCTTTGCATTGTTATAAATAACAAAAAAAAAAAAAAA
Organism: Ptychoptera albimana; assembly: GCA_961205885.1. Taxonomy (NCBI): domain Eukaryota; kingdom Metazoa; phylum Arthropoda; class Insecta; order Diptera; family Ptychopteridae; genus Ptychoptera; species Ptychoptera albimana. The sequence continues at coordinate 9,570,908 of OY540805.1, read as the reverse complement.
AAATTCAAGCATAATTTGATAATTTTTTATTATAAATTTCCCTCTTCCTTTTACTGCAATATTTAAATCCTCGTAATTTTAATTTTTTTTTTATTTCCATTTTACCACAACTCGCTCTTGATGATGATCAATTTGAGTTTAATAAAAAAAAAAAAAAAAAAAAAAATAACTAAAAAATTACGCGCCATGGTGAACGTTGGTATTATTATAGCTGCATTGCTATGATTTTGTATTTCACCTATACCTGGCTGGTTTTTTAATTTTGAACAATCAACACGCATTGAATTTTAGTCTTTTTTTATTTTTTTTATTATTATAAACATTGAACAGTACACACTACATACATACATGAGATTATAATGGACACAGCACGCATGCAAGAAGTCAGCCATCCGTACGTTCGGTATTTTACCTTTATTTTTTCAAATTTATTTCTTGATTATTATTTATATAAAAATAATAAAGCAACAAATAAAAAATAATAACAAAAAAAAAAAAAAAGAAAAAGCAGCCGGCATATGAGTAAAGGTAAATGGAAAACATAAAATAATCAAACCTGTTTTACAGGTATGATCGAACGATGTATGTAGTTTCAATTAAATTTTATTTTTATTTTATTCTGTTTAATAAAACTTTTCATTGGTTAATAACGTTTTTTTTTTCTGTTGGATATTGTTGAATTAAATTAAATTAAATTTATTAACGTATGTTAGTAATAATAATAATAATTATAATAAACATTATGTTGCGTTTAACGAGACTTATAAACAGACGACATAAAACGATGCATAATCACGCGCAAAGCTTTGTTTTCTTTTTTTTTAGATTTGTGTATATGAATGTTTGTTGATTTAAGAAAAATAAAAAAAATAAAACTTAGAAAGATAAATATTTATTAAGAAAATGTAAAATTGAATAATAAAAAAAATAAATATGCGTTTGACTACGTTACGAAATTTTACAACTAATCCAACAACGAGCTTAAAAAATAACCAAACCCAAAACACCCTACCCAGGTGAAACGTAAAGGTATTTCTTTTATTACTTGTTATTGTTTGCTTGTTGAGTTCATTTTCATAGTTTCAGTACTGTAAACCAAACGAAAAAATTAAAAAATATTTCAACACTTGAGGTTTAAATTTATTAGGTGAATACACAGTTTATCTGTTTCTATTATTCAATAGCGGTTTGTGCCTCTGATTTACTTCATATAAATGAATGAAAGAACAACAAAAAGTTTAAAGAAATTTTGCTGCATTTTATAATTTTAAATAATTTGTTTATTTATGGTTTAATCTTTAAACAAGTATAAAGCGAGAATTTATTTATATTTTATGCAGAGGAAGTTATTTAATCCATTATACGCCTTTTGTTTGATTTTTTTTTTTTTTTTTTTTTTTTTGTTAATACAAATATTAATAATTAATAATGAATGAATAATATTCCAATTCATAATACATATTAATAATTAAATACATTAATAAAAAATAAAATATATATCAAAAATAATAATAACTGAAATCCCAATCATTAATTATAAAATTAAAAATAAATCACAGATTGAGTAAAAAAAAAAAAATTTTGTTTTTCATATTTATTTCGCCAGACACAATGAATTATTATTATCTTTGAAAAATAACTAACTAGATATATGAAAATGGAAAATTTATAACAAATATTAATAATAATTTATTACAACTGCACTTGTCTGTTTATAATACAAAAGCAACTAAAGCATTATTAAGAACCGAATACAACGATATTATTGAGATCAATTTTAACTTGTTGTTTGGCTACTCTGAAAGCAGTATTATAAAATAGTTTTAGTTTTGGTTTTTTTTTTTTTTGTTATTTAAAAATATTTAGCCAACAGCAAGTACATACTGAAAAATACATAAACCATAATAGAAACCAACAACCAAGCAAGCAAGCAACTGTTGTTTAACATGTATCGTTATTGTTGTAATTTTATCTATGTGAATGAACTTGACTTTGTCATTGGAATATTTTGCTGTTGGCTAAACCGTGCTTTTGTTAGTTTTAATATTATTATAAAAGAATTCATTTAATCATTTTAAAAAAAATTCTAGATAAAGAGGAGAGAAAACGTCTAAATAAGATAAATTAATAAAAAAAAAAAAGAAATAATAATAACCTTGAGGTTAATTGATTAATTCGTTAGAAGGACAAATATTGTTTTGCTTATTACAATAAAGTTCATTCAATTTGAATTACCTATAGCTATAGCTTAGTAACGATTTTCAAAAATTTGTTCCCGATGTCGAAACAAAGAATTTTTTCTATTTTTTGAAATTATTAGATCCGCAAGTAAATTAGTTTTGAGGAATCTTTTTTTTGCTTTTATATTATTTTCCCAATAAAAGAAAAATTATAACAAAAAAAGAGCAATAATTCCACCACAAAAAAAAGCACCATCAGCGGTCAGAGCACCAAAACCAACAAGGCGTACAAATGCAGTAATGCTTATAAAAACAAAATGAAACGAAAAAAAAAAAAAAAACCACTCAAAGAACATCGCTGTTAAAAATAATAAATACAAAACAAAAAAAAAATGTATATACTTAAATAAATGTTAAAATTTATGATAGCTTAAAAAAAAATTTAATTCCTCATTTTCTTTTTTTCGGTCTCATGTAATAAAGTTAATTTACCAAGTGGTTTTTATGATTAAAACAAAAAAAAAAAAATATAAATATAGGAACGCCGGAAGCTTAATTTATAAATTAATCATCAAGCTTAATTATTAAATAAAATACAGAAGAAAAAAAAAAACTTAAAACAAATAAATTACATCAAAAAAAAAAAAAAAAAAAAACTTATTGCAATTCATATTTTTCCACTGCTTATAATAGCGCAAAATGTGAAATCATATGTTTTGACGAGGATGACAACGACAATAATATTTAATATTGTTGTTTTGTCAGAAAAAAAATGTTGAAATATGAAGAAAAAAAAGGTCAAATAATAATCATAATAAAAAATAAATATAATTAATTAAAAACCCGAGGATAAAGAAAAGAGAATAAAATCACAATAAATCTACTTACTTTGTAATTGTTATTAATTTTTTATTAGTCTATGGAAATATATATATTTTTAATTTAATTAATCATCACTAAGTAATCACATGCAATAAGACGACAGATTATAGTAATTAATTATAAATAATAATTGCTTAATTACTTTATGTCGTTTTAAAAATATTTAAAAAAAAATAAAAAACTGTGTATTGCCAGTGGATAGGAAAAATTATTTAAATCTTGTTTGGTCTAAGAATAACACAGTGCATGAATAAATTTAATTACAAAATGCACATGAGGAAGTCGCTAAGTCGTAACAAAATAAAAAATATATAAATACTTAATACCGATTAAAAAGATTAATTAATCGAAATAATAAGTGCACCAAATGTTCTGCCCCGTAAACATTATTATTTTAAGTCAGTGAAATATTTTTGTGGTGGCAACTGAAAATTAAAACAAACAAAGAATGACGAGACAACATTTTAATTATTAATCTTTTAAGATTAAAGAATTTGTTTTTCTTAATTTTTTTTTTATCACTTATGCGCTACTGAAATGTAAATAAAAGGCGACATTAAGTCACACCAAAAACCAAAAAAATTAAAAAGAAAAAAAAAAAAAAAAAAAAAAACATAAATAAACAAAATCATTTAATGCATTTTTGACGATAATAAAGTTATTATAAAGAAAAAAACTTTTTTCCATTTTCTTTATTAAATTATGATGACAATTTCATTATTAAACACAATTATTATTATTATTATTATTATTATTATTATTATTATTATAATAAATGATATTTATGGTGAGTAGTTAATGCAGCATTTGGTTATATTTTTAATTAATTTTCTTCCTAATTTAACATCCGACAATTCAGAATGAATAAATAATAAAACAAATTTTATCTCAAATGTTTTCTTTTTTTGTTAATTGTTTTCTTCCTTGTTGGTTATATTTTAGTGGATGCTAGCTAATGGTGTGAGTCGTACAATGTTTAAGTTTCAGATACACACAGTACGCTTGTAATTTATTTGTTTCTATTTTTTTTTTCCATTTTACTTATTTTTCTAATTTTCTTTTTTTTATTATTTATTTGTTTTGATCTTGAATAACTTTATCTAATTTATATGGCATAGTTTCTCTTTTAGATTTTTTTTTTATTTTAATTAAAACATTATAATGATAATAATACTGCACTGACGACAAATGGCTGGCTGGTTGGCTAGCATACATTTTATTATTATAATTAAGAAAAGGCAACAATTCTTATGGCAACAACCAGAAAGACAAAATAAAATATATATATATATATATATATATATATAAATATAGAAAAATTAAACAAACTTATATACAAGTCTCTTGTGTTTGCTCAATTGTAACATTATTTTTCTGTAACATATATGTGAATATGGAAAAACCATGTTTCTAGTTTGTTTCAATTTAATAAAAAAAGATGAGCAAAAAAAAAAAATTCTTTTTATAACATCTAAGAATTCCAATGAGTAAAAATGACTATTTTTGGTTTACTTGTAGACTAGATTACGGCTTTACTGCTTTTTATGCATACATATATTTAAATATCATTACCAAAAAAAAAAAAAAAATGTAAGATAATTAAATTAAAGTAAACTAATTAAAAAAAAACTTTAAAAAACGTTAAAAACTCGTTATAATTTTTTGTTTCCACTGTACATAAATAAAGTCATATAAAACTCGCTTATTAGTTATAAAGATGGAATGGCACAGCACATATGTAAATATGTACAAATTTACAACTTAACCAAAGCAAGTTTTATAGCATTAATTAACATTGGTTTGACAAAGTACTGCCAATTGTATAATTATCCTTATTAGGGTTCTTATTTTATGATACATTAAATTCTTTTCATTTTTTTGTTTAACAATATAACATAATAATGAAAACCTTTTAAGCATTATTAAAAAAAAACATCACAGATCATAAATTATAAAACTATTTCTATCATTTAATTAAGAAAAGGACAATAACATAATTTACCAAAAAAAAAAAAAAAACTTCAAACTTATATAACGAAAATTGTGATTGATTACATTGTTGTTAGATTTAAATGTTTTCATGCGGCAATGCGTTAGTAGATAACTAATTAAAAGCAACACCACGTATTTTAAATAAAACTTTAATTAGATTAATCTCGATTATATAAATAATAAAATGGTACTAAAACTATATCACTGAATACGAATCTTTAATTAAAAAAATGTATTTCATAAAGAAACAACTATTTTTTTTATTATTGATAACAATCTTTAATTATTCAGCAATTGTAATAACAAATAACAATAAGTTCTTAAATAAAATTTAATTATAACAAATGTCGTATAAAAAAAAGGAGAAAAAAAAGTAAAACCTCCACAGCATACATATTAACAATATGATATAAATTACATAAATTGCATAATTAAAAGCGAGTTAACGAAACAGCTGTTACTGTTTGTTGTTGTTATTACATTGCCGTTGTTTTCTGTTAACAAAAAAAGTATTACTGAAATGACTTTTAAATATTTAAACAGTATAAGAAAGCATTTAAAAAACATAAAGTTGTCTCTGTAATTTGTAGGTTCTTCTTAGCCCTTTATTGTATTCTTGTTAAAAAATATTTATCGAAAATTCTGTTAAGTGGTTTATAAAAATGGATCTTAAGATTTTTTTTACTTTTTTATATCAACATCAAAGTTTGTCTCATCTGTCGACAACGGTCACATTTGTTACTTAAATACCAACAATGGAGTACAACCATTTTTTATGCAAACCACTTTACTATTGAATAGTTGAGTATTATGATGAGTTTCGCTGAGTTGTGCTAAGTTAGCGACAAGTTAAAAGCACCAGTGAACATAAAATACCACAGCTTGTGTCACGAAATGTGCCTTAAGGACTTTGCTTTATTTATTTCATTCAATAACAACAGCAACAACTATGCATCAGCAAAAAAATAAAAGAATTTCTATTTTAAAGTAAAAAGTTTTTTTTTTTTTTTATCACGTCTCGTCATAACTTTTCGTTGATTTTTCTGGCATTTCTATGAACAAGTTTTCAGCAAGAAGAATTTTTTTTTTTTTTGCTATGCTATAAAATTATTTCTCCTTAATGATAGCTATTTATGGATAAGGCTAGGGAAAAAAAAATTCACAAATCTTTATTCATATGAATATTAAAATATATTTTCTAGTCTATAATTTTGCATAATTTATGAGCTATAAAATAAAATTATACCTGAATATGTATATTGTGTTTATTATTATTTTATTTCCCTTTAGCTGATATTATTAATAAAAAATATATAAATAAAAACATAAAAAAAACTGACAAAGCTGTAGAGAAAGAAAAACTACTCAATAACAAACGACTCAGCATTGAGTATACATTTTTGAATTTAAAGTGAAACCTGATGTCAGGTTGTGTCATCATTTGTCTCTTCAATATAACTTAAAAAAAAAACACTAAACGACCCCCCATTAACGAAACTAAACTAAACAAACCAAGCAATAACAACGATAGCACAAAAACACTGTGTTATTTTTAGCGAATTTACCTGTCGTTTTGTTTTTTTTTCTCACGAATTAAAAATCTACAGTCACACAATATTTGTAGTTAAATATTAGTGCCTGCTATAGGGTCTAACAATTATGCACCTTATATTTTCCGAAATAACAAGACTATGAAAATACAAAACCTAAGCAGAAAAAAAAGACAACAATCCAAGGGTAAATGTACAAAATACAAAAAAAAAAAAAACAAACATCAGTCTGAACATTATAATTTTCGAGTTAGCATAAAAAAAATTATTTTCTTAGTATTGGCAACTTGTTTCATAATCAAGCAGCAGCAACAGCAGCTATATATGTTGAAAAATCAGCAGAAAAATTTATAATGAAAAAATCATGTTTAGATTAAAATGACATTTTGAAAAAAGAATTTCTCTGCTTGTTATTTTTTCCAACGTTTATAATCATGTTAATTCACTTTATCACGTTATAATAATTTTCTTATAACCAAAAAATAATAAATAAACGACAAAACCAACATCATCATCATCTACTTGACTCGACATAAGCATAAAGGAAACAAAATATAAAAAAAAAAAATGATGCAAAAAAAAATAAATTTTTGCAGAGATGTGTCTTCTGACAATTTTATTTGCGTTCAGCAGCAAAACATTTTATTTAAATATTTGGTACAGTAATAAAGACAAAAATAAATTTAAAACATCGATGCATGTTTCTGTAGAGAACACATTCGATTAATTATTGCTTAAGTATCGTAAAAAACGATAAAAAAAAAAAATCTCAAGTGAACTGGTTTTATTTAATTTTTTAAATACAAAAACCCAAAAACGTTTTTATCAATAAATAAAATATAAAAAATAAAAACAACAATCAAAAACATGAAATGCGATGAGAATATTAAAAAGTAAATTTAAAAAAAATCATCGATAAAAAATTATTTAAAAGAAAAAAATAAAAGTTTAATCGTGATGCTTTAATAATGATATTTTCGTAAACGAAGCCATAAATTAATAGAAATAAATAATTAAATACAATAAAAAATGCACCCAAATCCACCCAACATCAAACAGAAAACGAAAAGTATTTTAATTTTGTATTCTTAAATTAAACTAAATTATATTAAAGTCATAATTGTAATAATTATTATTTTTATTAGAAGATTATGCACTTTGAATTTATAAATAACCAAGTTGGAAGAAAAAAAAAAAAAAAAATTAACTAACTAACGGTAACACCGCGCATCCAACTATGACTTCATTCCACGAATTTGTTAATTTAGTTTTTCTTATTTATTTTCTGTATAATAAACTAAAAATTTATTAAGTTAAATAATATTTTTAACAAAAACATGCATATAGCGCTTTTTTTTTCTTTTTTTTTGAAATTCAACAGAGCGCATCATCGTATAATCGTGTTGAATATAACAAGAAATACAAAAAATTAAAATCACTGTCCATCATGTTCTTTTTTGTTTTTTTTTTTATTATTAAGAAATAATTAATTAATTAAAAAATACTGGAAGAATTTTGTTGACTGGACAAGTTATAAGAAAAAAAAGCTTATTCTTTAAAAAATCCGGTTTTATTAATAATGTAAGATTGGAAAGGAAAAGAAAAGAAAAGAAAAGAAAATTATTTATTTCAAGTAACATTCGTCAACCCTTTCATCTAAATTAAAGATGTTAAAGGATATTTTTTTACTAAACTAGGAAAATTTCTCCTTTATATAATTAAGCTGATTAAACATTAAGCAAAAAAAAAAAATGTTGCTAAAGTAAATACCTTTTCCTAATTTTATTAAAGAAAGTGTTTCCTTTAATTATAGACAACACTTCTTTACAATCATTATTAAATTACATAAATAAGGATACATGATAATAATAAAAAAATAATAAAAAGAAATTAACGTTGCGAATCAAGAAAGTAAATATTTAATGCAATCAGGATGACAACGATGAAAAAGAAAGAAGTAAAATATCCTTCAACTTTCATTAAATAAACATTTATAGATAGGATTCTAATAAGTCCGACATAAGTACAGCTTCTTATTTATATTATTTAGTTATATTAAATTTAACTCGCGTTATATAAATAAAAAAATAATTTCTTATTCTTTTTTTTTTATAATTTTAATACTGAACGTGTTTATTAATTACATGCGACAGTATAAGACCTCATCAAGGCTTGTTTACTTTTTTATTCTTTTTATTATAAATTAAATAATAAAAAGATTAAATTTTATTTAATTGACTTTATTATTATGTATATTCTCGCTGTTTTATTATTTATTTTCTAGTGTAATTCATACCTATCAAGAATTATATTACATTAAATGAAAAAAGATTGACAATTGCGTAACGAATCATTTTAATGATGGATTTTGTATTATCTTTCAATAATAACTATGAGTAGGCAACTTACAAGGCAACACATGCAAACATATTTTCAAGGTTTTTTTTTTCTTTACTTTTAAATTTCCCTTTGAACCAACAATAATAAAATTTACGAAACATTACACGTTTTTGAATTGTAAATGATTATATTGTGCGTACTTACCGACATTGTATTAAAAAAAAAAGGAATAACATTTTATTTCCTTTAATAATAAATCATTAAATTTCTTAAGAATTTTTTTTTTATCTATATATATATATATAGAAAGAAAGAGATAATTAATTAACGTAACTAGAATCCGTTGTTTAAAAGTATAAAAAACGAATCACGGGTAAAACACAAAAATCTCTGTAGTCATCGCGTTTTTTTGTTTTTCTTTTTTCTAATTTTGTTAATTTTTTTATAGACTCACTTATAACCGTCGAAACTGTTTTCTGGTTATTTTCACTCAACAAAACCAGAAGACAAGTAGAATTTAAATTACTTTCAAACATATATCAGAAGAGCAAACATAGCATATATGCTCAGCATATAAACACCTCTGTGTGTATTTGTTCAGCAAGTAAATTTTTACAAAAATATTTTTACAAACAGTACGGCTGACTACGGAGATAGATACATATCCTCCTAGTTTATTTTATATTAAGTTAAACTATAATATGCACTTTAAACGGTTATGGAGAAATATTTAGTAAAAGAAAACAAACATTAAATAAAAAAATAATGATAAATGAAGTAAAGACGACGACTGGAGCAAAGAGGAGCAAATTGCATTTTAAAAATATAATGTCAATATTAGAGACTGTTTAAAGTTAAAAATATAAAGAATACAGAATAATAATAACGTGTTTAAATCTTGATGCATTATTTCTGTTCTCCATTTCTCATAATCTATTTTTGAATCTATTTTACAGCATCTTAATAAATGCATTAACATAATAATAATAGTGTTATGCATGAAATGGCTTTAATACGTAAATGAATATTGAAAGTAATTAAAGTAAAGTAAATAGACATTTTTAATAGTGTTTAAGATTCTTTTTAGTTTTAATATAATAACTAGATATAGCATAAATTCGTAACGAGAAGACACTGCTCATTGGATTTGAAGTTTAGGACATCTGATTTTAATAGAACAATCTTTATTTAATTATTCACATGGATGATTCTTAAAACTACTACAATTTTACCTTTCTTTAAACATTAATGTTATCAAATAACGTAATTAGACGACTAACGTTAATTAAGAACGAATATAGCACTTTTGCAACTTGAAACCAGGTGTTTTCTTTACATTAAAGCTTTTTAAAATATGAATTAACAATTTTTTTTTTATAAATTTAGCAAAATAATCAATAGAAATATATATTTCTTAAGAAAAGGTAAAAGCATTAAATAACAATTTATATAAAATCTTAAAATGTCACATGGATTACTATCCATATCACGTTTGTTACCCTAATATTACCTTGTTTGACATTTACTTTCTTCATTTACTTTAACTCAATATTACCGGACTAACGCAATTTTATCCTATTTTTAGATGTAAATAGAATTAATTTTCCATTCATTAAATCAACGAGTGGAAAATAATATAATTTTACTTATCCACTAAAATCTATCATAAATTATATTTATTACACATCATGTATGTATATATTTTCTTTCTAATTGCAATTTTATTATTGTTAGAATTTTTTACATAAAAAATAATAAATGATTTTATTTATATAAGGTTTGAAAAAGAAAAAGAAAATTATTTTAATTGCATAACCACGCACTTTCTAACATAACTTATGAAAGAAATTACTTTACGCTGTTACTGGTGTTTTAAAAATAAACGTAAATATATAAGAAATCAACAGCCAAATAGAACTGCTTGTTGTATTATTCTGTAAAAACTACAGAAAGTAATAAAACATCAATTACTTTCAACAGCAAAAAATTGTTTTTTTTTTTGTTTGTTTGTTTTGTTTCTTAAATAATAAACGAATCAAAGAAAACACAACAAACACTAAAAAAAAAATAAACTAAAATTTTCTTCATGTTTTGTTAAATAGATAATTTTCGAGAGTTTTTTTTTTCTTCTCTTTTCTGTATTGTTATAAAAATTTATTAATTCTCGTAAGAATTGTAAGCAACAATAGCATAATAATATCACGAGCAAAAAAAAAAAAAAAATGAAAAAAAAGAAGCAAAATGTGTAAAAACAGCTATTATACCGAAACACTCAAAAGGTAAAGGATTTTATGAATTTTTCAGGAATGAAAAAAGGAAAACAGACAACAGACAACAAAACCATTCAGAAAATGTTTTTAAATATTCACGATATCATTTTATATAATAATAATAAAAAATAAAAAATAAAAAAATTCTTCGTCTTATTCTCTATTCCTTTGAGCTTTCTTTTTTTTTTTTTTTATTAACACAAAATCTAAATCTAAAACTCTCAAGTCACCTTTATTTTATTTTTTTTTAATAAATAAATATAATAATTTTTTAGAACAAGTCAGCAAGCTTGTAGACAACAGCCAGATAAATTCCATTTCTTCCACAAATAAAAAAAAAATTATATGAAAAATTGGTAAAAAAATAAGAAGAAGAAAAACTTCAAAATCTGTTTGTTGCTGTTGATATTGTCGTCATTTAATGATAAAGGTAAAAAAAACACCACATAGGCACTTATTTGCTTTGCCTTGCTTTACTTTACCCACACACAACACACGCATTTTCGTCAGTCTTTAAATCTATCTCGAAAGTCTTCAACATAAAACGTATAAAGCCAACATAAAGTAATCAAAAAATAAAAAATAGATGAGGAGAATGGAAAAGAAAACCAAACTAAAGATGCACCAACAACAAATAAAAATAAAAATTAAATAAAAAATAAAAAAAATCTAAGGCGGAAGATTATAAGAATTTAAAAATATTTAACTTTTATAAACTATTTGATAGAAATAAGAAAGAAAAATAAAAATCCAGTCTCGTCATCTACAAACACATCTTACATCTGGCTTATCTCTATACTAAAAAAGAAAAATAATTTTTTATTTTTATTTTGAAAAAGCAACGTGATACTAAACTAAAACGAGAATGGATTCATTTTTAAAGAGGAAAGAAATAAAAAATGTGTCTAAACACACAAGCTAAATCCAAACATATCCAGCCCATACCTCACAAAAATAACAGAGGCAAGAGAGAAATATTTTTTTTTTTTTCGATTTTACAGTAAAAACTGCATCAAAAAGGAATTAAAATAATAAAAAAAAAACTACACAGGTATTAAAGGTGCCACAGCGGTATTAGCACAGGCAACAGTAGAGTAGCAACAAAAATGCTTCGTATTCGTTCAAATATAGTTTTATCTTTTTCTTGTTTTAATCTTTTCGTTCGTGATGCACCAACAGTAACGTCAACATAGGTAAAAGAGAAGAATAATACGAAAACCCTTTTTACAAAATATTTAGAAAATTATTTAATTAAATTTTTTGTTGTTGTTGTTGCTTTCTTGTATTGCATTGGTGTTAAAAGGTTTTTGTCTACCTTTATTTTCGTGTATTCGTGCATTAACGTTTTGATTTTCAACCTTATTCTATGCACGTTAAAGCCGCATTACCCGTTGTTTCTTTAACATAATTTTGTTTGTTTTTCAAATATTAAATTTATAAAATAAAATCAAACGAAATATATAATAATCTCTATTAAAACATGACCACGTAGTGTGAATTTAAATAGAAAGAAAAAAATTTGACAGATATGTGACTTGATGCTCATTAGCTTTGAAGTAAAAAAAAAAAAAAAAAATTAAGTAAGAAAAATAAAAATAAAAATTCCAAACAAAAAGATTATTTAATTAAACTAGAGAAAAACAATTTATTTTAATGATAATGATAATAATTACAATAATAATCTCGAATAGCAGAAAAAAATAATTCATTCAGAAAATAAAGCACGAAAAAAAAAAAACAAAACCAAAACACCGAACCACCAAAACCACTTTGTTCTTTAATCGCATCATGAATACTAGATTAATGATGATAATCTCTAAAATTGAAAATAAAAATTCTCGTAGAAAATAATAATTATTATAATATGATTAATTATGTAGAAGATGAGATAAAGGCATAAAAAGCTTTTATTTTTCAATTATTATTATTTGAAAATAAATAAATTAAATCTCTGCATTAAGCCATTAAAACGATAAAAAAAAATGTTTTTTTTATTATTATTATTATTATTAAATTATTCAAAGTAACAGAAAGTTTTTCACACAAACAACAAACAACTGCAAAAAAAAAAAGTTCATTTTCGTGGAAAAGTAAAACAAATTTATCTGTATGTCTCAATATTGTTACTTTCTAATCAAGTTCTACCTTTCAAAGTATTTCTACGAATCCTTTGATGATTAAAAGCAACGAAAAAAATAAATAAATAAGACCTTGGTTGCTTAGAAATTTACAAGAAAGAAAATGAGTGGATTAAAAATGTCCATCCGTCAGTTATTATATAAACAAGACAGATTTTGGTGTAAATTAAAACATTTAAGTGAATCAACAATAAACATCAACGTTTATCGTTGTAATAAAAATACATAAACCATGCTGATGCTACTTGATTTCTCTGCAATTAAAAAGTCGCCTGTAACATGATTACAATTCACGCAAAACAAGTTATTTAAAAATAATAAAATTTAATCAATTTAATTACAACATTTATGTTTTGTTTTTATTTTAATTTAGTTTGTAATTAATAATCATAACTCATTAATAAAATATTTATTAAAAATGAGAAAGGAATTTTATTTATTTATTAAAATAAACAAGAGAAGAATAAGAAACCTTTGATAAGAATCCACCACTGTTTACATTTCGTGTTTATAATAAATAAATAAATTAAAAATATAATAAAAAGGATTTTTTTTTCTTTAAACATTTCTATTTTGCTCCTTTAAACGCGATCGAATGTTTTTTTTTGTGTGTTCTACTTTCTTCTCATCAATTAAACATTCATTTACCGAATATCATTATAATTACTTGTGTATTGAATTTGAATTAATATTAACAGGAATTAAAGCCGCTGAGACGCTTATAAAGGATATAAAAAAAAAAAAATTAAGGGCGTTTACAACACGAATAAACAAAAAGACGAATAGAGGAATGTTTGATGCCAAAAGAATTCCACTCAAAAGTTTACTCAATTAATATAAAAAAATTAATTCAATTAAATTTTCTATTTCAAAAAACAAATAAAAACAAAATCAACCCCATGCAGTGTTAGTGTGTTAAAAAATTTATTTAAAATAACAATAAAAAAATTATAGAAACAACAATAAAATGATTAAATGTGAATAATTTGATCAATGGCCAGGTGTTTGTTGTTGTGTCAAACAACCGTAAAAACAAATTGTGAAATTTTTTAGTGTTTTAAACAACAACATTTATACCATTTATACCTTGTCGATTTGATGTTTGGGTGAAGGAATCCAATTCAACTTTACAGTTTAAATAAAATAATTTAAAGTTCGTGTTAAGGTACAACATTGCACGAATCATCGAAGCACTAAATAAAATGTTATTTTCAGTTGATATAAACATAAAATAAAAATTCACTTAAAACGTTTATTCTCGTAAATAATTAGTGGTCTGACAGAGTTAAACGTCTGTAAAATAAAACCGTAAGTCTTTTACGTCTCTACGACTTTCTAGGGAATTTGTTATTGCTCTAAATCAAGGATTATCCGAATAGAATCTAAACGGTAGGTGTGATCAAAATGTCTGAAATCTTCTATAGCGTATATTGCGTTACCGTCCTTACTAAGGCATTTACTATAGTGAAAAAAGCTGCAACCATCTCCCCATCAATTAACAACCTTAACAAACAAAATTCTTTTAATTTACGAAATTTAAAATTCAATTACATACCTTTAAGAAATGCCCGCAAAAATATTTTAATTGAAATTAATGAAAAACTTCCTGCTGTTGTACTGGAAGGAAAGATCTACCTCAACCCCAATATGTGAAGAAATAATTATGTTTTCTTAAAACTACTCAACTACGAAGAACTAACAGCAAAAGTAAAAAAAAAATTCATTCGTTATGTGTGAAATTACAGGAAAGTAATGTAAAAAAAAAAATATTCATACGTTTAAAGGTAACAAAAACTAGGGTTGAAAAAACAAACTAAACGACAAAAAAGAAAAAAAAAGAAGCAGATTGGATGTTGAAAAACGGAAATGAAACCGAAGGGTATAAAAAAAAATGTCACACATTAGACAATAACAATACACAGGTAAAAAAAAAATCATCCCTACCAAAAGTGCTTTATTAACTTACAAAATTGAAGCTAATTTTTCAAGATTATGCAGGCAAAAATGAAAAAAAACGAAGCAGAGCAGAGCAGATGAAGATAAATTAAAATAATCAAAAATTCACACGATTCTTATATATTTATTTAATTGGGAGGAAATAAAGTTAAAGATTAAGTAAATAAAAATCTCTACTTACGAACTGTAACCAATTTAGGATCAAATTCGGTAACATTTTTCTCTAGTAAATCAATACGTTTCTTAATTTTACTAGAACGTGCACCCACACTCTCCAATTCCTTATTTAAATCGGTAAATATATCGTTGGCAATTAATACCAGCGATGCTAATTGTCTTAATGCATTGCTGAGTGTTATATTTGTGACGGTTTCCAATTCATTATCAGTTACTGGTACGGGTTGTGATCTATTATATCCACATACACCATTTACTGTTGTATTTGTTGTTATTGTTGATGAAACTATTGCCGTTGTAACACCGGCTGATACAGTTCCCGCTGTTGTGGTGGCTGTTGATGTTGTTGCTCTTGTTGTACGTGAAATATACACAGGATTGACAACACGTTGCACAAAAGGCATTTTCAGGCATTTTTCATTTCATCCGGATGTTTAATTATAAAAATTTTAAATTGAATATTATTTTTTTTTTCAAATTTATCACTAACACAATCACTAATTATTAATTATTTATTTGCACTGCATGTGTTAACAAAATCTGCATTAAACTTTAGGGAAGATACAAAAAAATTAATTATTAATTAATAAAAACATAAAATAAAATTTCCAAATAATTTGGTATTAGAATCACAGGTTCTAGGATGATAACGAGAAAAAGCAAAAAAAAAAAAAAAAATTGTTATAAGCGTGAAGGGCAACGCAACAAGAAAACACAGAAAAGAAGAAAAATTATAAATAAACCGGCAACATAAAAACGTGAAGTCAAATTAAAAACAAAATTACTTTCAACGAGGTATTCGCCGTTTTTTTCTTCATTTCTTTTAATTCACAACAGGGTGATATAAAAGTAAATTGTTGATATTACCGGTGTTTTATAAAAGTATGCCGCACACGCTCAAAACTAGCTAAACGGTTTGTTTGTACCTCGTTATAAGGATTAAATACTTATTTAAAAGAAGGAAAACTGCAAAGGCTTCGACTATCAGCTGTTACAAAATATAGGGATGAAAATTAAGAGTTTAAACGCATTTAAAAACGCAACGTCTGACAACGTCCTGTTGATGAGTTTCGATTCCTTCTCAATAGAGAACAATTCTTTTTAAGAAAAACCACCACGAAATATCCGTTATTAATCACCCGGTAAAATAATTATATATTAAAAAAAAAAAAAAAAAAATTTAAAACCTTATATAACCGACAAGAGAAGGAATTAAACAATAAAAAAAAAATTCAAATAAAATCCATCGAATGAAAAGAAATAAAGAAATAAAAAAAAAAGACGCTGCGATGCTTGTAGGTATAGGCAGGAAGGTACGTAAGCGATCAGGTAGGCAACACAAGACAAGCGAAGACAGACAAACAAACCGACAGAATTACATCAACAATACGCGAATTCAAATAATTTTTTCATCAACTCTGTAATTCTTTTTTTTTTATTAAATCATGCAGACGATGATTACGCAATGAGTTGCGAATAATTTTTTTCTGCCTTTTTTGTTGCTAAAATTCGCTTAATTTTGTTTGGTTGGTCGTTTTTGTACTGGTCACTGGCCAAATATATGCTGAGTGACTGTATAAAGATTGACTGCCAAAATTATGCTTTTTGTTTTTTTTTTAAATATCTTTTATAACGGCTGACAGTGGTTTTGTTTTATTTTTGCTTCTTTTTGAAAGTATAAATTGCGGTAAAACAATCTTTTTTTTCACAGGACTTTCTTAAAGAGTCTGGTAAGTGGATTAATTAAAACCAAGACACTTCACGACATTTTTTTTTTTTTTTATTATTTTTGCTCCACAATGTCGTTATAAGCATTCAAATTTAAATTACGGATTGTGTTTCGGGGAAAACTGAGAAAAAAAAAAAAAAATGAAAACACAGATTTAACCAAAAATATAAACCGGTCACAATATTTAATTTTTATTAAATGAAACCAACACGTAATTTAGCACAGAACACAAAAATAGAAATGTTTGTGAATAAAAAATAAAAATTATTATTTTATTTTTTTTTTAATATTATTTCTCCTCCACAAATCCACAAGTCGACACTCTAAACTCCATTAAATATATCGAGACAACACGGATAATACATATAAATATATTAACAAAACACGATACACTTTTATTCAATTATTTAATTCAATTTTATTCACAATTCGTTCACGATTAACCGTTAATTAAATGCAATTTTGTGCGAACATGATGTTTGATGTAAGCACATGATGATGCACTATTATTGTGTGTTTGCCGTTAATTTTATTTAATTAAATTTATTAATTAATTTTTTTGTTAATTAATCCAAAATTATTTACAAATTAGCGGTTTTCTTCTTCTTCTTCTACGTCGTCGTCGTCGTCGTACTGCAAATTTTATTTATTTATTTTTTAATTCCGTCTTTTTCTGACGTCTGCTTCGTATCGTAATTTCACTAACAACACGTTCACCGGTACAAACAATACTGAAATGAGTAGAGCAGAATATTTATGATATTTTTTATTGTGTACATATAAAAATTTTAACATAAACACTCTCTTTTACACTCTCTATTGTGTAATTCTCTCTTATTTCATTTATAAATGAAAAAGTGTAAAATGAAAAAATTGAGCAAAAATACTATGAAACTTTATTTTGGTATAAACGTACTAAACTATTACGTATTTGTAGCTTTTTTGTTATATGGATTGAATGTATTTAAATAGGAAAATAAAATTATTTTGAAAAGCAGTAGAAGTAAAGACTCTAACCATACTAATAATTTTTTGCATTTAGTATAGTTACAATTTTATTGAAGTAACAAACCAAACGAAATGATTTTTATTGTCGATAAAATAGAATGAGATTGTCTTCGCTATATTTGAAAATTTGTTCAATTTTGTGAGGTAACACAAACATTTCATATTCCGATATACAAATCAATAAATTTTGATCAAAATTTCATTAAATTCACTTCATAACAGAAGCCACACTATGTGTTGTTCATACCTTTAGCAGTTTTTGCTATTAATATGTATCGTGGATTCACACCAGTGGAATATATATTTTCGTTAAGTTTAAATAAAACAAATTAATTAATAATTGATAAATTAACAAAACACATTCAATTAGACATATTAATTATTTAATTTTCTTAATATTTTTCATTTTATTATTTTATAATTTATCTGCCATTGATAAACAGTTACAAACATAGAGTTAAATTAAATAAATAATTTTTATTTTTATTTATTATTTGTTACTTTGATTAATTAAATTAATTAGCATTATATCATTATAGTTAAATATTTAATATCAATTCACATTTAGTTAATATTTATATCAAAAAAAAAAATAAATAAATAAAAATAATAATAAATAAAAGAAATACCTTTAGTATTTTACCATAAAGCTCGAAAACAAAGTGTTTTTCTTCGCCATGAATATATTTTTTTTTTTTTAATTTTTTGTTATATTTACGTGTTAACTAATTAATTACTTAATTAATTTAATTTTTTTTTGTTGCTACATATCGCTTTAAAGATAATTTTTCTTTTCTTTTTGTTAAAAATAAGTTTTTTTTTTTTTTTTTGCTCAAAAAGCACCAAATAAGCTATTTATTGTTTATTACAAATTTAGTCATTATACATTTACGTAAAGCTTTTTCATTTTAATTTTTTTTAATTAGTTATTTAGTTAGTTATTTATTTAATTTTAGTTTTACATCTTAGACATGAAGATATGGTTAAGGGGATCTTTTTACTTCTTTACGAGAAATGAGCATTTTTATAGAATTTTTATTATTATTAATTTTTATCTTTTATTTAATTTAAAATTAATTTTTTATTTTTATTTTTTTATTAAAGAAAATTACTTAAGGCTATAAAGAAGGTGATAGACCTTAAACGGTGGTGTTTAAAGTTACAATTATAACAAATATAAGAAAATAAAAATCTATAAGGGGAAAATAAAAACAATTTTATTCAGGAGATTTAAGACATTTAAGGACATTTAAGGACATTCATTAAGGACATTTGAAAACATCCACAGAGAGCTTATTTTATTTATTTTTAAACATCTACAAAAAGTTTTTCATCAATAATAATAATAATAATAATAATAATAATAATAATAATAATACCATCGAGTAATACAAAAAACAATTTTAATTATCCATCTAAAAAAGCAATTTTGTTTGTATATTAAATTCAAAAAATTTCCGGATTATCTTTTGAAATTATGATTTTCTACGGTTTAAAGAAATCACTTCAACATTTTTCTCTTCTAAAAAAAATAAAAAAATAAATTAATAATAAAGAAAAAAAAAAAAAAATTATGCCGAACACATTTTTAATTTAAAAAATCCATGGTTTTTAGGTTGTCTTGGAATCAAGAGATATTTTTTCAATTTTTTTGTTAAACATTTGCTGCTGGTTGTTATAATTTTTAATTAAAAAATATATATTGTTTTACTATAAATTTTAATTAGTTGTGTTAGTTTGTCCGAAATTGCTTTATATGCTAGAAGCCATTTCAGGAGCACGATGTATCCCTTTGGGCGTTTTCAGCAAGACAGACCTAATTTTATATAAAAAAAAATAAAAGAAAAATGTTAATTAAAATAAAGATATATAAAAATTATTATTATTTATTAATTATAATTAAATAAAATTTGTTTTTTTTTCCTATTTCGCATCTGGTTTATGTTTTAATTTAAAACATTTTTTTTTTTTCGATGATAAAATATAACTATTAAGGGTTGGTTTAACAATATTTATTCCTTTCCTTTAAATGGATATTAATTGTGAAAATGAATCTATTAAAGTTACCGTAATAGTTTAATTGCATCAAAGAAATAAAATACTACGAACGATAGTCATACAGAATTGCATTTTATGTAATAAACTATATCGATAAATTGGTTAATAAACTAATATAACGTTAATAAAATGTTTTTGATATGTAATTTAATTACTTTTGAATGGAAATCAATAAAATGATATTTGAAAATATATTAAAAAAAATGAAATTTTTCAAAAAAAAAATCCGATTAACGTCACGCAAAGTTTTTACCTGACGAATTTAAATTTTTTTTTTTTTTTTTTTTAACTGATTATTTAAAATTTCCATATTAATGATGACGCGGACGCTGTAGAAATTCAGAAGAAAAAAACCCTGATCTCTATATTGTAACAAAACGGTCACATTGCGTATTTTTTTTTTTTTCATTATTTTTAAATATTATTTTTTATTTTTTATATTCAACATAATAAAAATGGGAATAAAGATCGATTAAAATGGGTTTTGATGGAATTAATGAAATTTTTAGTTTAGTGTTTTAACGTGTTTTAAGATGTGTTTTAGATACATTTCTTGTGTCATTAATGGTATTAATGAATGATTATTTAAGTACTTTAGGATATACAAGTTCTGGGTATTTTTATAGACTAGTTATGATCTGTATTTATAGATTACGTTCAATATGTGTATTCCCGTCTTTTATTTTATTTTATTTTATTTTATAGCAGTGCTTTAAAGATCTGTGTAAGCATTTTTTGGTGGTTTTAAATTACACATAAAAAATAAGATCAATACAATCCGTAATTACTTTCCACCTGCCTTCTACCACACTATTGATTAATTTTATTTTTCATCTTTAAATCACAAACATAACCACAAGAATCTGTTCTATACCAAACTAACCACCCACAAAAACCGAAATTTCCGAAATTAATATAAATTCAAAATACACCAAAATCAATAAATAATAAATTTTTGTTGATTCTTTTTATTTACCCAGGATGAAAGGGGTTTTTCTTTCGTTTTTTTTTTGTTTTTTTAATTCATTAAATGATAAAAAACAAAAATGAAATATTAATTGAACTTCACAACTCCATCTCCATCCAAAAACATATTTTTATTTTTCTATTTAAAGAAAAAAAAAAACCGAAGTAAAATTTACGGAATTTCACTTTCTTCTCTCTTATTTAATTTATTTATTGCCAGATTAATGATAATAAAATCAGCAAAACAAGATAAAATTATTATTAATAATCAATATGGAAAAAAAAACCGAAGTAAAATGCACAAGAAAAAGTTAAGAATAATAATAAATGAAGATTAAAGACTTTATTACCGTGGTAACGTTATAATTTTATTTTGCTAGCAAGCAAAGATTGTCTGCTAGAGGATTCTGCTAGGGGATGGTAGATGAGGTTATCATTATGAATTCGAATTAACAAAAAAATAAAAATATTTGTATTCATAATTGTATTGATTTATAACCGAAAAAAAAATATATATATATAAGATGGTAAAGTATTTATAATAATTTCGTGGAAGTAATTAGTTATAAATCATAATATGCTATCAATCGGCATGGTAACTGATTAAAAATATATTATTACCTAATTTGTTTTTGAACATAGGTTAAAGCTTTTAACTTTATAATCAGTTTACATCATAAACATGTCAATCAATCTCATTTCTTATTTCTTTTTAAAATTATAAAAAAAATTCTTTTCGCTTTAACTAATAATGTAGTTACTCTAGCTATAGTTATTTGGCTAATTAATCCAAATATTTGTGTGATATTTTTCATTTGAATTAAATTATTTCAGTTTGTTAGAAACTATTTTTAACATAATGACGATTTTGGTTTAAACGCGTAACATGTAAAATCCGCTTTAAAATTGAATAATAAAAAAATCCATCATCAACCAATGGCATCTTATGCTTGTCTGCTTATGTGAATTTTGCTTTTATTTTTCGACATTAAAATTAAAAAATATATTGAAAAAGAATTCGTATTAAATATTCCAGCATAAAAACACCAATATTTATGATAATAATAATTTTAATGTAATTTCGTTGTCATTAAAACATAAAATAATAACATAAAGGCACAGAATGAACACAGAAGAGAAAAAAAGGGTTTTTCTTCCTGCCTTTTAGTCGAGATTTGATGTTTGTTATGAATGTTTTTATATGAATTTTATTTTTTTTATTATTATTATTATTATTATCTTGAAATATTTATTAATCAAAAATGAAAATAAAAAACAAAACGTGTAAAGAAAAGGATTCCTTTCAAAGTATGAACAAACAAGAAATAAAATAATAATTAGAGATAAGAACATTACCCCGTATCGTTATCGACTTTGTGTGCAAAATTTCAATTTTAAACATACAAAAAAAAAAGAAGGAAATCTGTTTGTGAATTTTCACTGTATGTATTTTCCGTCCTAATTTGCTATATTTGTGCTTCTGGCGTTTCGTACACTTTTTTTTTTAGCAAATAAATACAAATTTTTAATTACTTTTCCTAGGAATTATTCAGCAAAAAAAAAAAAAACAACGAGAATTCAATATTAAAAGAAAAAATCTCCTTTGAATATAAATTTTTTGTTTTTTATTTTTCATTGACAACACGAAAGAAAAACGCTTTTATTTTTAGTAAACTTTTATATTATTATTATTTTTTTTTTTTAATAAAATCAATAAAAAAATGTTCATCTCATTAAGCAAAACTAACCAAAAGCTTGTTGATTATATGCAGTTTGTTTGCTTAGTAAAAGTTTTTAAAATGTTTAAATTATTGAGTAGTTTAATAGTTCAGCTTATATATTTATTCATTTAAATTATCGATTAATTAGAATGCAAACAGTCAGATGATTAAAAATGTGTGGATGTACGCTATAAAGTTAACTGTTGTGCTTTCACAAACATTTTATATTGCTAATCGTTTTGGAACACTAACAAAAAAGAAATCCCATTCTGTTGTATATTCAGGAATATAAAAGTATTCTGAAATAAGTCGATAAAAAGCATAAAAAAAACAGTTCTATCGTAAAGCTTAATACAAAATTTAAGCTTATAAGAAATAAGATTTTTATTTAAATCTGTTTTTTTTTTTATTTATTTATGATTTTATTCAGCCATTTGATAAGTCTGGGAAAATTTAAAAATAAAATAAATTTTTAAGCGACTTATCTTTACCTTTAAAGCAAGCTTAAACAGTAATTAAACAAAACAATAAAGTAAAATAGAAAGCTTTGATTTTCTAGTATTTACCTCCATATAATCTGGATCATGCATAATTTCCTTAATCATGTCTTTAAGCATTGTATACCGCGGAAATATTGGATATAATTTGGAATTTCCATACTCTGACTACAAATAAGAAAAAAAAATGTTTAATTCAGTTTAGTCGAAAATTTTAAACAATTTTACCTTTAATTCACGAATCAAATTTCTTAAGCCGGAATATTTTTTTAATAATCTATACAAATCGTTTATCAGTTGCGTATTTTCCAATTCAATTTGTGCCGTTGTTAAACCTTAAATTTAACGTTTTGAAAATATTTAATTAATCAATTTATTAAATTAATTTTCAACCTTCTAATCTATCCATACGTTCACGTCGTTCGGCTGCTTCGTCAGCTAATTTCGCAGACGTTTTAACACCTTCGCCAGATTTTTGTGTTTTTTCCATTATTGAACATGCCCGCATTACGTATGCTGGTACCGTTTCTTGTTTTTCTTGTTTCGGTATATCCACTAATGTCCAATATTGGGTTTCTAAGCGTATAACCTCCTAAAAATAGATTTTTGTTTATTATTTGGTTTCTTTATATTTAACCAAGAAAAACCCTTCGCTTTACTTACTTTTATCATTATTTTAAGCATTGGATAACGATTAAAGATGTTACGATGACTTTTTGAGTCACCATATTTATTTTTAAGTGTTACTAGAGCTTTTTTTGCCGTATCATAAGATTCGTCTAGGCGCAATCGAACCGTACGTAATCGTTCATTTGCGTCGATTACTTCTTCTCGGCTCATACCACCTTTATTATTATTTTTTTTTTTTTTTAAATTTCAATTTAATTACATAATTAAAATAAATATAAGTAAATAATAAGTAAATTATAAGTTAAATTAAGTTGTTCTTACTTGGTGCACCTTCATCTTTAACATCTTGTACGATACGGCGTACACTTTGTGTAAATTTGCCAACCAAATTTGTACTTCCTGAAAAGGAATTTTAAAAGTTTATCAGTTAACTTGTGTTTCAATCAAATATGATAAAAAACATTAATTAATTAAAAATTCAATAATATAAAATTTAATTTACAGAAAACCTTAACAAAGTTAGAGTTCGATAAGTTTTATTAATTAAAAAAAATAGTTAATAATTTCAAAAATACTGAAATTCTAAAAAATATGTTTAATAAATAATTTTTATAACATTTAAAAATTTAAAAAAAAAGAAAAAAAAACGAGCTTTAAACAGTAGAAAAATAAAAACTTTCAAAACTTGTTTTGTTTTTATGGCTGTTTATTAAAAAATTGTCTCCGATAAGAATTTATATAATAATAGATAGAAGACAAAAAAGCTGATAACCATGAAATAATTTTTATTAACTTAAATTTCATAAAAACACTTTGCAATGCTCTTAATCAGTTTAAAGATTTTTTTATTTAATTGTTGGATTATGAAAATTACATTTAGCCATCGGGAAAATAATCATTAATAAAATTTGACGACAAAATATACAAATGGGATATCCTATCTGTTGTTATGTATTCAGTTGTCATAACACAATAACACATGTTTAATTCACGTCAATAAACAGAATACAGAAAATGATGTTAGGGATAAATCAATAATAAAAGCAACCCACTCAAATACAAATGGTGGTGGACATCAATAGAGAAATCATAATAAACAAGACACTTTTATTGAAATAGTTAAACTGAGTATAATAAATACTATCCATCTAGGATTTAAATTAAACTCCTATAACTTAGAAAATACATCTTTTAATTCAATTGAATTTCATTGTAACTTAAGCCTAAACATAATTTTGCAGGGCAAATTAAAACTAATTGAAAAATGTTGGAAAACAAAAACATGGCAGATGGAATCTTCAAAAATATGGATTGATGAGCAGCTACAGTATCATCAATCATTTAAGCTTTTATATAACTGAAAAGCTGTTGAAAATCAGTGCTTGTTGTGCACGAAACAAAACTCGTTTAAAGGTTTTATGTACAGAAGACCTAATTGATTTGTTAATAAATATCATGAAAGTAAGTGATCTGAATAACTGAATAAAGAGCAAAGTTCAAAGGAATTTTATTTGTTATAACTAATATAGAGATATAATCTGGTTTAAAGATGCAATTTTCCATGTTTAATTACATTATTCGTATCATATTTACTCGGAAAATTGAAAACTTTTTATAAGTGAGTTTAATCAATTTTAGTTTAAAAAAACAGAAAGAAAAAAGAAGGTCACTAGCACAAAGGTCTATCTAGCAGTTAGATGACTTTAATTAGTATACGATTACATAAGTATTGTATTAATAAAATCATTTGCCAGCTTATTTTTAATGGAACTAAATGGGGAAAAATAAACGAAAAAGCTTTAAAGTTTATTTCACATTTTTTAACGTTTTTAAATGCATCTCACCTACTTCATAGCAGTTACATTTACGAAATGCTATAACATTCTTTTATAAACATAATTTCTAATAAACTTATAGTAAAAGAACATAAAGTGTAATTTATTTAAGACAATTTTCTTTAACTTTTTATGGCGCTTTTGTTATTAGTTTTTATTTTTGGATAAGAGAATAAGGATTTTCTGTTTACAAAATACTGAAAACTTTATGTTCGTTACATGTATTATCTTCTGCATTATTATTAAACGAAAAATATAGAATAACAGAAAAAATTGTACAAGAAAAAAAAAAAATCAGAAAAAGCAATCAGAATGTAAAAAACTCAACTATTGTGATTCCTTATCAAAATAAATAAACAATTTTCAAAACTAACTTTAAAGGGAAATAAGATAAAAGTTCTGTAGGAAAGTTTTCTTTTGTTGTTGCTGTTGCTCGTAAGTGAATGATATTTGAGAAGAAAAGAAATGATAAAAGGTAAATAAAGGTTCTCTGTAAATAATCTACACTTAAAATTAAATAGTTTTCAAAGGAAATTATAGAGATCGAATGTTACACTGAGCTTTGACGTAGTTTTTTGTTAATTTTTTTTTTTTTTATTAGGTGATTAAAGGTAAAGTTTGATAGTAAAAACACAAGAAAATTTTATTTTAATGTTTCTAAATATTTCACTAAGCTATTATTAAAAATAATACACGAATAAAAAAAAAAAACAAAACAAAAACGACAAAGGTCATATCAATTAAAAATTAATTAATTAACACAAATTAATAATAATACGAAAAAAAGAAAACACACTAAACAGGTGTACGTATTATATAAACCATAGTAAATAAAGCAGAAATAAAAAAAACTGCTGTTGCTGCTGCTGTCTAACCGTGAATCAACATTTTAATTTATTATTTTTAATAAAAACAAAAAAAAAAAAAAATAAAATACAAAATTAATTTTAAATATTTATATTATGGCACACGCTAAAGATTTTTTTGTTAATTTCCGGCATTTCGAATAAGTATGTATTGTTTTCTATTTTTGATAATTTTCAATTATTTTTATCTGCAATTCGTTATTCGAGACAAGAAATGGTAGGGAAATAAGCCAATATGTGTGTGGAAACGATCTGAAACGAATAACAGCGAGTTAATGTAAAAGATTGTTTGTGTTGAAAACAAATTGGTAAATTGGTAGTTGAAATGCATGAAAACAATTTAAATATAGATTAAATGAATGAATAAGAATTATATTGAAAATTGTGAGTGTTATCGCGTATTAAACATTATTGTCTATCCAAAACCAGTATTATATAATAATAACGATACGGTAATAAAGATAATAGTCTGCAGGTAATTTCCACAGATTATACCATTATACAATTGACTAAAGGTAATGGTGGATGATATTGGGATGATGCAATAACTTCGAAGGCCAAACACAAGACACTTGAGAGTGCCGTGGTGTCCAAAAAGTGTTGCAAAGTCTAATAAAGATAAAACTGAAGCTTTCTTCATAAACATGATTAAAATAAACAGATTCCACTCTGCATTTTAATTTATTATAACTTTAAATAAATATTATTTCTCAAACAAAGAGAGACAATCAGCGGCAGACTTTGTTTACATAATTAAAAAAAAAAAAATGTGTATACTTAAAACTTAACAACTGAAAGACTAATAAAATTTAAAGAAACGCGAAAACACACAAAAGAACGTTTAATACAAACAAAATGCGAAAGTAAAAAGGTACAGAATAATGAATTATTTACTTTATTTCTTCCTTAATTTTACTTAAAAACCATAACTCATTATGACTTATTAATTAAAATTAATTAATAAGGTGAATAAACTTTATTTAAACACACGAAAAAAAAAACAATATAATTATAGATCAAAATCACTTTTAATTAAATTATTGATTATTTTGATTTTTATTTTTAAAGATCAATTACCTGCGGGTGGTCTAAAGTGAACACCTGTCAATAAAAAATAATTCGATTCAATTTAATTTTAATTCGATAGAACGTCAACTGTTTATTTTATCTTGATTTTTCATCCCTTGCTATAAATGCTACAAATCATTTTCATATTTAATTGCTTAATATAAAATGATTTCTTTAATCGTTATACAGACCTCATTAATGCGTACGATACCTAATAGCAATTAAATTTTGTTAGTTAATTACGGCAAACAATCATAAATTAGCATAATATTTCTATGCGAGCTAAAACTATCGAGTGTAATCAAAGAGTTACAAGTCAATAACAATTTTTTGTGCTTTCATTTATATAATAAAATTTGTAAACAAAAATTCATCAAATATTATCATTTTTGACAATTAATTTAAATCAAATAATGAAATATCATTTAATTTGCTATAGAGATTTGAATGAAATTTTCAACCAAAGGTATTCGTATAAAGAATTCCATTTATCTACCTTTGGCATACGACGCCACAACGAGTAAGAATTTCGAAACAACTTTAACTACTTGAACTTAGCAAAATTACTTGTTTAATGATTAAATTCTTGAAATTTTTACAAATTAACTTTTCATATGTGCATCGATTTTGTTTATTAACTTTTCCCGTCTACAGTGGTTTATAGCAAAGTTAATTTCTGGTTATCTTCCAGACAATGCTGACAACGCAACAAATGGCATATTTGATTAAGAAATTGCATTAGAGTATTTCCGTTTGCCAAAACAAAATATATTTTTCATAACAACACTTGACCAGATGACAGCGGACTTATACATTAAAATCTTTCTCAGTTGTTATTTAAACCATTGTAAAGCCCTAAAAGCATAATTTCTTTTTTTTTTTTTTTTGAATTTCATGAACCAAACAAAAACTACAGACGAAAAGGTTAATAACATTTTGGGTTTTTCTGGAAAACTATATTTTCCAAAATCAGATAAATGAGTTTTTTTTTATCTTTTTTCTTTGCGATTGTTTTAAAATTTTATTTTTTCTTATGTTTTTTTAAATCGGTTTTTATGTTCGACAATGAAATAAACATGAAAATGAAACGAAAATAAGACAAAAATCAAGACAAATAACATTTATTTATCATCAGATATACTTTTACTTGTTTTTTTGTCTTATTTATTTATACTAAAACCGATAAAAATCAGATCAGAGTATAATTTACACGAAAATAAAATAAATTTCACAATGTTTGTTCGCTCAGCATTTTATTTATTTATGTTGGAAAATTTATTTTGCTTTCAGTAGAAATTCAACTTTAAGTTACTTTAACTCTTTATTAATAAAAAAAAAAATAATAAAATAGTTTTCTCAATGAGTTTTCATAACGAAATATAGAAGATGGATCTTGAAACAATTTTTATTAGATGAAAATACAACGATAAATACCTAGAACTGAGTTATTTGATGAAAAATGTCGATTAAATATGTAAAAAAAAAAAATTATTCAAATTTTGGGATTTTTTGCATATTAATAAACGTCGTTCTTATAAAGAATTTCACATATTTTCGTTGTTGTAAATTAATGTAGCTAAAGGTCAGTACAGCTTTATAAAATTTACTTATTTTATTTTTTAACCGCTTTTATTGCCTTTTACAAAAATATCCTTCTCATAACGTGATAAATAGGCTTTTAGAACGCAATGGAAGTAACCAAAAGAGAGTCTGTAAACTTGATTGATTTGAAAATGGCTTATTGTTGGTCACAAAAATCCTTATTAAAACAATTCTGTATCTGATATTAAAACAGAAAACCATTTTTTTTAACTTAAATTCATCAATAATTCATATAAAAGCTAACTAAAAGTTGGTTACTAATCCGATTAAACACAGAAAAACCCTAAATCTGATTAATAACAAAAAAAAAGAAAAAAAAACATAAATAAAAATAATATTGCATAACCATCGGTGCGCCATGTGAAAACACAAAAAAAAACCAAAGGTTCATTAACTTCTATTTATATTAAAAAAAAAAAATAAAAATTATTTAAATTTGAGAGAAAAAAAAACCGATTCACATCATAAAGTTTGTGTCATTGGGACAAATTAAGCTTTTTTGAATACATTTTATTTTTCCACATAAATTTTTTTTTTTTGATGTCTGTGGCAAGGTAACTGATGTAATCGGAAATTACTATACGGAAGCTTGATTTTTGATTTTTTTTAAAATTTATTTTTATAAATATTAATTTATCTATTTTTATATTTATATAAGAAAAATTCTGTATAGCTGTATGGTTCAGTGAACGACATAGCTAAATGCTTATTATCAATGGTTGTTCGCCAATGCAGGTATTTTGCGGTTATGTTATGTTATAACTTGTCAAGTGGAATTCTGCACATCAAGGCAAACTTAACATTTAAAAAACACTATTATTATTTATTTATTTAATTAATTAATTAATTAATTAATTAATTATGTTATGTTATGTTTTCCATGAACTTTTTTTCGTTTTGTTTAATTTTTTTTATTTAAACAAATTTTGCTGAATTGCTCAAGTAAACAACAAAAAATAATTTTCATTTTAAATTCAATTTAATAAAAAGTAATCTCATTGTATATGGTATGTTGATTTAAGCCAGCTTTAACATGTTAATTCCCATTGCCAATTAATGTTTGTTTATTGGTAGGCTATTAAATTTGTTTTATTTTTTTTTTAATTTTTATTTGTTTACATGTAGTCCAATCAGAAGCAAAGTAACTTAAATAAATGTTGCATAGTGTAGAAAGCTTTATTTTTATTCAATGGCGCTTATTCGAGCGAAATATTTTTTTCTGTTTTATTTTATTTTAAAATTATTCATAATTAATATTTAATTAAAATATTAAGCTTGGGTACAGGCGAAAGTTTATGGTTTTTAGTTTAAAATAATCAATAATTCAAAGAAGTCTCTTGGAATAATTAATATAATTGATCAATAAATTAAAAATGCTAATAAGATTAAATTTTAAACAATTAATTAGTCAAAATACAAGCAGAATAATCATTTTTTGACGATCGTTTAAAGTCTGTTATTAAATTGCGGTATATTGGCGATAATGAAAATAACTTTAAATTTTTTTATTTTTATTATTATTGTAATAAAGAAAGCGTAAAAACCAAACGATAATTAACGCAACCAAAAAAAAAAAAACTAAATAAATAAAAGCGATGATTAAAACCCAAAAAAAAAAGAAAACAAACTAGAATTTCTCATATTCATACGTAAATTAATATGCAAATTTTTTAAAATATAAAAAAAGCAAAAAGTTTGCTACTGTTTTGTGGTATTATCTTGATTGATTATTATTTTTATTACATTTACGTTACGTTCGAGCATATAACGACAATAATAAATAAAATTAGTAATAATGGAATAAAATGAAGTCACGATGCGCAACACTGATCCTATTATTGTCAATAATTTTATTTTTTTTTGTCGGTTTTACCTTTGCGCTCGTAGATCTGTGGTTATTTATTTATTTTTTTTAGAGAGTTTTTGGTATAAAACTCTTAATTTATTTGGCACCTTTATTTAGGGACATGTAGAAATACATTATTAAAGGTGACTAAAAACTATAAAGGATTATTTTTCGCTTCTTGTTCTTTTGCCCGAATTAAGATGTAATTTTGACTAAAAAATGCGTTTAAATGAGAGCAAAATACTTTAACAATGTTAAACGATGTTTATTTTAAAGTTATGTATGGTGTGGTTTAAGTATGTTTAAAAGCATTTATAGGGTACATAGGTAAGCTTTAAAGCGTTGTGCTTGATAAGTAAAGAATAAAAAGTCTTTACTCATTTCTTTTTTTAAATTTTATTATTGCATAAAGAGGTGTATCGTGTACAGTACTGTAATATATTGTGTATTGTGTAGAGTACAATATGGCTTTGGATTTGTATTTACGACTTAAAGAAAATTGTGAAAAAACAACGATAAAACCATAAGAAAAGGTCAAATGAGGTAAATAATAAAATAATGATAATATCTTTTACGTGAAATTTTCTTTACTTTCAACATACAAAGGAGGAGAAGGAGGAGAAAACAGAAGCTTTCCACCCGCAACCATTTCTCTTACAGCTTTTTATAAACCTAAATATATATATTTTTTTTATTTCGTTTATTACATGTGTTGTGCTTTTTTGTTTTTTCTATTTTCATCACAATTTAATTTCATGTGACTTTTCTTACATATGTACATACAGGGGTAGATGTGAAACATATTACATAGAATAATGGATTGAGAAATGTAACAATGTAGGATTATAACAGGGTGACTTTTATGTTATTTTATTTTATTCTATTCTATTAATATATACATTAAAATTCATTATTTTAATTAATTTAATTAATATATTACGTTTACTTTATACTAGAATCCTATGCACAAAAGTCACGTTTGCTTAATTATTTTAAATAAATTTGGTTTACTTAACTTAATTTAATTGTAGCATAAGTATTTGTAACATATTTTACTAATTTAATATATGGCAATAGGGTTAAATTACAATTAGCATGTTAAATTATATTATATTTAATTCTCCTGTTATTGTCCACCCAATTAAAAATTAATTCAAAAAAAAAAAAATGAATAGGAATTGAACCAATCAAACAATTATGTTATAATTAAATTAACTGAAAAGCTTAACGAATCACCCTCTTATTTAACCTGTATCACTGTATATAATTTAAAAAAAAATACAAAATCCTTAAAGGGATTTCCAATATATTTAGTTTAGTTAAAGTTTTTTTTTTTTTTTGTACAATTTAATATTTTATTCTTACTGCAGATAAATATAGAAAATAATAAAGATAAAGAAACATATAGCAAATTTTTTCTGGGTTTACCATAACGTGCTAACGAAAAAAAAAGAAGAAATTTGATTCCTAAAGTAAATAAATCTCCAAAAAGAAAAAAAAAACAGCAGCAACAGAAAAACCCTCACAACACCTGTTATTTTCCTTTTATTTATTTTTCTAATAAAAAATTCTTTAAAAAAAAATAAAAAGAAAGAAATTTGACCAAAGTTCAATAATAATTTGTGGCCTCTAGAGAACAGAGTGTGGTCAGGCAGAGTGACTTTAATCAGAAATAATTTTATAACAAAAATTGATTCCTTTTCTAAAATAAATAGAAAAACAGGAAAAAAAATTATTTGGCCTTTATCCAATTTTTACTTAATTTAATTATGAGAAGAGAAAAAAATAGTTTTGTCATCTAGTGTCAGCAAAAACATCTACGTCCTTGACACAAATTCACTAATTGCTAGAAAAAAGAAAGTTAAAGCAATTTTAGAAAAGCAACCAGTAATTAAATTTAATAGTGAATATTATGTAAGATCAAGTTTAGATTAGATTACTTGAAAGGTATCATGATGATTAAGTCATCCACAAGCTCAACAGACCTCAATACTTAAAAAAGTAAATTACTTAGCTAGCAGAGTACTCGCTGCTTTGTTAATTTCTAAGCATTTGAAATTTTTTTGAAACACAAAAATTACGCCACTGCTGCAACTTGTTTATTAAAATTTACAACCAACAACTAATAAAAGAAAAATTTTTTCACATCAGGTAAATCCGTGATGTTGTTTTGGGAAATTTTATACCACCACAAAGAATGCAGGTCATTCTTGTAAATGTTTCTTTTTATTAAAAATAAATAATCAAGAACAGGGAAAAATGTCATTAAAATTTTTATTACAATAAAAATAAAAATATTTAAATTTATTTCTTTAAAAAAAAAAACGTTTATTGACAAAATTAATTCGCAAATATTCGCTGAAATGAATTTTATTTGCTTTAAAAAATTCAGCTGTTGCTGGATGTTGTTTTCACTGTGCTGATATTGTTACTGCTGCTGTTGCTGCCATTCATTAATATAAAAATTGTTTTGCTTTCTTTTCGACATTTTATTTTTTTTAATTTTTAATTTTATTTTGTTAAGAATTCTTCAAGAGACTTATTTACAGACACTTACAGTCACTTACAGACGTTAACAAACACTTGCAGGCATATTAATTTTATTTTTAATATAGTGGTTTAGCGGCCAAGGTCACGTCAATTCTTCTTCTTCTTCAAAAAAAAAAAACTTTTTATTTTCTCGGAATAAATTTAAATTATTCAAAAAAAAAAAATCCATTGGTTTTTCTTTGGGATTTTTCATGCGTTTGTTTAGAATTTTATATTGTTTTTACTGTGAAATAACCGTAACTTATTTATACCAATTTATAATAATTTTATTTCAAAATAAATAACAACAAAAGGCATTGACTAAAAGGTACAAAAAATAATGCGAAATACTTTTTCTTTTTTTTATTTACGGTAACTTTCTATTATTTTGGGATAATTTATTCATAGGCACGTTTCCAGATAGACAAAAGTTTAATAAAAACAGAAACTACACGAAAATTACTATGAACTGTGAAAATCGATTTGACCACAAATTAGACTTTTGTTGTCCCTAAAACAAAAGGTAAAAAAGAAAAAAAAAAAAAATAGTGCAACAAGGTACATAGGGAATAACAAATAAAAATGAATGGCTATAACATAATCATTTAATTCTTTAAATGAAAATAAATATATTCTTTGAGCTTGGTTTACACAAACACCGATATCAACAGTGGCAAAAAAACAGGAATATTAGTTTCCAAAAGCAAAATGAAAAACATTAAAAATGGAGAAATAGTAGATAACGTAGCATCAAACGTAGCAAGGATAACAATAATCATAAAAGCAATAGCAAGGCGATAGACAAAACGAGCAGCAGCAAAATGATACACAAAGCTTTAAGCATAATGGGCAAATCAGAAAAAAAAATCCAAAATGCCATAAGCATAAATTAAATGTCTCAGATTGCTTAGTGGCGTCTGTACTCTTTTAAAACGCATATGAAATATTTTCTTTTATTGACTTTAATAATCAGTTAGACTGCCATTTTCATAAAACGAGCTTTTCCCAAAGGAACAAAGTAAATTTTAGGATTCAAAACACAAAACAAGTAAAAAGAACTCAAAGTAGCAAAACAATTTTTTTTTATTAATTAAAAACAAAATGCTTCACATTTTTAATTAATTTTTGTGGCGTTATGAATTCATTTCATTCAATTATTTATTTAAAAAAAAAATGAAGAAGCTAAATCTACAGAGCTGCATAAAAAACCAATGGTTAAGCTTATTGCTGACAAAATAAGCTTAAAATAAAGGTTGTTAAAATTAAAACCCTCAACGTAAAGCTTGACCTTTGTTATGTTTTTGTTTGTGAAATGAATTGAAAAGAAAAATAAAATTACCAAAAGAAAAACATTTCAACTCCATCTTAAACTTTTCCTTTCGTTTTGGGTATTTATGGCACTTCTTAGACGTCTTTGCCGGCTTTAAATACCACAAAATTCTATCGTTTCGTAAAATCCTTTTGTAGCTAAGATACTTTTTTTTTTTTAATTGTAACAAAATGAAAACTATTAATTAAAGAAACAAATAACAGGGTGTTTCGCTATTATTATATATTCCATTAATCTACTTGTCAAATACAGAATAATGACAATAATAGAAGTTTTTAATAGAAACAAATGTATTGCATGCTTTTTTATACTTTTTTATTTGTTTTTAAAATTTAAATTTTCCAGACTAGACACTGTGAAATTAGTTTGTCATGTTGAATTAGATTGTTTATCACCCACAAAAAAAAAAAAAAGAAAAAGTGTGAATTATATAGGAAAAACACATTTTTTCGGAGGCATCATTTTTGATTGTTTTTTTTTTTTAATTTCTACAATTTGTGTAAACAAAATGGTCACTAGAAAAAGATAAAATAGGAACAAACCGGAAAAAATATCTTATACCGATGTAAAGTTTAAAGTTTTTTTCTAGTAACGTCAACAAAACATCTAACCGAAGAGTGCTAACAACTGTCATGAAGTTTCCTCTCAACAAAATGCAATTTAACTTGCCAACAATTTAAGTATTTTTATATTTATATTTATTATTATTATTATTATTTTATCAGTAATAAATGTTTTGTTAATTTTGCAAATTGTTTTTAATGTTTTTATTTTTAAAAAAATTTATTCACCGATGAAAAGTTTTTTTTATCATTATTTTGAATGTTTTGTATTCCTACATCTCGCTTGAAATTAATTTTTTCAGCAGGTTTTAATAAAAAGTGTTTGTGTCCTTACAGAATATTGTCAACCAAATCATGTTTCGTAAATTATTATTCATCATCTGTCATCATTTCCGATGGTGTTTGGTCAATGTTATCTTACAAAATTGCAGAAACTAGTGATAGAGTCTGATTATTCCAAGTTCCATTGAAACGTTTGCGGTTATAATTTTAAAAGCTTGCAACTTGCAGACTAAAAATAAAAACATTAGAACCAAAGCTGGTTAATATGTAATAACGAGGAAATTAAATAAGCAAGTGGATTGCAGCTCTGATAACACAAGACAAAAAAATATCCAGTCACATGAATAGAATTTTGCGTTGTTGTTGTTTTTTTTTTAATTTAATAAAAACATTTTAAATTTAAAAATGACAACGCAATGTTTGTGTACTTTCTTCATATTCAAGTTTTTTTTCGTTTTTTCTATTTCATCTTGTAACAATTTAAATGACGTGCTGAACGGCAAATGATTTTTGTTTGTTTTGCAAAATATATTTAATTTATTATTATTATTTTTTTTTTCATTTAAAAAAAAAAAGACAGTTTGGGTGTATTGTTGACATTGTTATTATAATTTTTATTTATTTTATTATTATGGAAAAACACAGTCTAACAATGCGTTCATAAAGGTTTCACAAACGGAATTTTAACAAAAATGATACAAAAATAATAAAAACGAAACTTTCTCTGATTATTTCTGTTGCGAAAAATCACGTATCTTGAGCATCGCAGAAAATCGATTTGCATGTGTTTCAGAAAGTTCGCAAAAAAAAAAAAGTAAAAGTAAAAGCTATGAAAGATCCTTTCCTTACTTTAACGTTATTTAAAATACTTTTTTCTAGTTTAGTCCTCTCTAGTTTAGACATTTACTGTTGTTGTTGCTAAACTTTCATAAATCAAAATGATGTTAAAACACAAAAATTCTTCGTAGTCTTACCATTTTCATGGAAAACTTTATTTCTTTATTCAAATAAGCCATAAAGAAAACACAGAACTATCACACAACTAAAAAATATAAAATGTTTTCAAAGCTAAGAAAACCAAAAATTGCTTAAAAATATATTTCAACTATGCAATGATTTTATAAATTCATCCACTCTCTCTAATATAAATAAATAAAAAATACTGACTAGAGCAAAACGAATTATTTATTGTGAATTAAAAACTCTGATGTCAATAGATTCATAAGAGAATTGATACAAACATTTGAAATATGTAAAAACCAAACATAAATATCTGCCAAGGACTGATGACTTTAATTTTTCAAAGATCAAAGGTCATTTAATGACTTAATTTAGAATCATCAAAAATATAGAAAATTTTATAAAAAATTCTGAATTTAAAACGATTTATATTTAATAAATGTTTGTCTTAATTAAAACTCTGTAGTTATTTAAGTTTTTTTTTTTTTTTTTAATTATTTTAATCATAAAGATGATTGAAGAAAATTTCGCGATAGTCTTTAATAAAATTCTTTTTAACTTTAAAGCATAAATATATAAAATGTTTTATTAAACAACAAAATTATCCACTGTACATGCTAACAACACAGCGAACACAGGGTAAATTATTCATTTGCTATTTTATTATAATTTAAATAACAAATTAAAACCTTTTTAGTTTTTAATCATAAATTAATAAATAAAATTATTTCACATAACGTAAAAAAACTTTCAGCAGTAACTGAATGTATAACAATGGTGTGATGTAGATTTATCCTTATTTTGCATTTTAATTAAATTATAGTAAAAATTCCTTTGCACTTCTATACAATTAAAATTTGTGATACCAGACGACCGCAATTTAAGCCTTTATGACGTAGCCTTCAACCGAAATCTTTTTTAAAACTTATTTACTTCATTTATGTATAGAAAAATGCGCTTTTGTTTTTTTAATTTTTTTTTTATTTTAATTTAATAAAAATCTAAAACTTAAAAATAATTTTCTCATAAGCTGTGTGAATTTGTGAATGCCAGTAGTAACGGGTGTATTTGACGTTTTATTTTTTAATTTAAAATTTGTTAGAAATTAAAACGAAAAATAAATTCAAGAAATCTGTTTATGTGGTTACTGGCATCGATACACTTTTATTATTATTATTAATTTTGTTGTTATGAAATCAGATTAAAAGCAGCTTAATGTAATTTAACTGTTGTGGGAGTTATGGTTTTTATTTTTATTCCTTTGTATAAAATAAATAAAAATATAATTCTTGGATTTAGTTAGATAGGCAATGGAAAGTAAATTTTATATAAATTTGTATATTCGGGTATTTTGGTTTCGTTTGTTTTAAGCCACCTTTCATGTGGTTTTTATATTTATAAAATTTAAATCAAATTATGGATTTAAGGATTATATAATTTACAAAAATAAAGGTAAAACAGCTCAAAAGATTCGACTTAATATAAGCAATAAATCAATTTTTATTTTTTTATTGTAATACAGAACAATCGTAAAATAAACAAAAACAATAAATAAATAAATGTTTGTATTGATACATAAATCACTTCTAGGCAAATAATTAAAAACATTAAAAGTTTGCTGAAAGCTTTGTGAACATTTTTTGTGTTTATTTATGATTCGGAAACTGTTTTTGTTAACAGAACCATGGCATAACAGAAATTTATTTGATTTTTTGCATTGCTAATAAATTACATTTTTAATTATATTTTACGATGCAAGATTTTTCTTAATAAAAACAGTAATAAGCCAAAAAAAAAAAAAAACAAAAAAACAAGAAGAAGACATTTCCTGCTCTTTATTACACATTTTCATCCGAAAAATCTTCTCTTTTTAATATTACATTAATGCAAAAATTCATTAGAAGACAAACAAAACATATTACTTCCTGCAAATAGTCGTTGTGTTCACCAAATACAAAAAAAAAAAAAAATAAAATAATAATAAATTTTAATTATCCTGATTTTTCGTGTAATTTTCTTTTGTTAAATTTATAAATTATTTATTATTTTCGTTAATTATAAACATTTAATCAAGGCTAGACAATTATAATAATTCTTAATTAAAATAAATAAATAAATAAAGAATTAGAAAATAAAGAAATTAATGAAAAAAAAAAAAATAAATAAACCACAGTGATTATTTTTTTTGTATTTTAATTGTAGATTATTTTTTGTTATGAAATGAAATGAAATTTTATATTTGTTATATTTTGATAATTTTTTTTTTTTTATAATTTTATATTTACATAATAATAATAAAAAGTTCAAATTTGTTGTTGTTGTTGTGTGCCTTCGTTCTTTATTTTAATCGAAATAAATATGAAAACGTTGAACATGTTTTATTAATAATAATAATAATAATGATAATAATAATTATTATTATTATTAATATTACTTTCATTATAGTTTAACGTCACGTGTGTTAGATGAATTTTAATTACTATACGCTTAAGCTCTGTGTAATGAAAATCTTCTTCATTATTATTTATTTAGTTTTCTTAATCAAATTTAAAGTATGTAGTTGTATGTTACGTTTAGTTATTCATTATGAAAACTAAAAAGGAGATATTTATACCAGTTTAGCTAAGATAACAACCGCGACTGAGTGGTTTTTTGTTTGTCTTTTTTTTTTTTCGTGAATAAACTGAATAGTGATAATATTTTACTAAGCTTTATTTAATTTTTTATAGATGTTTATCTAATGCGTAATTTAATCTAATGTCTTAAGACTTTATTTGAAGTTAAAAGAAGTGTTCTTATCGTATAAAGAAAAGTTTTAAATTTATAAAAGAATGATAAAAGCTTAAGAAATCATTTATAGAAACAGTTTTAGTTGGTTAAAAATTGTGTTTTCAGTATTTAAAAAACAAAAAAAAAATAGCATTTATCACCAAGTTTTTGAGATCTTTAAGAGACTTTCAAGAATATACATACCGATGCACAGTGGTGGGAGTAATTAGTACAATTTTAAACCATATTGCTTCTTTTTTAATATACCCAGCCAATAAAATAATAAATTATTCAAAGAAATTTTACTACACGAAATAAAAATTAACAACAACAAATGTTGAAATATTTTCATTGTGTAGCAAATAGCAAGTACAACAATAATTATAGTAAAATAGTCAATGCCAAAAATAATATTTGTGTATTTTCGTCTTCTTTATCTTTTAATCTTTTTCTTTTTCTTTGTTGTTTATTTAAAAGCATTTAAATAGACACAATGAGAGCGTGTTAATTATTATAAGAGAACTTATGTAAATTACTATGATTTTTTTTTTCTTCTTTTTATTCATAAAAATATTTGCAAAAACACGTTTATGAATAACTATTGGTAATTATTAGATTTATGTCAAGCATTTTGATTTACGATGTGACAAATGAGAGAAAGAAAGAAAGAAAAAAAAAACTACAAAACAATTTACCTTTAAAGTTTGTTCAACCTTCTAATTAGTCACAGTAATAAGTTAATTAAATACAAAATATGTTAAAAGTCTCCTTGTTTTTTTTTTTTTTGGAACACTTATAACGAATAATTTACGTCTAAAAAAGTTTTTATACTTTTTCATCACCTGGATGCAATAAATTTTATTTATTTGCTTATTTTGGCTAATTTAATAATATATATATTTGTGAAATTTGTTTAATTTATAACAAAAACTGCAAATTTGAATATTTATTTTATTTAAAACTTTTAATGATTTTGTGAATTTCCCATTATTTTTGACGGTATTGCAAAATATCATTTTGACTTAGTGAAATTTTTATTATAATCGGTTTTGTTTTGTTTGCACCTTTGTTTTTCTTTAATTATTAATTATTAATTAAATTTCATTTTAGATAACTTTAATGAAAACTAATTAATAAATAAGTAAGTGTTGACGGTTATAAGAGATGAATAATTATCACAGTTTGAAACAAAGTCCTTTGAACTCATTAAATATAATAATTGCAGTTTAAAAACAGCAGCAACGTACATAATTTATTATAAATTAATTATTTGTATTTTAAATAATAGTTATTATAACAAAAGTAAAATGCAAATAAAAAGTGAAATGAAATTCCGCACTTTGCACTTATTAAACATTGAATAAAAAAATTACTCATCCATAAACAATGTTCGCGAAAAGTGGAAAAAAAGACAAAACGTTGCCAACAATAGGAAGTAAATTAAATTAAAACACAATTTGTAAAATAAAAAGAAAAATATGTTAATAAATATAACAATGGATAAAAAAAACAACAGAAAAAGCTAATTAATCTTCAAAAACACTCACCTGAAAAAATACTCAAATTATGAATAAAAATTAATAACAAAACATAAAGTAAACGGAAAATAAAACAAGCAGCAGACAGTGAATTTTAATATAACAAAAAAAAATGTTTTTCTTTATTTTCATCTACCGACTTGTTGACATTTTTTTTTTTGCCTTTTTCCTAGTGCCGGTTAAATGTTTGGCTAAATTTTAATTTATTAAACAACTAAATGTCTTGTTACATGAATTTTAATAAATAAAAATTGTCTTAAAGTCTTTAAAGCAATTAGCGTAACAAACATTTCAACCTGTTTTTTTTTTTGGATTTTTTGAAAAAATATTTTTTACTTAGCACAATGAGCTTTAGTCAAAATAAAAAAATATTCAAATTACTTAAATACTGAATAAGAAAGAAAAAAAAAATATAAAAGTAGTGGTGGGACGCGCTTAAAGTTAGACTTTTTAGCGATTAAAATGTTTTTTCATTAAAAAAAAATGAAAGAAACAAACTGATAAAAGCTGGTTGAGTGATAAATATTTTTTTTTTTCTTAATATAAATTAACAATGATAAAAATGGTAGTGGAAATAGCAAAAATA
Source organism: Ptychoptera albimana (assembly GCA_961205885.1). Classification (NCBI taxonomy): domain Eukaryota; kingdom Metazoa; phylum Arthropoda; class Insecta; order Diptera; family Ptychopteridae; genus Ptychoptera; species Ptychoptera albimana. Next base: position 9,529,040 of record OY540805.1, on the reverse strand, counting down.
TAAATAACAACAATAATCCTAATAATATTTATTATTAATAACAAAAAGCAACAAATGTTTGTGTACAAAACGAAAAAAATACTAGCAGCCAGCAGCAGCAGCTAACTAAATAAAAAAGAAAAATTTGTATGCTGATTACACTCCGTAGTTTTGTTATTTATTTTATTCAACATAAAATATTTCTTGTTTAAAGTTAACATATTAACATCGTTCGTGTGTGGATCAGTTGTAATTGTTTAAAGCTAAACGCTAGACGTGTGTATATTTATTACCGAGAACGTTTCAGTTATTTTATTTCATTTTGTATGTTTTAATAAAAAAAGTTTATTGTGACGTAAGTGTTTTAATTAATAATAATAAAAGAAAAAAAAAACTAAATTTTTTAATTAAAAAAAGAAGTAATAATAAGAAGAATTGAAATTTGTGCTAATAAATATAATAAAACGGATTAAAGTGATTTTGGTTTAAAGGTTTGATTTAGTTAATTTTTGTTTGTTGTTTGTGGTTTGAAGCAAACATTTGTAAATTTTATTAAATTATTATTTTTTTTTTTTTGTTTTTTGATAATCACCAAACATATTATTAATGTGAGTTTATTTTATTTTATTTATTGTTTAATTTAATTTATTCAAATTTATTTAATTTGTTGGATAAACAAAATACAATACTAAAAAAAAAGTGCAATCGTCGTGTAATTTGAATAATTTTTCTTTTAATCGATTAAAGAAGCAAACGAGGTTTTCTTGGAAATGCGCTTTTGTTGCTTTTCAAGAAGTGAATTATAATTTTTTTTTCTTTTTTATTACCTTTATTGTTGATTTTTATATTTTGCTATTAAAAAAAAAGAAGAAAAAAAAAATAATTAATTAACAAAATGATGATTATTTTGTCTACAATATAAAATTTGATCTCATTCGCTTTGGCTTCTTTTTTTTCTTAAATATTCTTTTATAAACAACAAATAATTAATTTTTTCTTTTTTATTTGAATATAAAAGTATGCATATTATGTAAATTTAATACTCTAAACGTTAAATGAATTAAACACACAACAACAACAAACAAAAAATTGATGCTCTTTGATTTATTTTAATGAGTTTTTATGTTACATTTTTATGGTTTTATTTCTTGTTTGTTGCTTGTTTGATTTTTTTTTTATTTTTTTTTTGAATAAATAACGGAAAAATCACGATTTTAATTTCATTAGTTTTTATAACCCAAAATCTAAGGCCAAAAATAATAATAACAATAAGGAAAAAGATCTAAAGAGATTTAATTTTTTTTTGTTTTTTCGTTTTTTTTTTTTATTAATTTTCTCTCCATTTTAAATTATAATTTTCTTAATTATTAATTAAAATTTCAAGGTTTATTGATTTTTAATGACATTTAAAAGTAAACCCAAGGTTGCTGCTGACTTTGTTGAAAATTTTTTAAACAAGACAAGACAAAAAAAAAAAAAGAAACACTTTTGAGTCACACTGTACTGTGTAAAATAAAATAATAAACATCGAAAACATAAACGTTTTGTGTTTTAGCAGAATAAAAGTACAGAAAAAATATATAAAAAAGCCACAAATCAATAAGAAAAACATAAATAAATAAACAAAGAATTTAAAATACAAAATAAGAGAAGGAAAAAAAAAAAAATTGTATTTGCTTTGAAAACATAGAATTCTTAAACAAAACAACATAAAGAGCGGATAAATAATCACAAGTGGATCAGGGGGAAAGAAAAAAAATAAAAATGAATTAAATACAAAATAAAAATTAATTCTATGATTTTAAGAGGAAAGCAAAGCAAAATATACAGAAAAATGTAATTCTTATTTGAAGCCAGATAGATGAATAAATAAATAATTTGGTCAAGTGGTGGACACACGGTGGCTGAATAGAATAGCATATATTGGCCAGTTATGGCTAAAAATAAACTCACTTACTGAATCAACAATATGTTGCATAAGCATTATGTTGCCGGCCAAGTAATCAATCTTTTAACTTTTACTAATCTATTAACGAAGAATTTCATCTTTAATTTCTTGTTTTATTTTCTTTGTATATAAATAAATAAACCACGACAATTTAAAATGCGTTGAATTGTTTTTGCAATAAATTAAAAAAAAAAAAAAATAAAAAAAATTCAACCAAATCTATTTCTAAATTTACCCAAAAAAAAAATTAAAAACGCTGAACGATGAAAAAAAATTAACTTTTGAGAAAATATTTTCTTAATGGAATTTTTCCATTAACAAAAAATAAAAAAACAAGAATAAATAATTAATTTAATTAATAAATTCGGCACTTTTTTTTTTTTTTTTTTATTGATTAAATAATAAAATAAACTTTCAACGTTTAATCGATGGGTTTAATATAATAAGTTACTTAAGTGTTGAATGCTGATAAAAGTTAACACCAGGTGAGCACTTGGTTTATTTTTATTTATCGATTTTAATCAATTTAAAACTACATAAATAGCGGAAAAGACTACAACAGCTGCAAAAACATCAATTCCGCTAATGGTTTTATTTATTGTCTTAATTTATAATTAAGAATAAATAAGAATGTTTGCTAAATGTCACCAGCATATGGCTGGGTTATTATACAAGAATAATAATTATCAGTAGATTTTAATTATGTAGTCACGTTTTCTAACAAGATTAACTCGTTTTCTATTATGGAAACCTCGAGATTTAAAATTTTTTATTTTTTTTTTTTTGTTTTTTGATTATTAAAATCACAGATATTTATTGTGTTTAATAATTTTTGGTTATAAATATTTGAATCTTTGTTTACCAATCAAAGCCGGTATCAAACGCAAAATGTTCGTGAGTGGTGTCTACCCATGGTGTCTACACAATTCCATTGTCAGGCGCAAATTATGTGGATAATTGATATAAAAAATGAAAAATTAAATTTCTATTTTTGCTGACAAAACCAAAAACACCCATGAACTAACGTGAAACGGCAAATGACCTTCAATATATACTAATGTCATACCATAAAATACTAATTTGAATTATTTGAATGCATAAAAGTAAAAAAAAAAAAATTTATTTAAATTATAATAATTGAATTTTGAATCATAGTAAAAAAAAAATACAACAAAAATACAAAACACACGCAGACAAAACCTGAAACCAGAAAACAATAAGCGAAAATAAAAAAAAACTAGATACGTGCTTTAATTTTTTTGGTAAATGAACAAAAATCTGTCAAGGATATTTGACTAAGTAACAAACTAAGCACAAAAAAGTTTAATAAATTTGTATTTTTGACAAAATAAACAAAAAAAAAAAAAACACAAAAAAAAACGTCAAATATTATGCTTTGTAATTAATATAAACATCTATTGTTACACCTTTTATTTTTGAATATGATATTGTTTTATTTGATATTTAATTAACAAGAAAATTCATTATAAAAAAAAAAAATAATAAATAAAAATGTGCGAAAACCTGTAAAATTCGTTCTGGAGTAAATATATATAACACGCTGTATATTTAAAGATAATTTGAGACAAATACAGACGCTAAATACTGACTTATCACGAACTACGTTTCAACAAATTAGATCACTCTAATAACACAAATGAGAGCAGATAGACTGAAAATGTTTTTTGTCGATACACGGAAGTAAAACACAGATTTACAGACACAGATTAAAGTACACCACATCGAGTTAATTCGATAAAAGAAATTTTATCAGTTAAGATAAATAAACGTTTCAAGAATTGTACACAGTAGTTAACAAATTATTTTCCTGATACACATACCTGTCTTACACACTTGACGTTAAATAGACTAGCACAAATTATCATAAACCTGGTCTACAGTATTAAAAACTAGTTCAAATGCAATAAAAAAAAATGTCTCTTTAATTAAAAATGTATTAGTACCTATGTCTATCTCTAATTTACAAAAAATAAGTAAGAAATTATCGTGAAACAAAAAATCATTTATTAATGTGATGACAGATAAATTACAAGGTCAATATTTATTATTTGTTACATTTGTGTTTATTTTATATATTTATAAATATATGTTTGTTTGCTTGTTTGTTTTTTATATTGTAAACAACATGGGTTAATTATTAATTAGGTGGAAAAATATATTTTTCTGTTAGATATATTCATTGTTGAAATTTTATTAAACACTTAATTACCTCACAGCATACCGTTTAAATAATTAATTTATTATTTTTTTCATTCAATTGAAAGTGATAAGAGGCAGGGGTATATTGTTTGTTTTACTAAAATACCAATTAATTATGTACATTGTGGTAATTAGGTGTAACTATATCGAATTACGTAAATGGTTATTTTTTTTCTTGTTCTTTTGAAAAGGTTATGCGTTTGAAATTAATATTTTAATTAATTGGAGATATATTATTAACTGATTATAGGAGACAAGTTATGGTTAATGATAACACTTTTTTGTTTTTAACATAAATGAATGGTTCATAGTAGTAGTTTAACAGTTGAATAGTAAATTTCTCTTTAATTATTCATTTGACTATATTTTTGATGAAACGTTAAAAAATGGATAATCATCAGTATACAGCAAAACAACAAAACTTAAAGTAACCAAAAATCCTTAAGCGTTATACAAGAGGATAAATAAATTATTTAGACTTTCTTCCGTTCATATATCAGAGGATCAACTGTAACTATTAATAAATACTTAAATCGTTCAGAATGTCGATCAAAAGATAATTAAATATGAAAAAAAAAAAAAAAAACAATGGACCAAATTATCATAAAATGGCTACGGATGTGCTATGTGACTTTTATTTGAAATTTCTTTAAATTTGTTTTCTTAATTTATTTCGTTAAAAAAAAAATAATTTAAAAAATTTTGCGAAAAGAATTTTTAATTTTTTTTTTGTTTTTTATATTTTTATCAAATTTTATTATCTCGCTGAAAGAGTTATAATGAAAATGCTACGCAAAAAAAAAAATATTTTTTACAATTTATAATTTTTGCAAGGAATCTTTGTGATGTAATAAAAATTTATAAAAAAAAAAAAAAACATTAGATGAAATTTTGATTTACTTAAATTTTCAATTTTTTTACTTTTCACTTAGCTTTTAATTTCCAACATGTAGCAAATTAATTGCTTATCAAAAATTCTTTGCTTATTTTATGTGGAGAGAAATATCTTCTTGGTTTATCTGTTTTTCAATTTTTAATCAGATATAATCTGCTGGCGTTAATATGATAAACCTTGAGCATTAAATTTATAATTTTTTTTTCTGCTACATCAAATTATTTCGTTTAGTTTTAATTAATTTATTTATAAATACCAATGAGAAAATAATACAACAGACACAGCTGATGTGTGTGATCTCGTTTTTTTTTTTGCGATTTTTTTTTTTTACAATTGGCTACACAAAAATATTTAATTTTTTTTAATTACTTTTTTTTTTATTTTTATTTTTTACAATAAAATTAAAATTTTTTCTTTTCTGTATGATTAATACAATAAATGAGTTAAAACCAGAGAAAAAATAAATAATAAATCAAAATTCGGTCAAGACCGCAGATACATAACGTAAAACGTAATATTCCCTGTTTTCTTAATAAAAAAAACAAAACAAAAATAATTTAATTAACATCTTTGAGCTGTATGAGTGCATTTTGTTTTTATGTGTTAATTCAATAGAAAATTCTTTAATTCTGTTGTTTTTAAATTTATTATTCATCTTCGCTTAGTTTCGTTAACCTCAATATTACAGAAAAAGAAAACAAAAAAAAAAAAATAAAAAATATATGAAAACACATAACGAGAATACAGAAAAAAAAAAAAAAATGCAATTGGAAACGTCATTTCGTTGATAAAATAAAAAAAAAAAAAAAATAGTAAATGAATTTGATTTTATTAATGAAAACAACAACAAAATAAAAACCAAAAATATTTCTGTAATTTAAGGTCAACTCGTTTGTTTTTCAACATTTTTTTTTTCTCTCTTTTAATTTATCGTTTTTATTACTATAATTCTTTAAATTTTTTGTTTTTGTTATGAAATGAAATAAATTCGAGCAATAAAAACAACCAAGTCTAGCGCGTAATTTGACTTAATTAAACGCCTTTAAAATATGTTTTTTTCTGTTTTTATTTTTCTTTTTTGTTTTTAAATTCGATTTCATTAATTAAAGAATAATTAATTAAATTGTTCAAAAACAAAAAAAAAAACAAAAAAAAAACGAAATGCGCCATCGTTTCACTGATTGTATCTGGCTCCAGTTGTTGCAATGTATAGTTAAAAAGCACTTAAATTGACTTTACCTGTAGGCCAAAGTACGGAAATTACCTGCCAAGTACTAAATGTCACTTGGCTAATGCAATAATAATATTTTTTTTTTATGTTTTCTAAAGATTTGTAGACACTTTTGTATTCCGATAAAAAAATATGAAACAAGTTTTTGAAAACACGTTTCACATGTAGCAAAACTTTTTTATTGTTGTTGTTGTTGTTGTTGTTGTTGTAATTTATTCTTGATTTAAATATTTTATTTTCTTTAATTAATGTTTACTTAAACAAGTTATTTATTTTTTTTTTTCGTAAAGATGTTGCAACGAGCAAATATAATAGCGTTTGTATTGCGTCAGCATAGCTTTTGAATTGCGAACCGTTGAGTGATTTTTTGTTATAAAATTATTCTTTTTTTGTCACCTGCTTCAGGTTTAAAAATTTTTTTATTAATTAATTGTCTACGTCAAAGTAAAATATATTTTTATTTTTTTTTTATTTAAGTTCCTCCTAAAGAGATAGTTTTATTGAAATCAGCGAAAGACGAAGTGAAAAATGAGCAAAAACATTGATTGTGAGTTTAGGAAAAGTTTTTTATCAAATGAGAAAATATGTTTGCACTGAGGAACACCAAAATAAAATAAAAAAAAAGAAAGTGAAGAAATTTTTTTTATTGATTTTTCATCATATTTTACACGAATGTATTTGCAATGTTGAAATATTTATTTAATATTTGTATATTTGAATGACCTTCGTATGTTTATATTTATCTTGTTTTGTTTATTTAATTCTTATTTTTTTTTTCCTACTTCAATTTAATTTTTTCAATAAGAAAATAATAATAATAATAATAATAATGAATTAAAAGTAAATAAACTTATTTATAGATTTAATTGAGTAAAAAAAATCTTTTAAAAAATGAATAAAAGCAGCAAAAAACTTAAAATTGAAGGAAAAACACGACCAGTGGCGTAAATACAGGAAATTCAACACAGAAAATATTTTTAAATTATTATTTCTTTAACTTATTTTTGCTTTAAGCATATGTTAAGTGTTTTATCATTTTCTATAAATTTTTACATTAAATTTTCCTAATTGTATTTTTAATAAATATTTAAAATGAGAAATTACTCAAAAATTTATCACACGAAATTTACCATACACATTTTTATTTTATTTTAATTGTAATAAATTAATAAAAAAAAAAGCACAATTAGCAGCAGGCATTATTATTATAATTTTTTTTTTTTATTTGTAAAATCAAATGAATAATAAATGTAATATAACAAACAAATAAAAAAACCCAAAAAATTAAAATAAAAACGTGACAATAAACAGATAATTGAATAAGCGTTAAAGCGTGAGTGGTTTCTATTTTTATTTTTTTTTTATTTGTTTTATTTATAAATAAATAATAACCAACGTCATAAAGCGGCTTAAGTAATTTGTTATTGAGATTAATTTATTAAAAATGTCGTTTTACGATTACTTTTTCAGATATTTAATGTGGAAAAACCATCCAATTAGCACATCTAGAACCAAAAAAAATAAAAAATTATCAAAAACAAAAAAAAGTTAAAAAAATGCGAAAAAAGATTCTTTTTAAAAATTGGTTAATTAAACAAAACGAAACAACTCTCATTACACATATTTGTATTTGATTATTAAATATTTACATTTAAATAAAATAAATAAAAATTTTATTTAATTAAATAATGGAAGGAAAAATAAAAAGAAGTGAATTTACCTTTTCATTAATATACTCATTCCGTGCATGAGTCATTAATTGATTAAATAATTAAAATAAGTAGTTTTATTAATTTTCTTTTATATTTGCTTTGGGAAAAGCTAAAAATAAACGTCAGTGTTTACGTATTTATTTTTCATTTTTTTTTTTTTTGCAATTAATTATTTTTATTTTTATTTCATGAGAAAATGCAGATTTTTCTTTTGTAATAAAATTAATTGATTTATGTAATAAACAAATAAATACAGTAACATTAAAAATAAATAAATAAATACAATTTTCACAGGGTGTTGAATCTTTAATAATTTTATTTTAAATTTTTTACCGGCTTACTGTAGTAAGGTCAATGACAATTTGTTTATCGTTATTATTAGCATAAGTTTTATGCTGTTAAAGGAAAATCCCGTAATTACAGAATAAAAATACTTCGTGGAGTTTTTTTATCAAAAAAAAAACTTAATTAAAATTTATTGAAAATGGATTAATTTTTTGTAAAAATATAAAAAAGAATATAATTTGCTCGTATTGATAGAGAAAACAGTAAGACGTTCACCTTGTTTTAAAAAAATACAGATAAATAATATATTTACTATTATAGTTGAACGAGGTAGACTTAATGGTTCAATAACTCATTTCCTACACATTAAATAATTATTTATTATTTACTTTTCATTTTGTCAATATAAAGAATAAACATTTCTGCGTCCCGTAGCCAGTTGTAATGTAAAATCCTTAGTCAGCATTGTCTACGTCAAAGTACGTTTCTTTACGCTACACAATATTTAACACGTAAAAAGACAACACTGGAGTTAATATAAGAAAATTAAGCACACCAATGAAAAAAAAGCCACAAAACTTATGTCGGCTTTTATTCTTGACTTTCATTTTTGACATACGCGTAGGTGTTATAATTTTATGGTTTGGAAAAAGGTCAAAAAGAATATTTATTTTTTAATGTTTATTTGCTCCGATATTCAAATTTAATGTTATTTTGAATAGATTTCGGTTTTGACATAATAATTGTTATCACGATAATAAATGCTGCTATTTATTCCCAGATACAGATGCTAAAACCAACAAAAAATATATTTATACCAAGAAATGTTTACTTTCACTGAAACAAGAATAATGAAAAAAAAAAAAAAAAAAAAAACAGAAATATAATTTAGATCATCTAATTGGAATCCTTGAGAATATAATACCCAATAAATAAATATAAAATTGACATTTATTATATTTTTATAACAAAACAAAACGAAAAAGAAAAAAAAAATATGTATAATAATAAAATTAATTAATTAATTGAAATTAATAGAAAAGAATATTGAATTGCGCGGTTCGTTTGATTATTGTTATTTATTAATAAATTATTATTTTTTCTTTTTATTTTCTTGTTAAAATTCCAACAAAGTATATATATATAAGATAGAAAAAATAAAAATACAAAACAATAAAGTTATAAATAAATAACTAAGTTTTCGTCTTATGATTTTTCTTTTTCGCTTTATTAATATCTTGTTTGTGTAATTTTATTTCATATAACTGAATGTATAACACAATCATACAGACGAGAAAATAATTGATAATTGAAATTGTTAAAAAACAAAAAATAATTAAGATCGCCTTAATAAATCAATAAGAAAAAGAAATAAATAATTTTATTATAATTAATTAAATGATGACAGACGATGATAATTTTTGCTTTTATTCATCTTAATTTTGATTGATATTTATTAATTGTTTTGTAATTTATTTGACTGTATTTTAAAGCAATACGAACATTTATTTGCGGTAATATTTACTGTGATGTGATTAAATAAGTCATAAAAGATAAAGATTTTTTGAATGAGTCAACATAAAATATAAAAACGTCATGTTACGTTTTGGTGAATATCTAGACTCTGACTTATTCTGAGTGGATAATTGAAAAGGTTAGTCAGAACAAAGCATGACGGTCAACCGGATACCAGACAGATTAGAATCTGATAATTTTTGTATTATCATCTAATAATTACGTATTTAAAATTAATTAATTAAATAATAAAAAGTGAATTAAAGGTGAAGTAAAGATGGTCAAGGTGGTAAATTTTGCAAAAGAAAAAAAGCTCTCACCTTAGGATTCAAAATTTAATCTGAAATCTAAGATATGAACCACTTGGAATTCGCAGTTAGATTGTCATCATTTTTTGCAACGACCATGAACATAGCAAAGTACCTCAACAAGTAAATTCTATTAAAACTTTATTACTTTACTAAAAGTACACATAGCCAGACAGCAAATATTTACTTAGCTCTCAGTTGAACCAAAACAACAAAACTCAATACTTTTTTGATGACTTACTTTTTTATCGCTATGTTTCATAAAATACCTTAAAACATAAATTTTAAACTACAAATTCAATACAAAAAATTAACAAAAATACTTGTAACTCGTGTAATTACCACAATCCGATTTTAAAAAAGATTTTCGAAAAAGGAAAATTAAACCTTCGGTCCTGTTTTAATTTCTCTTTGTAGCAAGTGTTTTATTAAAACTTTTAGTAGTAAGCTTATCCGCTTTAAATAAATTAAAACTTAAAAAAGGAATGGAGAGAACAAATCTTAATATTCTTACTCATAATTTAATCAGCTTGTAACCTTGATAATACTATTTTTAATAATTAAATTTACTTTATAAGCTATCAACGAGGATTAAAATAAAAAGATAAAACCAAAATTGAAAACTATTAAGCGGTGTTGACATATAAAAACATAACAAATTTATTTGACATAATTACGTAATTTCAATAGATTCTCCTAAAATAATAAACAGAAAACCCTAATTAAATAATAATTTTATCTTTATTAATATTTATTACGTTATAAATTATAAATTTTTGTTTGTTTTAAAATAAATTATAACAATAAATAATAAAGAAATGATAGATGTGAGTTTTCTTTTCTTAACAATTCTGTCACAATGTTTGTACATTTATTTGTCACAATTGTGCGCTTTAAAATTAATTTCTTCTTCTCATTTACAAACAGTAAATAAAATAATTAAATTTTAATTGTTTTTTTTTCCCAACACTTTTATTAATTATTTAATAATTTAATAAATAATTAAAATTATTATTAGTGCAAATAATGAATGCCAATGCTAAATAGCAACAATAATTTTTTTTTATAAAAAATATAATAATTGTGCTATGACATAATTTTCCAATTTAATTTTTTTTATAATTTAAAGGCTATTATTGTAATTTTATTAATTTTAATTATACAAAAAATTAATGCGATTTTTGCGTTTCATAAACAAAAGAAAAAACTATTGTATTCGCAGTTAATAATGCAAATTTTAAGCGGTGTAGTGTTTAGTTTTTTTGTTTTGGAATGTTCATGGTTTTATGAGTTTTTAAAAAAGTAACAAAACCATAAAAAAAAAATTTTCTTTTTCAGAATTGTTAGGTAATTTAATAACAAACAAAATAATAAAAAAAAAATTAAATAAATTTTGAAGCATTTTAAAGTTGAATAAAACTTGGTAAACTTTACTTGCATAAAACGTGAAGAGAATTAATGCAAAAATTTTTTTGTTTAGACGTATTAATAGCGATTCACCTTTTAAAAAGAAGAATGTTAATTAAATTTTCATTTTTACTATCAATCTAATAAAACATCATTATGATTTAAATTCTAAATATTTAAATCATTAGGCGTCTTTTACACCCACTCTTCCCTAAGATTTTATTATTATTATTATTATTATTATTATTATGTTTGCTATTTTGCTTTTATGGCACAGATTAACGACTTAATAAAAATAATATTTTTTTTTTTGAACAGTAATCTTTAAGTAAGTGAAATTAATCCTTTAAGTTAAGATTTTTTTTATAAATATAATAATAAGCTTAAGCGCCAACATTTTTATGTTTGGATACCATGGAAAATTTTTTTTTTTCTTTTATTAAGAATAAATGCTAATTATGATCTTCTAACCAGTTAATAAAAAATATAAAAAATCAAATAGAAAGTGAAGGCGAACCAAATTCGCAGTCTTAACAGAAAACAAAAATAATGTAAAATAAAGAAACCAGTCTGTAAACGAATACAATCAAACATTCAAACAACACACAACTTGTTGATTAATTAATTTATTTTTATTACGTGCCTTTCAAAGATACAAAACTTTTAAATGAACATACCGTAAGCACAAAATTACGCTTTATCAAAACCTAGAAGTTATAACAATAAAAATAAATTATTTATCGTGATTATTAAATAAAAAAAAAAATCAAACCTTGATATAAAATTGAAAAATTGAGTTTTTTTCATTATTCATCTTTAACCTGTTTAAATTGGAATAGATTGCTGTTGAATATTCAATGAAATGTAAAATTGCTTACTAAATGTTATCACATGCTGGTAAATGAAGCAAAAAAGAACATTAAATAAAAAATCAGCCAACAACAGGAAGGACTTGTATTATTGCTAGTAGGCAAAACGTTGCTAATAATGAAATTTTCTCTCATCGTGATTTTCCATTACAACACGAGCAGATGTAAAAGTTCTTAATTTAAGTTTTGACAAAGTTTTATAATTTTTTTCTCATTATTTCTTAATTAAAATTCATTATTTAACAAAAAAATAATAATAATAAAAGAACAGAAAATTGTTTATAATGCAAAATATTTTGCTTGCTGATAAAAAATTAATTTTATTCTACAAAAAAAAAGTTTAAATTATTTCAATGATAACAAAAAAAAAAGTTAATTTTCCACAATGAAAAGGTGTGAAACGTTTTCTTTCTTCTTTTTTTTATCTTCATTAATTTCTAACACATTTTATTATACAAAATTAATGAATTTATTATAAAGATGTGTAAATTTTTTATGTTTAGTTATAAATAGAACAGGAAATTAATTAATAAAATTTTAAAACCCGATTTAGTTTGGCTAAATTTAGCGAAAACAGCAATCGTACGTTCACTGAAATTTAATTCAAATAAAAAAAAAAAAAACACTTTATTCAAACGGTTAGCGGTCTTTAAGTATGAACACAATAAAGTAAATGGTTTATTTTAATTGTTTAATTATTTTTGCTTAGCGTAATTAATGATGTGAAAAAATAATACGGAAAATTATTTTTAGAGTTTCAGGAAAACATAGAAAAATAAATAGAGGAAAATTCTACTGATGATTCACTCGTTGTTATTATCAATTTTTTTTTTTTTTTTAAAGTAAAAGAAGTTAAAAAAAAAGCGGAAAATATATCTTTAAAAATAAGTCAAAGCTAATAAATAACGAGTTAATTATTTTATTTATATACAGTCAGAATCGTTGATGAAATAATTACGTAAAAATAGATTTTTTTTTTCGTAATTTATGTACGTTTTGTTTAATTTAATTAAAATAAAATTATAATTATTATTGCAATAAAATGTTATTTAATTAAAAATTGCTGAAATATAATAATGTATACAAAAAAAAATTAATAAAAAATTTTAACGATAATTAAATTGCTTAAATGTTATTTTATTTATATTTTTTTTTGCATATATTGCAACAAATTTATATTAATTAAAAAAATATTTAATAATTATTAATTTGTATTATATAAAATAACCATAATCTATAATTAATATAGAAAATATAATTGATTTTAAAATTTGTGTGCCGGAAAAAGACTTTATTGAAGAAGATGAAAAATAATAAGAAGTGAAACACCCACCGTATTGAACAAAGAAAAATTATTCATGTCAATAATGCGTGCTCATAAATTAACTAAATTAATATCCGAAACAGAAGAACCAAAACAAAAAAAAATACCAATAAATCACCTTGATCTTCAATTAAAATTAAAAAGCCATTAAAATTTAAAAATAAAAATTAAAAAATATATATATAGAAATATAACAAAAACCAATTTTAAATAATAATAAATCAGAATTAAACCAAAAAACTTGATAACTACAGTTGAATTGATAATTAAAGAGATTTTTTGTGACTAGTGAAGATTTACATTATCTCTTATATGTAAAGTAGACATGATAGTTTGAATTCAGATGATGTAATTTGAATTGATTATTTTAACTCATTCTGAAACAATTCCAATTTATTGTTAGTACTTGACTTTTAGAGACAGCATTTATAATAAGGATTCTGATGATGTCATATAAAATATGTGAAAAGTTCAATGAGAAACTTCTATAAAAACACGCCTATAGTTTAGAATTAAATGCCAATAGCACAAATTACTTGTCGTGATTAATTTTTCATTGAAATTTCATCTGCACCAGTACCATGCTGGTAATTAATTAGTTGTATTGTATGAAGTGACATAACTTATTGCTTCATGATTTGCTTAATTCCTATTAATTAGAAAAAACGTGATGTATAAATTGCTAGGGCTATGTAACTTGAGACCAAAAACTTTTAACTACGAGTGCAGTCTAAACCAAGATTGGATAGTTGAATGATAAATGAATAAAAATTAGATAATATTCTTTCGCAACTCAGATATAATTAAAAAATATGCATTTTAATTCTTGTCATACGAAAAACTTTCGTGATTTCTCTTTAAGTAAGCTAAGGTTTTAAGTAAGTTATGAAAAGCAGAAGATTAAAAGCAAAAAATTACTTTATATAAAAATTCGGCTATACTACGGTACGATACTTAAATACGCTACAAAAAAAAATGAAAATAAACGAATGTTAAAAGGTTAAATAATAATAAAAAATTATTCTTTTTTAATATGTATTATTTTCTTGTCTAATAAACATAAAACTTGATGATGCGATAAGTAAAAAAAAAAAAATTCGTTATTATTATTTTAACCAAAATAAAGTATTTCGTGTTTCTTCTGATGTGATAATAAATTTATAGAGTCAAGCATTTTCCTGTTCTTGCTGTTGTTGTTTTTCTTTTTCTTTTACTTTTTCTTTTTTAACAGAGAGAAAATCCTTTGATATGACACACGTCAACTGGGCAAATGAATTTACCAAAATTTATGTACATTTCGTATAAAATTTTATTATTTTTTTTGAAAATTTTATTTTCAAAATCAAAGAGAATTTTTTTTTTTTTACATTATATGTTGTGTTTTGTAATTTTCTATTTTCTATGTAGTAAACATAAATCAATCTACTTATTTTGATGTTTAAAAATACAAAACTAATCTTCAATTTGGCAATTGAAGTGATATTGAAGACATATTATGGCATCGTTAAAGAGTTAAATCATATTTTAATTTAAAAAAAAAAAAAAAATTATTTACTTACTCACTCACAATCCATCAAATTACGTAACAATTAATAATTACAAATTAAAAAAAAAAAAAAAAACAAAAAAATGCACAAAACCAAACTATAAACCTAAATAACTGACTGACTTTGTATAACTGAAAGGAAAACAAAGTAAAAAAGCTCTATAAACTGTCAATTTCCAGATGAGAAAAAATAAAAGTAATAAAAATAAAAAGTGGATTCATACTTTAATTAATAAACACACAAAAATACCAGATGTTACATAAAAAAAAAATAGCGAAACACAAGAATAATGAATGACGTTTTGTGTGGAAAAACACATAATAAAATTATTTTATTGTGGAAACGTCGTACCTAATATTATTTAAATTGAATTAAAATCTACCATAAAATAAAAAGCTTTTATGTAGATTTTGAGCTTCACGGTGCAGTACTTTATGTAAAATGTTACAAAGTAAAATGTGAAGCGCCACAAAACAGTTAATTAAACTTTTTCAAAAAGAAAATTAAATAATTTCCCTAATGTGTAGAAAATTGAATATTACAAAAACGGGGAAAAAAAAGAAGAGAAATTTAACAAAAAGGGACTTTAAACAATATTTTCTGGTTGCATTAGGACATTTTTATTTTTCTTTACTTTCCTTTTGCTTGACTTAATTAAAAACTAGAGACGACTCTTTGTTGATAAATTTTTAAAAAAAGCAATCTTTTTAGCTTATCACAAAGCATATTAAATATTGACACGATAATATTTAATTGAATATTTCATTTTAATAATGAGAAAAAAAAAAAATTAAAAATCTTTCTTTTTTATTTTCTTTTTTGAGTTTATTAATTAATTTGTCGTTAGTTGTCCTTTGCGTAATTATTTTATTATTATTTTTTAGAAATATTAATAATTAATTGATGATTTTTATTTTATTTTATTTTATTTGTCCTCTAACAGCCATTTTTACGGTTAAGTAGTAAGCCGCTTGTTTATGAACTTTTAACATTGTAATTTCTACGAAGGTTATTATAAGTAAAAAAGGTGAATTTAAGACAAATACAAAATTAAAATATGCACAGCAAATGCCTTGATCTAATTATTCGGAAATTGTGTAAAGAAATTTTAAAGCCTTATTATAACGTCAATTAAAATACTTAACCAGAAGGTATTAAAGACATTAAAACTACTTTAAATCACAAATAAAAATAACAGAATTGAAAGCACTTGGTAATCTAATTGAGAGAAAAAAAAACATAATGCTGTAATCGATTATCATTATAATTATGATTATTTTATTGTTGTAGTGTTATTAAAGCATAATTATTACTAAGCAAAACGTGATTATTGTTTTTTTTTATTAATTTATTTTTATTAGTTCAACAGATGTTTGCATTGTAGTGCTGAAAATATAATTTTTTTTTTCGAACATTACATTTGATTGTTTTCTTGAATTTATTTTTCAGTCTCCGCTATTTAATTGATTGTCCTTGTGTTTTTCCAATTTAAAATAAATAATAAATTTATTTGTTTATTTATTTAATCATTTAATAATTAATATTTAATTTTTTTTTTCAGTTATGATAAAAGCTTGAATGTTAACAAAATAAAAGCTGATGTCAGAATTAATTTTTTTTTTTTTTTTGAGCGTATTAAGCAAATCATTTGACTGAGAGTTTGAATAGTTTGTTTATTTAAGATACGGGCTTAATCTTACGTTAAAAGTTTATTATTTGTTATTTTTCTTTGTTAGGAGACAATGCGTTTAGTCACAATTTTTTTGGTTGTTATGTAAATTTGCTTTATAACCCAAAAAAAAAGTGTACTTTCACACAAAGAACATCGGTTTTGTTTCGGAAACCATAAAAAAGGCACAATTAATCTACATGTAATCAATGACGGAGTGAAGTAATAACAATTTTAAACAATGATCCATTCACAACAATTACACATGATATGAGTCATTCTTGTTGTGGTTTCATTTACACGTTTATTGCTATAAATAATTATTATTTGTTTAATTATTTACATTATCACGCTTTATAAATAAATAAATTATTCTTCTCACAAAAAAAAAACATTAATTTAATTTTAAAGTTCGTGTATTATTTGGTCACAAAAAGTTTATTCTTTTCACAAAAAAAAAAAAATTGCTTAAAGAAAATAATTTTGTTAGTCAGGCATCTAATTCTTGCAATTTTCACATCATTGAATTTTATATATGGATGGTTGGTTGCGGTTTCTTAAAATCTAGTTTTGAAACTTTTCAAGTTTCCTTTTATTTGTATGAGAACTTTTTTCTATTTGTTCTTTTCTATCATAGTTATGAAATTGCAACAAGGAAATAATTGATTTTGTCGTTAAAATAAATAGTTGAACTAAAAAAAAAATTTAATCTGATAAAAATGATGAATTTTGTTTGAAAACTTTACCTTAAGTAACCTGAATCAGCTTAAAAAAAATTTAATGACGTAACACCTTAATACCTTTTGATTAAAATATAAATCAGTTGTGTACAGTCACTTCTCGAGTTATGAGCGTTATCTTTATTTTTTTTTATCAAGGATTTAAATAATAATTTTTTTATTCAGCATAAATATTAAATTTTATTTTATTTTTTTTTTATTGTCTGAACTTTGAGGTTCATTTACCGAGTACTACAGTAAATTAAAGAATGAGTGTAGTTTTCCAGTTACCAAATTAATATCATAACTACTTAGGCCGGAAATTGGAGTAAATAAATAAATAAATAAAATTTTTGGGAAAACAAATTAAATAAACTTGTCACAATGTTTCCATATTAATTCTAAGCCATTTTCAAATAATTCGCTGAAATAATTAGTTGCGTCATAACTAGTGCAAGTTTACTTATTATTATTTGTATTTGTCTTTTTATAAGGAAACGTTAATTAAATAATAAAATGTTTATTATTATTACAACAGAAAAAAAAAATTAAGCGACAAATGTGTTTTTTTTTAATAAGCAATAACAGCGTTGTTTTCAGGTGCAAAGTACAACGTTTTCATCACACACCCACCTAGTGCGTCATTTTTATTTCAATTATAATTACCTAATTATTGTAATTATTTTACTATCCACAATGATTTTCTAATTATTTTAATCATTTTAACATTGAATTTAACCCGAATTTTATATTTTTTCTCTGTAGAAATTTGTCACAAAAAATGTTTACACAAAATTCATAATAAAAAAGTTTCAATCAATTTTATTCTACGACATATTAATGGCAAAATGACTATAATTTATTATTCTTGAGATAATAAAATAAAAACATAAAAATTAATGACGTTGAACGAAATTTTAATTAACAGAAATATTTTGGAAAAAAAAAAACTTTCGTTTTTGAACCATCTTAAATTGCTAACCTAACTTTGCTTTTGGGTTTTTAGAGTTCTACGAACTTGTGGTTATTTATTTGTTAGAAAACCATTATTGGCGCCCTTTCTAATTAAATAAACCATTTATATTAAAATTATTAAGAACAATAAGGTAATAAACCAGCTGTTAACACGTCTGATAAAATTGTGATAATTAATGTTTATTATCTCATTAATTGTCTACCTCACATTAAACCTCATGAATTTTGCGTTTTTAAACTTTAATCATCTTAATTCTGTTTAAATTGTATAAAAATATTATTAAATATAAACAAATCATAATAATAAAACATTTTTACCTGTAAATACAAATTATTTAGCAATTTTTTGTGTGGTAAAACAGCTTTTTCGATTTTAACTCACGTCATTGGAAATAATCTTTAACGTAAAATTATTTTCTGTATATGGATGATTTAGTTTTAAGAAAATTAATTTTTTATTTTATTTATTTATTTATATTCATTGAAAAAAGATTATTTAATAAAATTAAAAAAAATAAAACCAAAGAAATCAAGTTTATGCTGTGTATAAAACGTTATGCTGACGTAATTTTTTTTGAGTATTTTGTACTTTGCAATTTACAACACAACGATAATTTTATTTCCTCATTATTTATTATTGTTTTATAGAAAAAGAGAAAAAAATTCTTAAATCACGAATTACCTTTACTTGAATAGATCTGGACAAAGGTTATTAATTTATTCTCATCAATAGTACCATACTTAGTCATTTTTATTAAAAGAATTAGATACAAATCCTAAATGTGTAATTAAAAAGATTACTTAAAACAGAAATTACATCCTGTTAAAATTAATAAATTAAATGTTGCAAAGTCACTTCAAAATTTATTACACTAAAAAAAAAAAAAAAACGCAAATGATACAGAAAACTGTAATAGTGAAAAAATTGAAAACTATTTTGCGGTTTAATATTTTTTCTAGATAAAATTATTTCACCTAAGTGTGTTTTCAATGTTCAACGTTTCAGGATTTTGTCTTAATTAATATTTTTATTGTATTAAAACGTTTTTTAATTAAAAATTTAATTTGAAATGGGGAAAGAAAATCATCGATTTGAATCAAAGCACGTAAATTAAATCAAAATTTTTCAATACGTGCTTACTGATGGCTTTAGTAGAGTTTAATTACAAAAACATTTTTAGTAATAAAATTCAACGTAAATACAAATGATGCCAACAAGTCTGATGTAAAAACTATTCGAATGCACGATAAACATTACTAATTCCTTGATGACAAGTAAAATTTTTGAATTGTATAATAACACGTCGCAGACCAACTAACTCTAATCAAAACTAAAATATTTTTATCAACTAAATAAACAAATCAAAAGCGTCAAATGTATTAAAGAAAAACCCCTACGCGTCGTCAATGACGTCGCAGTCACGACGTAAGAAATATTGCAAAAAAAAAAAATATATTCAAATAAAAATGAAACCTTAATCAATATGCAAACGATTTATGCATTAAAATTATCCTGAAAAAGGTTTTTAAAATGCAACATACTATACACTATTTGTTGCCGCATATGTTCGTGAATTATAAATTAATAAAACCCCACCGCGTTAAACAAATTTTTTTTTTTTTTTTTTTATTAAAATTATGATAATTTAAAATTTTTTTTTGCTTTAAAAAAAAAAAATAAAATAAAATAATATAAATAACGCGCATAATGTCCCAAGTATACTCAGTTGGTAATTAATATCCTAACAAGTAGAACGTTTAAGAAAAAACATTAAAGAAAATATTATTTAAAAAAAAAAAAACTTTGTGTGGTGAGTTTCTTTGCTAAATATTTGAGTTTTTTTTTTTTTTTTTCGTTTTCATTTCTTTTTATCAAGCAAACATTTGCTTGATATAAATTTGTTTTTATTCTTTATCTAATAAATGTTATTAAAATGAGATAATTAATATTTTTAAATTGTTTGCTAAAATAATTAATTAATTAAAGTATACAAAAAAAATAAATAAATAAAAACACTCAACATGTGTCTTTACAAATTTATTATTATTTTTTCTTTTTTTTGCTTTCTGTTATCACATTTTTTTGTTTATTTTAGCCTCAGTTTATTTATTTTTATTTTTAATAATTTAATTTACGTCATTTTCTAAGATATTTAGTATAAAAGTGTTTTTTTTTTTACAATTTAAATAAAATTAAAAAAAAAGGTTTTTTTTTTTTTTTTGGTTTGTGTTTATGATTAGCTAATTAGCATATACGAATGAGTGACTTTTTTTTTTAATGAAATTTTTTTAAATTGTGATAATATGGATCAATGTGCTTTAAAGTTAAGAAGTTAATTAGTGGAAAATGATGTGAAATCAGTAAATCAGTGAATTATAATGAAAGCTTATTATTTGAGAAAATATAAATTTAATTTTCCTTCAATTCAAATCGTAACTCCCGGTTAATTTTTATCATAAATAAATAAATCATTCACTTGTGCGTGTTTTACCTTTGAATAAATCATTCTTTTACTTTCAATAAATGTACAAAATTGTCTTTTATAAAACAAATATTGTGTCCTCAATTATTTGTACTTTCTGCTTTTATAACAAAAAAAAAAAAAGATTTTTTTTTTTGTTCTTTATTTTATATAAAAATATTAAAGCAGAAAATTTTCGATTTTTGATTATTACATACATATGTACATACGTACGTTCAAGTGTGTGTATAAACGAATTTTTTAAATAATAAAAATCGATCAAGCATTAAATAGAGTCTTCTATTGAGATATTGAGATTTTATGATTAATAAAAAAAAAACGTTAAAAATGAAAATAAATAAATATATTGATAAGAAAATGAAAAAGTTAATCATCTGTATTATTATGATGATGGAAATCATTTAACTTTTAAAGAATGAAAAAAAAAAAAAAACTTAATCCACTGTTAAAGCAATAAAAGAAAGAAAAAAATAATTAACGTTTTCTAATGCAAGGAGAAACATTATGTTTTAATAACATTTATTATTTAAAAACTGTGACGTTTTATTATTATTTTGCTATTTTATTATTATTACACCAACGTTAATCCAGTCACATATTCGTCATTAATTTATATTTATTAAAATTAAAAATTAATCATTATAAATGCTTATCAATTAAATATGTTTATTTACTTTTAGATAAGGAAAAGAAAAATTACTGGAACAATGACGATATTAAATAAAAGTTTTGCATTTAAATTAACAATAATATTTATAATAACATTATTGCCACTAATTTATTGTAAGAGTATTGAAAATGAGTACAAAAATGGTAAACTGAGTCCGAGAAAGCATAATAAAAAGCTTAGTTTTTACAAAGATGAGAAAAAGGATCAAAATGATGGTAAATAATTTTTGTTTTTAATAAATGTTTCATTATTACAAATTAATTATTTAATTATTTAATTAGATATTGATCAACGACACTTATTTGCTGGCTATCGTGAGGCGTTTATAACAAAAGAGCATGCAAATAAATTGCGTTTAAATGAGAAAAGCAATAATGATGATAATTTACATGATATAATAAAGCATAAGGATATTATTTATGATAAGAAATATTTTGATTATATGCCGACGGAACAGAATGGTGGTCTCACAGAAAAAAAATTATATAGCGACGATGAATTGATTAGTGATAAGTTAAAAGAGCATCCCAGAGTTAATAGTAGACGATTCAAGCGTCAAGCCTACAACCGAAGACAACCATTAGTGACAAGACAAGGTATTTATTTTAAGAATTTTTTTTTATATCTGTTTGGTGTTTTACATTAATGGAATGGTTTTTTCTCACTTTAAATACTTATCTTTTTCTACCAACATTATAATAATTAAGTTAAATATTGCATGCAAAATATTTTATCACATATAATCTTATTTTCTTGGCATTGGTATTGGTGTTTTTTAATAAATTAATTATTTATTCTATCTACAAACATATTTTCCCATTGTACTTTAATATTCTAATATTTGTTTTGGTTTTTATTAATCTAATTTTATTTGTATTGTGTAAAATATTTACTTTGGTGATGGGATCTTTTATTTTTAAATTAATTTTAAAATTAATTTTAATAAAAACGAAATAATTTATCTCAGAATATCAAGCGATACAACAGGCGACAACAAATTTCTTAAATAATGAAAGATATCATGCGTCGGTTACGTTTTATGTACCATCGGTACACCATCGGCATCATCATAATAATATTTACAATCCAAACCCAGTATTTATTGCCCCATATTATCTACCAACACCCAAGTAAGAAATAATCGATAAAATTTTAATTAGTACCAATGAAAAACAATAATTCGGTAAATTTTAGTTATAAACCAAATTATAATGTACCATCGCCACCAAACAATCCAGCGCAACCAAATCCAGATGTTGATAATCGGTTTTCATTTCCCACTGATAATACGGACGAGGAAGATTCTTATTTAAAACGAAAAAATCCTAATATTGGTGAGAAAACACAAAATGATAAACCACGATGAAAAATATTTAATTAATTTGCTTAAACTATTGTTTTAATTAATTAACTATTATTTTCACTTTTTTTATTTTTCTTTTGTCTTAAGGACAATCTATTCAATCATACCAAAATGCAATTGTCTTTGCAAATACTGCTGATGATTTCTCGTTACAAAATTTATTTAATTCACGACAACCAGGAACAACAAGACGTCCAACGATCGAAGACATTATGACCTTTCCAGAGGAAATTTATTCACAAGAGAGTACGTTAAATAATTGTTTATTACGTTTAGAAATCAAAATTAATTTAATTTTTTTTTAATTACAAATTAAATAGATCCAATAGCACCATCTAGAGCGCCTGTCCAAAACAGACCTCCACCATTATTACACGGCAGTGTTGACGATGATGTTAATGAAAAACCACAAATTATTTGTATGCATTTAATTTTACTCCGTTTGAAATGAAAATTTTAACTTTTTATTCTGTCTTTTATTTTTGAATTTAGCAACGACACCACGTCCAACAAGACCGACACAGCCACGTAATGCAATTCCGCGCCAGCAAGCAAATAGATTTTCGAATACACCAATCCGACGAGGAAGTATGTTCTAAGTTTTATAATCAATAACTCTTTATTGGATGTTGGCTGCTATTCTAACAAAATAATTAATAATAAAATAGTTAACGTATTAACCAGATCATTAGGTTTGGTAGTGCAATAATAACATAAAAAATGCTGAATAGCTTATTTGTCAGGCTTATACAATGTTTGATTTTTATCTTTCAAAACATAAACATAATCATTTTTTAATACATAACCAATAATAAAATAAAATCTGGTAAAAAACCTCTCTTAACAGTTTGTTGGGTGCTTTGGTTTGAATACTAACCTTCTATCTGTAAATTTGATTGAACAGAGTTACTTAAAAAAATTAATCAAGATTAAATATTTGTGTTACAGTTATTGAAAGGGAACTACAAAAACCAGTTTATTTTATGTATACAAACGGAAAACCATCACAAGTATTAAACGAACCACCTCGTTTAATTGCACCGATAATTCAAAATTCAAAAAAGAAATTAAATAACCAAAGAACAAGGCCAACAACAACCACAACACCAACAACAACAACAACAACCACAACCACCCCAGCGACATCTGATTACCAAGATTTTAGTGATGAAAATTCTGAGGAGAGTGACGATTATGATTATAATGCAACGAAAGCACCAAAACAAGAAATCTTTTTAACAAATTGTGAAATTGCAATTGTCAACTGTTGCAAACGTTCACAACCAACATATCGTCCATCGTGCTTCGAAAGGAATAACTGTGGTGGTTTTATTGTTGATGTAAATCCCTGTTCTGAATATATATTAGATGAGGCACTTACAAAATATAGAAAATACTTAAAACAAAAAAATTAAAAAAAAAAAACAACTATGATTATCAAATTATCGTATAGCATATTGTTATATAAGAGAGAAAAAAAAAATTAAATTTAATTTAAATAATAATCAAAAAGAGTTAAAAAAAAGAAAAATTCCTTCATATTTATATCATTATCATTATCATTACTATTATTATTATTATTATTATTATTATTATTATCGCTTTTATTGATTTTTTTATTATTATTTTTAGTGCTAATGTAATTTTTACTCCTTTATATTTTTTTTTGTTTATTTAATAAATGTAATTAATTAATTAATTTAAATGATTATTTGTTTTTTTTTTATATATATATTTTGTTGAAAATATAATTTTTTTTATAGTTTTATCTTAAGTATGCAGATAGGTAATTTTTAATGTATATGAATAAACTTAATTTATGTGATTATAAAACCATTAATCATTTATTTAAAAAAAAAATTTTTTTTTGAACTATAAACTTATTAAAAATATTTAATTAGGGATCTGCCTAGCATAATTAAAATTTCATGATTTATGGTAATGATTAAGCTGATTCTTTTAATAATAATTCCCGCCCTCGTTAAATCAATTATAAATGCAAACATAAAAGTTCGCCAGTGTAACAAGGTTCAATAAATACTATTTATAGTCAATACTGATTATGCTTGATAAGCAATCCTACTAGATTCGGATAGTAATTTTCATACAAAATTACCTTTTTTTATGCATTAATCAGATATTTGACTAAACTTGGTATTCATAAATATTTCTAAAGTGATTTTTTATATACACACGAGATGAATATGAATAAATTCTGAGATTTCAGTTTAATGCACTTGTACCAAAAATACAACAATTGAAAATCATTAAAATAAAGCTCTTTACAGACATTTATTTTCAAATTTTGGTAAAAGGAGATTCAATGAAAATTTCCACGAATTCGTTTTATATTTATTCTACTTATATAAAAAAAATAAAGAAAAGATAATAGAAAATAACAATTAAATTTGCAGAATAAAAATCAAAATGTAAAAAAAAAAAAAATGTTATTCCAATGAATTTTGAAAAGGATTTTTCATGCACATAAACTTCTATACGAGGTACAGACAAGAGAGTATATCTACGGAATAAATCTAATCAAAAATATAATTTAATATATATTGAGAGAGAAATAAAATAAAATCTATATTTACATAATCAAATTTTTTTTTATTTTTATTTTCTACTTTCGTATTTTATTTAAATATTTTATGAATAAATTCGATTTTTTTATTTTCTTGCTTTTTTTTTAAGAATATATATTCCATCTTTCGCTACAAAATTTTTAATTGAATTTTCAATTATTTCTCTACGATTGATTTTATATTCAATATGGATTTTCAGTTCTGTTTTAAGTGAGACTGGCCCAACGTTTTTAAGCTGATTTGAAAAAAATATTGTGACTCAGTTTAGTTTTATTACGAAACCTGATTTAATTAATTTTTTGTTTTAATCATACGGGTGTTGTAAAACATGTCACATAAATGATAAAAATTCGCAGTAAAGCCGGTCGTCAAAATCGAAAATTCCATTCGCCATAATAAAACATAATTAACATATTAATTACGTGAAAAAATTCCGTAATAAATCAAATATTAATTATTATTGAATTTTAAAATAATATTTGATAAAAATAAATAAAAATAACTTACCACCAGCATCCGATGATCTTTGTCCAGTTGTACGTTTAAAATCACGCTTACCCATTTCACTAGTTGTGTACGCTGATAAAATACCTTGTTGTGTCTGTTGTTTACCGTGTTGTTGCTGTTGTGGTTGTTGCTGTTGTTGTTGTTGAGGTTGTTGTTGCGTTTGGGATTGTTGATTTTGTTGTAACTGAGAATGATGGGAAGTATGACTTGTTTTAGGTTTATTTGATGATGATGTTATATTCCGTATCCCTTTACAAGGGTACAATGGGTACTATCGTCCAGCAATACGTACCCAATCCCTGTTGTTGTCGTTATTATTGTACCATATACCTAATTTTTTTTTGTTTTTGTTTTTTTTTGTTTAGGAATTAATACACAAAACACAGTTAATAACTAATAATGAATGAAAAGTTTGTTAAAAAGATAAAAGTTAATAAGTTTCATGTAAATTACAGTGCATCACACAATATGGAAACAATTTAATGGTATTAAATATTCTAAAACCGCTAAATTACAATCAAAATAAAGGAATTTTTATTTTTATCCAAACACTAAATAACAATCATACAAAAGAAAAGCCCATAAAAATACTACAAAAGCTAATAAAATATATGTTAATAATAATTAACTATGCTGGATAGAAATCATAAAAGGAACAACAACATACTGAACAAATTTAATTTATATTATAGAAGAAAGACTTAGCTTTACGCTTCTCTGTCAACAGTTAGCTTATATTTACTCTTTTATTAATTTCCAACACCAGAAGCAACACAAAAAAAAAATTAATAAAGAAAAAAAAAAAGAAAACATTAATGTACATAAGGAAAAAAAAAAAAATTGTACAAGGAAGAAAAAAAAGTAATCACCATACACCCACCACCCAAATTTGTTTTTCTTTCTTGTTAATGTAAAGAAAAATGAAAAAAATATGTTAAGATGAAAACTTTTAACTTGTTTTTACTTCTTTTGACAATTTTTCCTTTTTCTCTGTTTTTTCTTGATAAAGTTTGCAGAAGGATATTTCAAGGTGACACCGAGATGTGAAGACGTAAAGTCGAAGAGATTGTTATAAACGCGAAGAAATAACAACAACAACAACAAATTTATTTTATTAAAATATAATAATTATAATTACGTCTCGATTGTAATATGTAGATAAATTAATTTAAATTTTTTTTTTTATTTTTTTAAAGAATAGAGGAAAAATTAATTTTTATTCGTGAAATTTTTCTCACCTGATTTATATGTAAATGGGAATTTTTTTTCTTCTTTTTCTTTTGTTATTTATTTACTTTAAAATGTATTTAGATTTATTATGTACATTTGTTTAAATATATTTCCATATAATGTATATGGTTATAAGGAAACGAATACGTTTCACTGCTGTTAACTACCAAAGACAGTTCATTTTCTTATTGAGCTATCTCTCGTTTTGATTTCGATTCGTTTTTTTTTTATCTGTCTTGTTTCTAAGGAGTGTGTAGCACTTTATCGAAGCTTTCTCATAGTTATAGTGAATATAGTACAATGATTTCACTTTATATCTTAATGTAACATGTGTTTGAAGTAGTTTCTTACTGTTTTCTTATGAAATTTTTCTTTTTCTTTTCCTTTTTTTTTGTGTCTATATAGTACATAAAAAAATCAAATGGAGTCTTCAACGAAAAGAAAAGAAAGAAAATAATTTCTCTTTAGTAAATAAACGAAGTTTTAGTATAATATCACCGTTAAAACAGGTGTTTTATAAAAATAGAAAATTATAAAAATTAATGATTTTATTTAATTTCCTGTTGATTTTTCTTTTATTTTTTGTTAAACTGAATGAAAGTGTGCAACTGTAAAGATTTAGATGAAACATATGCCTCCCTAATATATAAAGAAAAGCAGAAGAAAAACCAGCTCCGAAAAGTTTTCTTTGTATAAAACGTAACATAGTTCTTGGTTTTATATAATGTTTCCTCTGGTTTAACAAATTTTATTTCTTAGGAATTTTATGTTGTATTTTCTTCAAATGTTTATCGTCGACAAACATGATTTTAATATTTAACTTGCATAGTTTTTAGTTAAACTGTGAAATTATATACAGAATTGAGATTAATGTAGAAAAATTATAATAAAACCACCATGAAAGTGCTTCGAATTCGTAATTCGATGTTTATTCTTCTGAAAATTATTTTAAAAAAAAAGAAGAAAAACTTTTTGAATTCAGACTATTCAATAAAAAAGGCGTCTATGGTAATTAAACTTTAAACCCGTATATATCCGGAAGGTTGTTCTTTACTATCCAGCATTATTAAATATTAAAATTTATTTATTACACAAACTTTATTCTAAATTAAACAACAACAACAAAAAAACACAAAACTTAATATTGGGTTTAAAGCCACAAAAGCTGGACATACGTGACGTGGTTTCTTGATTACCCGGTTATATTACCCAACTGAAAATTGTTTTTAACTTTAATCCAATACAAACAAGAAATTAAATTAAATTTTTTATTTAAATAAAAATACGACACCGTTGTTATAACCGTATTGTAAATTTATACCGAAAAACTAACCGATTCAGCCCCTTCAATTGAAAATTAAAATAAAAATTCCTTCGAAATACTTCCTTTTTTTTTTCTTCTTCCTTCTCGCTTTCAAAATGGAAAAAAAATTCCACAAAAACACACAGTGAAAAAAATATTTTCAAAATTTAATTGAATTAATTTATTGAGAGAATCAGGTAGCGTGTACAAATTTTTCTACCTTTCATAGATTATTTTATGAAAGAAAAATATAAAATAAAAAATTTAATCGAAAAATTAGATAGAAGAAGAATTAGATAGAATTGTGTACAGATTGACGTTAATAAAATTGGAATAAAAGCAAATTCGGCTAAACTAAACCTTTAATAATTTTTTTTTTATTATCATTTGACTCCCTAATTTCTTTACAAAATTCTAGAAGAAATTATTCTCTATTCGGTATAAAGGAGCCCCTTGAATGAAAGAATGAAAAAAAAAACTTATTTTTACCATTGAAAATGGTGTCGGGTGTCGCAAACATTTAAATCTCCCATTTACTTTATCAATATATAATTTTCTTTATTGCTCTACAATACTTTTCGCGATTATATTACACCATTTTAAAAGATAACAACTGACGTTTCTATATATATTTTTTTAAATCTACCACCAAAGCAAAGAAACATTTAATTATTTTCTCGTTTAATATTAAATAAAAAAAAAAATTTTTTTTTTGCTACAAGGAACGCATCAATCAATCTGTAGTCTATAAAAGGAACAAGAAAAGGAAAAAATTATTCATGAAACTACAAAGTTAGCAGTCAAACATACATAAAACGCAAAATAACTATAAGGTAAAGAAAAAAAATTAATTAACTTTGCATACAAACCGACATAGGATTTTTATTTTCTAATTTATTTTAACCAGACTTTTCAAATTGGAATAAAAAATGATTTTATTGGAAAAAATAGTGAAATAAAAAAGTAGCGAATGATAAAAATCCACAGACACAACGAAATGAAGCTTATATAAAAAGCTTCCGGTAAGCTGAAATTTCGCTTTATTCATTTTCTTATCGGAAAATTAATTTTTTTTAAGCATTTATATTTTGTGTAATTTTTTTTTGTTTGCTTTTCTGTAGTTTGTTGCCTTTTTTTAAATTTTTGTATAAAAAGTTTCGCTGAATGGAAGTGAACACAATTGAGATGACAACATTTCAGATAAAGTATATGAGACACTAAATTATAAATGGACAGAAACAAGTACCGATTGTTTCTGTTTTGTTCAACTAAATCGATTTGTACATTTTTCTGTTTTTATTTATTTATTTTATAAACAAATCAATAACGAAGAAAAAAATTCTGAATTCTGAAAAAAAATTATTGGTATTACACCTGTCAAATATTACCTAGTAAATAAAAAATTGATTAAAAAAAAAACTCAAAAAAAAAATCTAATTAACAGTTGCTAACTGTATAGGCATTACGTAATAAATTTTATCCAATTAATTTATCACAAAAATAAAATAATTAAATTCTATGACATGTATGATAATTATTACATAACATTTTTACGTAATAAAAATAAAAAATTAACATAAATTATGATTTACTATAATTTATTATTTATAATTAAAGTCTCGTTAAAAAAAAAAAAACAAACAAACAAATATTGATCAAGTATGATAATGTTAATAAAAAAGGGTAAATAATGAGTGCTCTAGCCATCTGATAAATCCATAAATCGTTTAATGTAATAATAAAAAAAAAAATTAATTTTAATATGAAATTTCTTAAAATAGTGATAAGAGTTATCTTGGGTCAGAAGCTGCATAAGTTAAATGGACATTTTCAAAGAGAGAAAGAAATAAAAAAAAATCCTTCATCTTAAAACCATTGAAAAACATTTTCTGTTTTTAAGTGACTAAGCAACGAAAACCCTTTACAAATCCTTCATCTTCTATCTTTATCCTTTCATCTATTTTCATTCGTCTACGTAATGTTTTTATTATTATAACTATAGATCATTACACTTAATACACAAAAGTGTATATCAAATATTTACTAAATACAATAGAAGGGCTAAATAAACAATGTTGATAAATATAGTGATGAAATTTCTTTTTCTTTTTATTAATAATAATAATAATAATAATAATAATAATAATAATAACAACACATCTGTCCACATATGATGATAATCAAAGAGTCTTTTATGTAATAATAAAGGCAAAAAAAAAAATAATAAAAATTGATTTAATTTGATTTATCACTGATGATTCAACCGCATTGCTGTTTGATTATTTTTTATTATTATTATTATTAAATACAATTCATACATGTATCAGCATAAGAACAAGAATGTTGAACGATTGATGTGTCTTGGGGCTTTTTTTTGTATTTTTGTTTTAGTTTTTTCATCAAACAAAGTTACTACGCAGCTATAATTCAAACGACTAGCGGAGCTATTTCCCAAGGGCAATGGTTATTAGTTGGGTCGACTATCAAGTGATACTAAAATAAAATATATTCTGAAATAGCCTACATACCTTAAACTGTTTATGTTTTATTTTATTTTTGTGTTTTGCTCATTGTTATCATCATCAAGTTAAGTTTAGTGCAGAGTTAAATTGTATGGGAATTTTAGTACAAGGTTGCATACAAAGTAGGCAATTTGATTGACAATAAAATCTCTTGAGTCAAACTATATAAAATAAAATAAAATAAATAATAATAAAAAAAAATCATATATCCTTACATAATAATACATTGTTGTGCTTTATAGTAAAACATTCTGTCACGTATGACTTGACTTCCTTTAAGTGATAATAAATAATATTATAACAGCTTTATATAGGCAAAAACAATGACTTAAATGTTTAATCTTTATGATTCACATTTTTAATCGTTTAAAAATAACAAGAAAATGCCAGAATATTCTGAATAATAATAACTCGGATTATAATGTAGCGAATAAAGTAGAGGAAATGAAGGTGGAGCGGACTTAACATCAGAGAAAACCTCGACTGCATAGAAAAAAAGATACGCTGTCAACTCGAGTACACCTGGACGCGATCAATAGTGAAAGAAATAGGAAATCGTACATAGACAGAAGTTAAATTCCGGATATAACCAACAAGTATACATCGGTTTAAAAATATAATAAAACTATGGGAAGCGGTTCTATAGAACTTACTACTGTACGAACATTTATTATCTCTTTATTATTTACATGCTTTATAAGCTTTTTATTATTAAAAATAATATAATTTTGCTTGCAAATAGTATTTGTTGTTTATACAGCATAAAGCTACGACATTATTTATTTTCTTAACATAATGTTGAACGTACACTAAATAAGTATTTACATTTACTTGAATGCAGATAAATATTTATCTCATATGTTAACTGCTTAAAATGGCATATTTTTGATGTATTTCACTGTGTGCTTAACATCAGGAGGTATATATATTACAGGATTTCAACATATTTATATGGAATAATAAATAATATGATAATTTTGAATTTCATTTAGTGTTTCTTTAAGCTCAACATGTTCAACGTTACGGCTTATCTATGAATTTACTCTTTGAAATAGTTTTGACTGCCAAAACAACAAACCTGAATAATGAACCTTATAAACCTGAATATGGCATATTTATAATCATGGATAGATCTTTAAGAATTTCTGTACAAAATTTAATTTACAAAAATCATTAGCATAATTTATAAAACTTTTTGGATCAGCGTTTGTAAAGTTTTGCAAAGACACATAACAACGTTTAAAGTTTGCACAGTTGTGAGTATTTTACATAGCAAAGATTAATTAGCTAAACCTAAAATTATAAAACTATTCCGGGACATTTTGAGAAAGAAAAATAAAAACCGCTTGACGTTGTGCCAAAATTTTAGAATTATTTTTCTCCCATAAAATTAATCATTTGTTATCTTTGTTTGTTCTAATTGCATGCATGCAATGCTTTATGTGCCTACCTTAATAATACAAGAGTGTATCTCGTTAATCCTTCTTATCGCGTGCGATCTAAAAAACTATCAAAAATTATTAAATAACCATGATAAAGTACAGGGACCAATCAAAATGTACAAGGATAAAGTAAATAATCAATAAATTTCCTATGTTCCTATTGTATTATTCAAAAAAAAATTGTGTTTTTATTATTTATTTACATAGAGAAACATAGGTCACATGCTAACAGGTCATATATGTCCTGATCATGCATGGCTTAACCTATCCAAAACATTTATTATTATTATTATTTTATATTAACAATTGATTTATGCATCAAAAAACGTAATTTTTTATGAAATAGAAAATTATTTATCTTTTTGTAGATGATAAAAAACGAGCAACAAAAAAACAAATAAAAAAATGAGAATATATATTAAAATCAACAACAGCAACATAGACAATAAATATTTACATAAAATTGACTCCACTCAACCATATGTGAGATGAAAAAACCCAAAAAAGAAAAGAAAAAACTTCACAACAATATATGAACAGCCCATTTATATATATATATAGTTTTTTTTTTTGCTATTTTGTTTAGGGTGGGCTTTTTTTATTTTGTATAATATTTCGATGGTGAAGTTTTACCTGTTCTTATGTTGTTTCTTTTTTAGCTGGTAAAATAAGACATGCTTTAATAAAACTAATGAAAAATGGGAAAAATGTAAAACAACGCGCAGTGATTTTACATTTCTTCATCGGAAAAATAAAACTGGAGAAAATAGAAAGAAGAGAAAAATTTATTTTAACAAAATCATAACAAAAAGGCGAAAAATGGATTTTGTTATTCTAAAAATTTACATAGATGATAGACGTGTGTTTTTTTTTTTTTTTTGGTTGTATAACAAAAATTTTCTTCTCTTCTTAGATGATTTTATCCTAAGACAATAACCAAAAAATTTGTTATTATTTTTGGTTATGCTTTTGTTACTGTTATTCCTGGTGCTTTTTATTTTAATGTAATTCAAGTAATCCTTTACCAAACACAATACTTACCTAAAAATGTTTCTATGCAACATGACAGCTTCGTTGTAGATAGTTAATGTACTGTTTAGAAAGAAAGATCTTTGTATCGATTTTCACAATATTTTCTTCAGGTATGGCTTGATCGTAACAATGTTTAATAAAGCTGATCTATTATTCGACGGATACTTGTAATTAAAACAATCTACATCGGATATGATTTTTTTTTATTTTCAACAACAATTAAAAGTGTTGAAAAATATAAATCATCAAGTATTAACCAGCGTCTCACTTAAATAAAAGCTTAAATGTAAAGAAACATAATCTATATTTCAAGATAAAGCATTGCTTGAATAGACAGCAATAATAAAGAGCAAAAATGAAAGGACAAAGTTAAGAAAAAACCAAGTAGTAATTAAGTTGAAAGCTGGACAGTAAATAATAAAATTAATAAGAATTCAAGCATTTTTTTTGTTTGTGTTGTTGCTGCTTCTATGTGGATATCTTTTTGTGAGAAAAGACGTGCTTTTATGTGTTTTTTTCCCCTGAGCTTTTATTTAAGGGTAAGTAAAATTTGTTATTGTTTATTTTATTTCTACAGAGTTGATTTTTCTTTTTATTTATTAACTAAAAGCGCGATGGGTCGCTTTATCGCTTTATTATTTTTTGCTTTTATTTTTCCTTCTTATTGTTTTATTTTTTATGCGTTATCACACAAAAAAAAGGCCGCCCAAACAAACAATTGACGATGACTACTGTTTCCGTTTATTTATTGTTCGGATTTATCATTTATAGGAAAACATCTTGTTAATTGGATCGGTTGGCTTTTTTTTATCCTTTTTCTTTATTTCCTTTTACATTTTTTTATTTTTAAATTCTTTTCAATTTGATATGTAAATAGTGAGGAATAAAATAAAAAATAATAAGAGGATGAACACAGCAGCATGAATTGATGCTGTGTACAAAACTACGTACGTCACAAAACAAGAAGATGAAAAATAATTTTTCCTTCTTTCCTTCATTTCTTGTTATATTTATTTATTTATCTCCTATTTTCTTTTCCTTTTATTTATCCTGTTTGTAACCATCATCATTATTGTATTCATATCACGATGTCTGTTAAATTTTTTTACACAAAATGTAAAAGAAAAAAAAGAAAAAAAAATTAATAAAAAGCAAAGAAAAATAAGATTTTTTTTCCTATTCTTGTTTGCTTACAAAAGGTACAAGGATAAAATGTTTGTAACAAAAAAACAAGTTTTCTTATCCCATAACGTAACCTAAATATCAACACAATGACAACAAAAGTAAAATACGCGAAATTAGCCATCAACAAATAAATTGTGCGTGATTTACAGCAACAAAATTAAAAAAACAGCAAACAAGCGAATGAAACGCTTTAAATTTTATTTCGTTGATGTTTTCTCGTTTTATTTTTTGTTGTTGTTGTTGTTACCTTTGCGTGATTGAAATAATGTTGAATATTTTTATAGACTTTGTTTGAATTATTATTATTTTCATTTCATGTATACAAATGTCACTTTTGATAATTTAAATCCTGGCTTTGTAATATTTTCTTACTTGTTTTTACCTTTTTTTTTTTTTTTTTATTCTGATTTTATTTGTGAAATATTATTTACAACAGATGAAAGAAATATAAAAAGGGAGAAATTTATCAAAGGGAAAATTATTATTATTATTATTATTATTGTTATGATAATAATAATTTGTAAATTAATGTTAAAAAATCATGTTTTGTTATGTTAAACTAAATACAATATATAGAAAACCCACAACATCGTTATTTATTTGTGTTAAAACGGATTTGATGTTGCTTTATGTAAACTTTTTATTCGTTGTAGTAAAATTCTTATGCAATTGAATGCTGTGACATAATCATTTATCATTATTTCTATAACGGTTATAACAGCTATTAGCTACGTTTCTTTTTATTTTTTCATAATTTTAATTTTAATTTTTCCAATGGTGAATAAAAAAATAGACATCGAATGATTTATGTAACGGTGTCAACACAGGGTAAAAATGTAAAAAAATATAAAATTCATATCGGAATACCAAAACAAGAGAAATTTCACGTGAGACGTAGATGTTTTACATATTCCTTGCTTATGCATTTTACTAAACACAAACATGATGCAATTTTATTTTTGAAAAAACACATCAATATAGCGACTTAAGTAAAGCTTTATTGATTAATGTACGTGTGAGAGATAGCACAATAATGGTTTGTAAATTCTATTGGGAATTGTTTTTATTTTTTATTTTCGTAGGATAATAAAAAGTCAACTTTAAAGGGATCAAAATTTGGTTGAAGCGATTTAATTGAATTAATTTTTGCTACGACGTTGTTTGCTACAATCAATGCTTGTATCTAATAAATGCCATAGAAATACTATCGCTAAAGGCACAAATAATGTATTAAAAATGTTATGGTATGGCACAATCGTCTAAATTACTACCAATGTCCATATATATTTGCCACATTAAAATATAACGGAATTGGAACCCAAATACAATAAAAGTTACTTTATGGATCAAAAATTTAAAGATTTAATTATTCAATTGGCATCCAAATGATTTGTAAATACAAAAAAAAAACAAAATCTATTTCACATAAGCTTTTGTATTTGCTTTAAAGTTTATTAATTATTTACATTTGTCAAAATAAAAAATTTACGACAAAACGTCTAGTCAAAGCTTGTTTTCCGTTTTCCGTGTACTTCCTAATGAATTTTGTATTTTTGCATTTTTCCCCGTATATAACACAACCAGTAAAATACAACAAAAAAAAATTAAGTAAGTTGGCTATCACTGTCATGTGATATATTGTGTATCCAACAAATTGTTGTCATTTAGTGATTAATTACCATTAACAAATTGTATATGGGTTGATTTTGAACAGAAAAGCGTTTAAAGTTACAACATTTTTATTTTATTTTATTTTACTTTTTCCTTCTTTTTTTTTTTTGTTTATTTGTTAAACTGTTCGAGTTACTGTTTTTTTTTTTTTTTTTTTTTGTAATTTTCTATAACAAAAATTTTGTGTGGGCGAGAGAAAAATAATGAGAAAAACTTATAAACATATTAAATAACCTAAATAATAATAATAATAATAAAAAAAAAATATTCTAAAGCTTTTTTTTATTATTATATATATATAACACAGCATTTATTTACTTTAATGGATATTTTATTAAATTAAATTTACATTAAAATAAATTCATTTTCGAATTGACTACGGTGTGTGTGAGTGTATACATGTCCAGCAGACTAACGACTTTTATTATTTAATTATTCACGTTTTACGCTATGTTTAACTAATTTTAAAAGTAAAACTGTGAGTGGTTTTTTTTTTTTTTTTGGAAAATAAAGTATATTTAATATAAAGCAGTAAAGTTTCTATTATTATTATTTTTTTTTTTGACTAAAAACGATGAATTATGATGATAATGTGATGTGAGATTGTCTCGTATTATATTCCGTAAGCGACAAAAGGTTTCATTTTATTTTTATTTTTGTAAAACTTTATATTGTAAAACGGAGAGAATTATTTTCTAAATCCATAGAAATTATGAATTGAATTAAGAAAATTTTGCATGATTCTAGTTACATGAGAAATATTTCTTATTTTATTAAAAAAAATCTAAGGCTAAGAATTTAAAACTAAATACCAACAAAATAAATTTAAATCGAGAAATTATTTCTGTTTTTTTTTTTTCTCAAGAAACTAAATGGTTTGGCATAGAAATCAAAATTCTCTCCGTGTGCATCCAGTTTTAATCAATAATCCAAAGTACCGATTATAAGAAATTTAAATTGAACAAGTATTATTATTAGATATGAGAGCATTCCTTGGTAACCATTCTCAATACATTACCATTTCTATTTTTCTAATAAATAATTAAAATAATTCTTACATAAATCATAATTTAACACAAATTGTATTTTAACATTTAATTTACAATTTGAGTGAGGTAAATTATCATTTTATTTCGAATTGATTAAATTATGAATAAAACAGAAGCGTAACATGATTAAAAGAAGAAAAAAAAAAAAAACTGCCGAAAAAACTACAAATCATAATAAATATACAAAATTCATTGCATTTATAAAGTGTTTGCTATTTGCAATTTGATACATCATTTTTATTTTTTATTAATCTCGCCAGCTTGATATATGGGAATAAATTTCATTGTGTCAGACACATCATTTCAATTTTTTTTTTTTTTCATCTTTTTTCGTATATAACCAGCATCATTCTCATAATATCAAACAACATTGTCATCAATATACTGCAAATTGTATTTATTCGAATTTATTTATTTTTTGTTGTTTATTCAGCACACATGTGTTAACGTCACTGTTGTAAAAAAATGTGACAAATGTCTTTTAAAATGAGATAAAAAAAAATATCGATTTAGAAATTAATATAACGATAGTATATCTGAGGTGATGTATTTGGATTTTGTGTCACTATTCATAAATTGCTTATCTATCTATATATAAGAAATTCTTTAATAATTCCTAAGGAACTTTTTAAAATACTACCCAAACAGAGTTGAAGAGCATTAGGTCCAGGCTAGACAATAAATCAACGCATATTATACGATAAAGTTTTCCTTTCATCAAGCTACCCCAACGGCTAATCACTAGAAAACATTCTTTAAAAAAAAAAATATGCCACCAACAAAATTTTAATGTCAATGTCCGGGAAAATCCTTTAATTTAATTTCTACAAATATTTTCGCAATAAAACAAAATTTATTGCAAAAAAGAAAAAATTCTCAATTTTTGATCAAAAACCTTCAACAAATCAAATGGAAAATGGAAACCAATTTTTGTCATTTTTTCTCCTTATCCTCGCTCAAGCGGATGTGTTTATTTTTTATGTTGTTATTATTATTACTTTAAAGTAAAATTACAGAAAAAAAATTCTTCCTAGTATACCTCCTGGTAGCATTAAACTTCATCGGGTAATCAAGTAAATTGGGTTAAATAAAAAGATACGATTTTGAACATACCGTTGAAAAATGATCGAAAATAATTTCTTTTGGAAAACTACTCAATAGTTTTTATTTTTATTGATAGCTTTTTCGGTGTTTGTTTCACCTAAGTAACTGTACTACGGCTGTCGAGCTAA
Source organism: Ptychoptera albimana (assembly GCA_961205885.1). Lineage (NCBI taxonomy): Eukaryota > Metazoa > Arthropoda > Insecta > Diptera > Ptychopteridae > Ptychoptera > Ptychoptera albimana. The sequence goes on along the minus strand of OY540805.1, from coordinate 9,490,163 downwards.
CAAAAGATTATTCTAGGTCAGTGTTAGTGGCGTAAAAAAAAAGGTGAAAAATTTCGTTTTAAGATTGATGACTTGTGGGTGAGCATAAAATAGATACAGAAACATAGATAGGATAAGAAACAAAAATTTATTTTAATTAATCATCACCATTATATTAAATTAGGGATTAATATTACTTTAAACAGTGATGTACCATGAGTACACGTTTATTACAGTAATAATGATAATTCATAGATTTAAATATAAACGAAATATATTATCAAGATGCTTTAGAATATATATACATTTTTTTTTAAGAAATAAAGCATCATGAAGCTTTAAAATGCGCCAAAAAATATGAAAAATTTCGCTCGTGTTCACCCTAAAATAAATTCACTTAACGCAAATAGAAGATGGTAATAAAAAAAAAAATATTCCAAGGAAAAAGATAGAAAGTAAAAATTAATAATAAAAGAAATAAAAATATAGAAAAAAAAAAAAAAAACCACCACCACCACCACCACATCACCCGCTCAATAATGTCAAAGAAATAAAAATACGAAGAAAAAGAAGAAAAAATTTAATCATACTTGATACAATAAAATACAAGAGAAAAAAATAATATTTTTTTACAAAATGATAATGGGAAATAGTACAGTAGCGTACGAACAATGCCTATAAAAAATTATTAATTTTCACAACACAAACAAAGTGCTAAAGCTATAAAAACAGTGATATTTTAGTGTAAATAGAAATTCTCAACTAAGATTAATAATTACAGATCATTTGAGTCACAAAGTATAGAAAATAATTGTTTGATAAACGGTTAAAAAAATAAATTTGTTTATATTTTACATTAAAATACTTAGCAACCCTTAGTAAACAATTTGAAAGTGCGAAGCTATCTGAAAACACGCGTAAAAGCTTAACATCTTTAATAGAAAATATTTTTTTTTTAAATAAATCTTAAAGCTTTATTGGTTCTTCTCGTTTTATTTTTCTTGATTATTTTCCTGCTGTTACTAAATATAAAAAAAAAAATAAAAATAAAAAACGAAGAAAACAATAAAGGAAATCAAAACCAACGAATAAAGTATAAAACGACACGAAGATTAGAATTGCAAAATAGAATTGACGGATGAACTTTATTTTTTTTTCAAAGGCTTCACCAGTTATAAGCTTATTGTTGAAGCTTTTTATTAATAAAATAAAAATTCTTAATTTAGAGAGATAAAAGAAGAATAAATCGTGTTGCGGTGGTAACAATGGTCGGTCTTTTGATGACGTAAATTATTGATCAAACAAAATGAAAATGTTTATCGTTGAATTAATGCTTTTGCATTCACAAGCATTTCCAATCCGCAACTAAAAGCAAATATAATCTAAGCATACAAATAGTAAATAATTTACAAACAGCTTGAGCAAAATAATTTTCATTTAATTCCAAGTATTTGTCTAATATTCGTTTCTTTAAATAAAAATAAAAATTGAAGTCTTTAAACTAGTTTGCACTTCAAGGAAATAAAAAATTATTTATGCAAATCGACTTAAGCGCTAAAAGAAGTTTTAAACATTTGTTTGCTTTCAAGGGAGACCCGAACGTATAGGAAATTACTATTCGAAGCAACAAATTAATGAACCAAATAGGAAAAAATAAATAAATTTGGTTGTTGTTGCTGTTGGCTTTGCTAAATATTTCCTAATTTTGTTCTCTTATTTTTTTCAGCATTAAATTTTACTATTAAGAAGCTTTTAGTAAAGCAAAGTAAAGTATAGAGGAAAAAATTGTTTTTAATATCAAAAGCATTGACAAAGCAATGAAGTAATTTTATTATTCATTGGAAAATTATATTATTATTATCAACAATGTACAAACGTACGGATGCTAAGATAATTTCTTTCTTTTTTTTTTTTTACTTCTCTACAATCAGGGTCCATTGGTCATAATATTTATATTTAAACGACAGAAAGCACATCAGAATATAACCTTATCTATTCAGCACAACAAAAATGACGATAAAATTGAATATTATTATGTTTTCGTTCTCATTCCTTCTCTTCCCATCCCTTTCCCATTCCTTTCCCATCTTTTTTTTTCTCTTTTACTTTTCTATTTTATTATTCAAACGACAATTGTTGATCTTTCGAGAAAAAAGAAAGCACAGCAACAATAAAAAAAGTTTAGTAGGGAAAAAAAATTGATTTGTCAAAGACATTTAATGTTAGAAAAAAGAAAGGAAAAGAAAATAAGAGGAGCATAAAAGGGATAAAACCTATGGATGCGACACGATTTGATTCGATTATTTATTTATTTACATGGATGTGTGAAAACTTTTTTAATAAAAGGCGAGAAAATATATAAATATTATCTAGCCTAGCCTAGTCAATGTATATAACACCTGGATATGGTTATGACATCCGTATATGACAAGGTAGTGGCATAGCCAAAATAATACATATTCAGCGATAACCATTTAATCTCAATTCAGAATAATTTCCATCATGCTTTTTTTGTATGTGGTTAGGGGCCTTTGAAATGAAATGAATAAGCAAAAGAATTTTTTCTTTTTATTATATTTATATACAAAAACGACCTTTGGCTGGCGTCACATTATATTATCGAAATAAATGAAAAGTATAAAATTTACATAAGAATAGGTAATAGTACTAAAAAGGTATTCATTCTTTTCTCCTATATATTATCAACGTGCTTATCATATTTATGATAAATAAATCAAACAAATAGCAAAGCTTTGAAAGAAAAGAAAATACATGGCACACAAATTGAATAATATTCTTGTCATCGCACATTTAATTTCAATTTTTAATGTTTTTTTTTTTTTTTTGGGTAATTTTCTTTCTTTTTAATTTTTGGTTAACAGTTTTTCAAAAAAGCTCTAAAAAATGTTTAATAAAAGGATTCCCTAATGGAATTGGTTGGTTGGTTTACCGATTCGTTGTGAGGTTTTTCTTTTTTCTTTTTTTTTTGTTAAAGGTGTTTGCACGTTTTGTTTTTATTAAATTAAACGTAAAGCTTGGTTAGTAAAATTTGTCAAAAGCTTCGTTTTTTTTTTTAATTTAATTGAAAGGCAATAAAAAAAAGTTTTAATTGTTTTTTTCTTTTATTTTTGTATGCTTGTAAGCACATAAATGAAATTAAAGATTAAGATAGTCGGTCTGTGCCTTTGACATTTAGATTTTGCGTATTTTTTTTTATTTTATTTTATTAAATTAAAATTGATAGCGATGGTGACTTTTTAAAGTTTTTTTTTTTTTTTTTCTGTAAATAAATAAATAAGTTATTGTACCGAAAACAAATTTCTTCAAATTTTGTAATATTTTAAAGGTAGATTTTAGATTGTAGAAAAATCTTATTGAGGATAATCCAAGATTTTTTTGCCTTAAATCATTTAACTATAATTATCTTAATTTTTTAAAAGAAAATTCCTAAATTTTATTATTTAAAAAAATCGTTGAAAATTTTTATAGAATCTCATTCCATACAAAATACTTTGTGACACTAAAATCTTGTCTCGAAATTTAATAAGCAAACAACTGGTGATTTTATTATGGAGACTCATCTACATTTTCTGCTAAAGCATAGCTAAAACATTTTACGTAAATTCAAAGAATTAACATGAAAACACTGTTGACATGATAAATCTCTTAAGTTTTTTTTTTATTTGTCTTTATTTTAATTATTTTATTAGCTAGCTATAATATAAAGGAAGAAGAATTATTATTTTATTTTTACAATTGAGGAGCAAAATGAAAACCGAAACAGAATATTAGAGTAATAAAAATTTCGCCATAAAACTTTTTTGAAACTTTTTTATTTGTGAAAACGAGATTTTATTACTATTTTTATTTTTAAATGGAAAAGGAACGTAATTCACTTGGCGTATTTATTGTATTTACGTTTTTAATAATCCTTTTTTTTTTTTTTGTACAACAGAAAATCAATTAAATAAATTAAGTAAAATAAATTCATTTTTTTTTAAATTATATATGCCTCGTTTAAAATAACAAATAAATAATTTTATGCAAATTTTATCTTAAAACTTAGTTAACGAATTGCATATATAATAAAATTCGTTAAGAATTCAAAACTTTAAGACGAAGTATCTCTAAGTATTCTCGATTTTTAGTTCAAAAGTTACGAATTTTATTTTTATTTTTTTTTTTTCGTCTTTGTTTCAATCAAACTTAAAAAACTTAAAAAAATTTAAATACATTTGGATAAAACAAGAAAAACTGGTCAATCCACAATTTACTTTAAAGACAAAAAAAAAAACTTCCTTAATAAACCTTACAAAACTTTACTTATTTAAATAAGCATAAGTCAGACATTTTTTTCTTCCACTTTCAACAGAAATAATATTTTGTTTTCAAGGAATTTTTTAACATTTTTATTTTTTTTGTTATAACAAAACTTAATGCAACTTTAATTACGTTTTCATTTAATTTATACAAATAATCCTTGTTAAGTAATTCGCTTCGTAATAAACTTAATTAAAGTAACAAGAAATACTATAAGCGAATTATTATATTTTTTTCTTTTTTTTTTTTTAAATAGAAAAAGCACAATTATGTTTAAAGAAATGCTTGTTTTTACAGAAGAAAGCTTTACATTACAACTTTCATACTGTCATACTTATAATTTAAGTTTTGCCTTTATTTTTATTAGAATATTTTTCTATTTACTTTTATTTTTTTTATTCTGTGCTCTTCGATAGCCCTATTGAATGAGTAAGCTTCCGTAATACCTTCATCAAAAATTTCATTTAATAATAAAATAAACGAAAATTGTCTACAATAATAACGTATTTAGTTGAAGTAAAAGTATAATTTTATATAGTGGTGATTTTAGTTAAGTTTTCATATTCCAATTGAAGGAAGTTTTCATCTTTTTTCCCTTCGTATTTATGTGTTTCTTCTTTATTATTTCTTTGCGCAAACTTTACCATGTTACAAAATGAAGATAAATGTGTAGGAAAATGAAAAAAAGCAAAAATGAAAAAATGAAATGATAAATCGATTTAATAAGCAAACTTTATTATTATTATTACTGTTATTACTGAATTTTCTTTTATAAAAAAAAATAGGAAAATAGGACAATTAAAAAAAAAACGCAAGTAAACACAGTGTAAAGCTATTCTATTTATATAATTAGTCTTGCTGTTTGACATTAATGCTTAATTAATCAATTGCCTGTGCTAATAAATAAATAAATAAATAAAAAAGCAAACGATCATTTAATATTATGACAATTTCCTATTAGTATGGAAAGCGTATTTAATTTGAAGTTATAATTTATATTCCACAGTCTAATTTATTTAATCATTTTATTAAATTTGTTTGATAAAATTAGGCCAACTTAATTATAATAGCTCAAAAGCCACAATAAGCTAATTTATTTCTTCAATTATAGCCCAACTAGAATTATTTCGTATATGCTTTGTGATCGACAAGATTTTTCTACATAGGATTTTCTACCAGGGTTTTTAGATACACGTGTACCTCACTTGAAATGTCTGAGTGTAATACTCAAGAAAGGGTTAACGTATAAAATTCCAGTGCTTGTTTAAAATGGATTTTATTTATAGTTGTCATATCACCATTTAATAATTCAATAAAAGCTGGAGTAGATAAAATTTGATATAAAATTATTAATATTTCATTACATAAAAACTTCAAACAATGATAAAAGCTGTGAAATGATATGAAATATGATAGTTTGGACAACCAAAAGTAAAAATAAAAACAACAAAATAGTTGGAATTGACCACAAACCATTAGTTTTATACCAAAGTATCCAACGCTTATTTAATAAGAAGTGAATCTATTAGAAGATAACAGACAAACACATAAAACCACAACGCATTGTCTCTTTATGATTTTATTATATTTCCAACAAAAAAAAATAAAATAAAATAAAAAAGCAAAACTTTTTCCATTAAATATTTTCTATAATTTGACATTAACTGATTTGTTTGTTTCGTTTCGTTTCGTTAAGTGGGCGTGAGACGATAGTATGTGGCCCAATAATGGGAAGTTACAACTGTTTAATGTATTAAAGAAAATAACAAATTTGTTGAAAATTATTTGACAAACGAACAAAACATATAACAAAACGCCAAGCCAAATAAACAAATAATTTGATTTTCTTCGGTGTTTCTTTTTTATTTTTTCCATCATTTTTGTATTATTATTATTTATTCGTGACACAAATTCATGACATTACGACAACGGTGATGATATGTCGTTAATAACAACACAACAAAATGAAAAAATAGAAAAGAACAATAATAGCAAGAACAGCATTAGAAAAGCTTTGTCACAGCTAGTAATTAATCTGAAAAAAATAAAATAAAAATAGAAGTAAAATTCTAACCCAGATTTATAATAAAGAAATTTTTCTTAATTACATAGATAAAGGACATTTTGTATAATTTAATTTAAGGTTTGTTGTTGATAAACATTTCTAACAACAACAAAAAAAAAATCATCAAAGCAAAAATTATTTTCGTCTTACTAATTAAATTTCCTAGTTGATCTTAGAAACATTTTTCGTCGTTTTTATTTTTTTTTTCTTATACAAATTAAATAATAAACGAAATTTGGGGAAAAATAACAATATAACGAGGAGTCAGAGGCAGCTGTAATTATTTTAATAACAGAAATGTAATGTAAGGTCTAAGTAACGTCAAAAATTCACATTCCACAGCAGTTTATTGATTAAATTAGATTTTTTTTTTCTTTTTTGCCTGTAAATTTGTGCTACCAAAAAGGCAGCCTGTGGGTGTTTTGCGATTTAATTAAATCTTTGATTAATTAAGTCTTAACGTAATTATTATTTAAATATTAGCTGGCTGTGATTACAGGAGGTAAGACATTTCATATAAACGGTTTAGGTTTGTGATTGTGTTGAAAAGAGAAAATCACTGAAAATGGATTCAGGAAATATTCTCAAAACTTTTTTTTTACCTTTCCATTAGTGAAGTTTACGATAAACAAGCTCAAAAATTATCGCAAGCAACAATGAAAAACCTAATGCTTAAAACCGATGAATGGTAAGCTAAAAGCTCACTTTTCCTAAACTTTAATGACTTTTCATAAAACCAGATACAAACACACACAAACAAAAAAATTGAAAAAACTTTATATGAGCTTTTTTCGTATGTTTATTCCTTTATTTATTGTTACTCCCAGCAAGAAATAGCAAACTTTTATAATCCTAATAAATTTTTGATGATACAACCAAATAAAAAAGAAGAAGAAAAAAAATGTAACAAACACAATAACACGCACACACACAAAAAAAAATGTGGCAAAGATTTTTCCTCTTCTTCGTCTGTAAATAAAAGCTTTGAAAATTGATATAAAAAAAGAAGCAGAATGTTCTGTTAAAAAAAAAAAATCTTTTAAGAGAAGAAAAACGGAAACGAAAATTTTCTATTAACGATACGTTCTGGAGTTTGCTTTATAATTCTATTTTTTTTTTGTTTTGTTTTCTTCCTTTTTGCGTTTTACTACACCTCATGATAATAGAAGGTTACTAGCATAAGCGACAGTGGCAGCAACAGCATGAGCAACAGCCAACAATACGTACACAGTGTTTAAATATAAAAGTAACATCTATTAAGTTGTTTGGTTTCATTTTTTATCGCGAAATGTAACGTTTTTCATTCTGTTTTTGTTTCTTTATTTTAATAACCATAAAAAAGCACAAAAAACGTTTAACATAAATGCTTAATATTTATCTGGCATGTGTGTGTATGTGTCAGCATTAATAATGTGGTGAAATTGTTTTCAATTATTTATTAAAGAAAATTAAATAAATGGAAATTATTTTATGTGCTTTCGATTTTGTATTAATTTTACTCTCTCATTTTTGTTTTTTATATTCACTATAACACGAGGATGTATATACATGTATATAAAGTAAAAAGGGATTTATAAAACGGCGCAATGAATAATTAATAAGGTTTTCATCAGCAAGGAACAATTTTGTTTACATTTTGTAATTATTTAATGTATTAACCGCCCAGCTATCGTTAAATGAGACAAGAGGAATTAAAAGCTTAATGCTTTGTGGATAAAACATGAGAACGGTTTGCTTGTTTTTATTTTTATTAGTGGTTTGCTATTAGCAATTATTGTAAAATTTTTATTCATTTATTTTCGAAAACGTTATAGATTTAGCTGTATTAAAAAATGGACAAAATATATTTTTAATTATTATTGTTTAACTAGGAATTAAAACTGATAAAGATTATGTATGTTTATCAAGAACATTTAGAAGCAATGTTAGACGAACAATTTCTACACTCAATCGATTGAAAAACAATTCGATTCAGTTAAGGTTCCTCATTATTTTTTATAAATTAAATTATTAATGAAAAATTTCAGATAAGCATTTTCCAAAAACAAGACGATTGTTGTAATTTCTTTATAAAAAAGGTGACACAACAAAAATAAAAAAAAAAGATTTCGTAAACAGCTTTATTTATATGATAAAATCGCTGATTAAGATTATTTTTTTCTTTGTTGCTTGTTGTTGTTGTTGATTTTTTTACTTAAAAAGTTTTTTTTTTTTTGATTTTTTTTCTTCGCAGGTTGAAAATGATTTTTGATAGAAACAGAAGAAAAAAAAACGGCAAACAAATAAATAAAGCGAAAGAGTTTTCTTGTTAACCAAGATCGCAAGCATTTAATTTTCACTTTTTTTCTTCATTGTTTGCTCTTATTGTTTGCTTATTCGACACGAAAACTGAATGAATTTACTTGTTTTTTCGCAATTTACTTGTTTTTGTGTGTTTAAAGCATGAATTTTAAAAGTTCTAATGTAGACTGGCTTGGTAACAACGAGTTGCCAGAGAGAATGAATATGCAATACATTAAGCGGTCGCCTTTTTTTGTGTGTAATTTGTATGAATAAAATAATTCTACAAGTAAATAAATAAAAGGAAATTCTTTTTTTTCCATTTCTTTCTCCTTTTAACAACTTGTTGAAATCATTGGCGTGTGCCAAAATCACATTGCCACATACATAAAAAGCTTGATAAGTTCTTTTCTCGAGGCCAGCAGCTAAGGCTTTGAAATATAAAGAAAAGGACGAAGAATAAAAAAGGCAGCTGAGTGAAAACAAGTGCTAGGAAAAATGACAAGAGATGAGTAGATAGGAAGAAAACTTGTCATCCAAGTTATTTTATTTTTTTTTTTCTTTATCAATTTATTTTCATATTTTATTTTTCAGCAAAACCAATATATTTTTTATTTCTTTTTTTTTATCTAACAAACCGAGGATAGACAGACAGACAAACGAATGGAAAAATAAAAACCAATCGCATGTGTTTGGTATATTTTTTTTTTATTTTATTGCTACCATCAAACAGATATTTTATTTTCCTGCCTTTAACTCATTTCTTCATGAAAAAGAGAGAAAAGAAAATCTTTTTTTTTTTGTATTTTACTGGTTTATTATTAGCTTCCGGTTGTCATAATTTATTTTACATTTCTTTCTCTATTTCATTTTTTTTCTTTTATTTGCATTTAGAACACCTGAAGACATTTTTATTTTATTTTTTCCATAAACCAAAGCATAATCGCATCTGTTTTTAATTAATATTTTTTTTTTTAAATTATATTTTCTATTAAAAATTGTCCAGCCTTTGATGTTTTAAAAAAAAGAATTTTCACATTTTAGCCTTTTTTAATTCAGGTGGTTGAAGGTAGTTTATTATTGGCACACCTGTGTTCCGTGTTCAGTGAACTTTTTAATACTTTGCGCTTTTGTATAAAATTCATTTGCTGGTGTTAAATACATTTTTTTTTTGCTACAATAATAATGCATAATAAAAATTATTTTAAAGAGTCTCAGACTTATCGTTTAATTAAATTTGTTAAAATATTAAAAACACTCCAAAGTCCAATTTGATTAACTTTTACCATATTTGCTTAATTTTTAAATGAATAAATCAGTGATCAAATTTTACATAAAAGCAACACGACTAATCAATACACAAACTTCCTAATTTATAATTAATTTAGTTTTGTTATGATCAGAATCAGGAGTTTTTGGAAACGAAAAGTTTTAAAAATGATAATAGAAAGCATTACGCTTGGAGCATCAAATCGTTTCCTTTGTTTTGTAACGTTTTTTCCACCCCTTAAATCAAACAAATTACTTTTATAAACTATTCTTAAATCTTTTAATCAATCAATCAATCAATCAGTCAACTAATCAATCAATCACTTAATATTACTTAATACAAAACTAACAAAAAAAAATAAATTCAAATATATATTGCTTGCGAAATCGCCTCAAGAAATAAAAACTTTTTCCAAAGCATGACACTTTGTCTAATTATAATAAAAAGTTTTTTTTTCTCCATATTTTAGTGAATTAAAAACAAAAGCTCAATTATATAGTTAACGCTGCAATTAAATATCATAAAGCTTTTTCTATTGTTTTCCTCACAAAAAAAAACGAACAGATTGCATTTGTTTTTCCGTGAGAAAAGACAAAAGTTTTAAAGCTTTAAACAAGTCAGAGCTTTTGTTTTTATGTTTTTTTGATACAAAACAATGCTGTCTTAAATTACTTTCCATACAATAATTAAACAAACATTATTAAAGGTAGCACGTATTTTGTTTAGACAAACAAACAAATATTAAGGGTTAAATTTGTTATAATAGATTTCCCAAAAATATAATTAAAAATCCCTTGAAAATATGTTTTTGTTCACTTTGGTTTTATAACAGCGTTTGTAATATGCAAATACATAATAAAGCGTCGACGGTCATTTAACCGTTAATAATAATAATAATAATTTTTGTTGTTCTACATTTAATGCATTCTCCTCTACATAGCCGCTTTAAAATATTAAAATAATAAAACACCAGAGGCTTGAAACCCATTAAAAAAGGTTTTATTTTCCCTTCCTTGTTTTGGTCACTGGTTTTATGTTTCATCATTTAAATCAGTTGTTTTGTCGCATTAATAAATATCAAGAATTTATGAAGAAACGTTTTATTTTTTTTAATAAAAGCTGACAGAAAGAAAACACACAAAAAAAAATATTTTTTTCCCTAATTTTATTCGCTAAAACCCAGTTTTGGGTTTTTTATTTTAAAATACTTTCGTTCGTTTTTTTTTTTTTTTTTTTTTTTGGACGGTATAAATTAGAAAATCTTATGTCGATCAGAATAATCAGCGTAACTGCAGTAAAAAAAAAAAGAGGCTTCTTTATAAATTTTTTTTTATTAGAGAAACTTTAATGTAGAAATACTTTGCATAGCTAAGACATTCTGAGTTTTGCTACAGATCTTTTCAAAATTTCAATTATTTCCATATATTTCTGCGTTAAAGACATAAAGCTCTATTTAAAAGGAAAATAAAATAAACTGAATAAAAAATATCAGCCCTCCAGTATAAGTATAAAGTTGACACATTACAACCCTTATCTGTGTTATTATTATTATTATTATTATTATTATTGAAACGAAATTCTAACAAAATGATAAAAACACAAATTCTAACAAAAGAATTTACGATAATCGGAATAAAATAACGAAAAACCAGGTTTATCCCCACTGTTAATTTGATCCATATTGTAAACAGGATATCAGATTATAATAAATAAAAAATTTATTCGCGTAATTTGTATTTTTACCGTAATAATTTAAGGGTTTTTATTTATTTTCTTCTTCTTCTTTTGCTTCGTTTTTTTAATCGAAAAGCTCACCGTTTTTTTTTTTTAGTTTTTTACTGTTTTATAGAGCACAGTACCGGTTGCTCCTTATTTATCGTGTTTGCATTTAATTAAAGCAAAAGCTTTACCAACTACTTGTTATAAATTATTTTAATTTTTTTTTTGTTTTTTTTTTTATACAAATGATTTATCGTTTCTGTTTTATTTTAAATTAACACGGAAAAATAAAAAGGCAAAAAGACATTTTTATTGAAACTAATTTTTTTAGTGAACGGTCGAGTAGGCAGCAAACTTTTTTTCCTATTCCGTTGGTTAATATAGAAGCACCGGGCAAATACAAATTGAATTTATCTTCGCATTTTGTTTTTCTCCTCTTTTTTTTAACCGAAAAACCAAGCAATTTATGTATGAATAAAATTTAATTAAATAAGAACCAAATAAAGAATGAAAGCAACGAAAAAAAAAAAGAAAAAAAAAAAATCTTTTTCTTCTTCTTCTTCTTTTTAGTTTCCTTTTTTAGTGTTTTGTATTGGAAAAACGAGAAATTTCAATGTTTGAATTAAGAAAAAAAGTAAAGAAAAAGAAAATTTCGTTAAAGAAAATTGATGAAAGGTCGACTGGCCTTGGGGAAATAATTTTTACCCTGATCTTTACAACAAGAAAATAAATTATTTTCTTCATTGGTGCGTTTTTTAAGATTTTCTTTTTTATCCTTTTTGTCTTATTATTTTTCTACGTTCAACAATTTTTATTACGTTTTACTAGTCTATGGCTCTACAATAACCAATTTTATTTTCGTCTTTTATTTTTGTATCTAAAGAAGCTTTATTTCGACATAATATACATTTTTATTTTATCCCCTCAGTAAATTGATTACCTTCTACCGCAGCTTATCGAGAAATGGAAAAAAAAAGTTGTTAAGAAAGAAGAAATTTAATTTATTTTTGCCGAATATTTTAATTAATTTTGAAATTTAACCGATAAATTATATAGAAAAGCTTATGATGATTAAGAAATTCATTGGCTTTCCCTATTATAACGAATATTTAAAAGCAGGCAGCACACTAATTCACAAAAGCACACACTTAAACAATAAATAAATAAATAAATTATAAAAAAAAAAAAAAGAATAGAAAAGTAAAACAAAATTTCATCACTTACTTATCATCTTCTAATTTTGCTTCTAAATCCCTGTTATCACTTGTCGTGATCGTAATTTTCAGAAAATTAATCAAAACGAACGTATAGACCACACACTTTTCTAGTTTTTAAGCACTTTTTAATTACTTTTTAATTTTGGTTTTTATTTTTTTTATGTTTTAATAGTTTTTTGTTTATTTTTTTCCTTTTTTTTTTTGTTTAAGCGCGGTTAGGAGACTCGTGTTAGAAAATGTATAAAATGCTTTAAATAAGCGTAAATTTGTGTAAAGAATTTGTTTTAAATTCTTTATTTAGAAAAAATAAAAAATTATTAAAAATGTTTTTGATTTTTTTTTTTATTTAATATAAAAGTTTAAGCTTTTATTTTGTACAAAATTTTTGTTCCCACTGGTTAATTGTTTTGCTGGTTTAATTTTTTTGGTATTTTTTTTTTTTAATGTTTTAATGGCGAGAATAGCAACCGCGGTTACGACTTGATAAAAATGTGTGATGCCGACTCGACGGGAGCAACTCAACTAAATTTTGATTGTGGTGACGACTATCACTTGCTGATATTATTTCTATTTTTTTTTTTTTTTTTTTTTTAATTTCTGTTATCCTTATTGACAACGATAGAACCTTCCACGGCCAATAACAAAACGAATGCGTTGCGTACTATCAAAATCAAAGAACAAGGAAGAAAAATAGCAAGAGCTTTTATGTGTTTAAAAAATAAAAGAACAAGACGAGGACGACACTGGTGTATAATACAATAACTAATTAAAGGAATAAATAATAAAAGAATCACAGTACTAAAAGCTTTTGATTTAGATTTAGGAAACTTTAGGTGTTCCTGATAGAAAGTGTAGAAATGCTTTAAACCTGCAATAGCGAAAAGAGTGAAATTTTTTCGAAGAAAATTGTGTCCTGGCTAATGTTAAACTTTGATAGTGGTATAAATATTAAGTAATGTTTTTTATCACATTTCTGTACTATTCATATTTTTTTTCAATAGTTTTTTAGTAATTATTTATTATTTTTGGCTATCACGTTGTCATTCATATAGCAGAAAATTATAAAAAATTAATTTTTTAGATTTAAATCGAGCGTTTTTAATTTAAAAAATGTATTTTGAATATCATAGATGGCGCGAGTCACGTTTAAAAGAAAGTGCATGTTTTAGGTATCGCATTCTTTTGGAACTCTATTTATTTATGTTTTTGAAGTTGAATAAAGTAATTTTGGACCAGTGAAATTGTATTTTTGTTTTAATTATTCGAACTATTCATTAAAAGTGTTAATCTGCATCTTTATCGTCTTATTAAGTTTAGTTTTTCACAGTATTATTGTGTTATGTAAGGTAAACTTGTTAAACCAAGGTGATCAATTTTTTTTATTGCATTGAGTGATTAAACTTTCCTGAAAATCTTAAATAATTTCGTTCTATTACTTATTTATTAACTTCATTTACCATTTGGCTTCCTCTTTTTGTTTTATTATACACATTTTATAAACTAAAAAAGTTTTATTTGCATTTATTTTATGTAAAACAAGTGTAAAGTATATTTGCACCCCTTATATTTCAATGTAAATTAACAATTTTTATTAAAGAAGTACAGTAGAAGTAGTAGCAGTAGAATAATGAAATAAGAAAACTAAGTACAAGTACATAGAATTTAAGAACAAATCAACCATGGACAAAAAAAAAATCTCATTGTATAGCCACCGCCACAAAAAAAATTATTCATCGTCCTCGTCATTGTCGAAAATTATATTAACCGACCGTGGGATGTTTTACGCATAATATTACATCTTCATCACCTTTCTTGTTTGTTCCTTCGCACCATTTTTATCGCACCCAGTAACAAGTTTTTCTTTTATTTTTCGTCTTGGGTTAATTTTTTTTTTTTTTTTTTTTTGTTTAAAATTTGATGAATGTTTAACTTGTGATGAAATTTTAACTAGTCTGCACCTTTCTTTCGTACGTACGTTCATTTATTTATTTATTTGATGGACAGAAGTTTGGTTCACATTTTTTTCCCTTAATTTTATTCTTCACCTTGGCTTTTTATGGGTTTTTTTTTAATGAATTTTTATGAATGTTTTACAATGTTAAACCGCAATCAGGTAACAATAGACAGACTTATTTCGTTAGGTTTGCTTTTATTATTACACCTTGGAATCACCTTTAATTCATCTAAATTCACGTAAGGTTTTTATTCATCTTGTCGTTTCTTTTCTGCTTCTCTTTATTTTTAGATTTAATAAACGAAATTAATGAGATTTCAACTTTAATTATAAATAGCCTGACTTGTGACACTAATTAACTTACTTTTATTGTCAATGATTTGGTGATTTAATGATAATGCAACGCAAAAAAAAAAGGAAGATGTAAAAGTTTTTACTACACTTTTGTTTGTAACATGTTTTTATAAAAAAAAAACAAATTCGTATATGAATAATTCTTTTGCTATCATCATAATAAAACGTAATTAGTGATTCTTGTATCCTTAGTGATTTTAGTTCGCTTTTAAATACTTTCCATTGACATAAAATTTTTTTCAAAATTTAAATTTGCAATGGAAAAAAACTAAAAAATCCTAATTAAAAGGCGATAAAATGCTGATTTTGGTGTTTTTGAGAGAATCCGATTTAATTCAATTTTAATTACAGATGGTTTTAGTTTTTATTAACTGTTTGTAAGTCTCATAAGCGACATTTCTTAAGTTATCTCTAGGAAATAGATTATTGATATTCAGCAAGCAGTTATTTGTAGTTATGCAGTAAAATGTTCAGTAAGCAACATGTAGGTCAATCTCCACAAAAGCTTTAGAGTAACAGAGAATGTCAGAAAATTTAAATCAAATGCCACAAAATTAAAAAAACGTTTGCTTAATATTAATTATAAGATTGAAAAAAGGATTTTTTAAGTAGGATCGCGTCGGTGCAGGAATTGAAAATGTAAATCTCCCAATGCTTGTTAATTTTTTAAATTTATTTGTAGTGGATAAACTGAATATTTAAAGCCGTTCACTTGCTTTTATTAGGAGTCAATGCTGCAGTTTCAATAAATTAAGTAGGTAAAGTAAGTAAGCAGCAAATCAAATTTAACGTAGGATTAAGTGGTTTCATTTGATTGGTATTCCCAGCTACTGATGTACACAAAATAAATAAAATTGAATCACCATATCTCTTCTTTTTTAATTTGTAATTTATTTATTTAATTTTAATTTCATTTCTTCTTTATTATTTTTATTAATTAATATTTTTTTTTTTTAATTTTTTTTTTTTTTTTTTTTTTTTTTTTTGATTTTTAGCACAATTTCTTCTTTTTTTTCCATTTTCTTTTTTCTTTTTATTTATAATAATAAAATTAATTTACTTAAAAAATAATATTGGGTTACACACGAATTTTACTAACTGTAAACCCGACAAAAACAAAAAAAAAAATAATAATAAAGAATATTAAACAACTAATTAATTAACTTAAATAAAAAACAAAAAAAAAAAAAACTTATTTCAAAGAAAATTAAACGAAAAATTAAATATTTTTGCGTGTAAAAATTATTGAATGTAAATTAAAATAATAATTAACGTTTAATTAATTAATTAATTAATTAACAATAAATCATATTATATACAGAAAAAAAGTAAACAAAATGATAATTGATTGAAAAAATTTCTTATAAATTAGGCAATTAGTGTGAATTTTAATTATTATTATTATTTTTTTTTTTTTTATTTAAAATAACCGAACCCAGAAAAATTAAAGACAGAAAAAAAAAAACTTTTCCTTAATTATTATTTTCATTAAATTTTCATTGGAATTAAATAAAAATTAAATTTTCTTTTGTTTTTTTAATAAATTATTCAACAAAGTGTTTGTTCCTAAAGAAAATAAGCGGCGACGACACTTAATTAGCAAATGTTTTACGTATTTCTCTCTTCCATGCAATTTTTTTTTCTTATGTTTTTAGTTTTAATTTTTTTAATTTATCTCGTTGTTGATATTTATTTTAAATAATTAATTATTATCAAAAAAAAAAGAAAAAAAGTTTTCTTTTTTTTTACTAATTGGGTTTTATTTAAAAATATTTAAGAGCAACACAATAATTATTTTAATTTCTTTTTTCTTTTTGTAAATATTGCAGTAAATACACACAAAACGTAGTTACACATCGATTTATTTTTTTATTTTTTTATTAATTAATTAATTGATAATTCTGAACATTTATTTAATAAATTTTTTTTTTTTGTAAATTTTATTAGTGTTGCCTAATTGTTATTATTATTAATTAATTAATTATCTGATTGTGGCTTCATTAAATTTTACTATTTTATTCAATTTTTTTTTTTTTTTTTTTATATCCTTAATTAATTATTTTTAATTATAATAATAATTTGTTCTTTTCTAGTTTACATCTAGATAATAATAATAATAATAATAATTATAATTATAATAATAATAATAATAATAACATTTACATTTATTAATTCAATTTTAATTGTTTTTTTTTTCTTTTAATAATTAATTAATATTTATTTACAGTAATCATGACATCATGTTTTTTTTATTGTTTAATTATTTCTTAATTAATTAATTTACTTTTTCTTTTCTTTTTTTTTTGTAAACATTTAATAATAATTTAATTACTATTATAGCAAAACAAAAAAAAATAAAAAAATAATAATAATAATATAATAAAAAAAAATTGTTTTAAAAACACGTCAATAACGTAAAATCACTTGAAATTTTTTATTAATTATTTTATATTTTTTATAATTAAAAATGAGATGATTGTTTTATTTTATTTATATAGTTAGATTTAAATTAAATAATAATAATAATAATAATATTAGAAGAAAATTATGAATGATGGCACTGCATTGAATTATTGTTTATGAGTTTTGAGTTAATTATTTGTTTTTAGTATTGAGTGGTATTTGTTTTTTTATTTATTTATTTATTTATTATTTATTTTATGTAATAATTAAAGTTTTAACGTTCAGTTATATTTTGTTACTGGTTTTACTTAACGTAACTTAATAATAAAAAAATAAAATTAGCTAAGCACCAGAAGACGTCTTTTTTTTTAACTTTAATTATTACCATTACGATTACTGTGTGTGTGTATGGTTGATTTACATTATTAATTATGAATAATTAATTAATCTATTTTTTTTTTCATTTTTTATTTTATTTATTCTTGTTATCATGATGGCACAAAATGTTTTTGCTTAAATTTTAAATCAATCTATACATTTATTTTTAATTATTATAATTATTATTTAATTTATTAATTTTCTCACTAAACTACAATTATTAATTAATTAATTAATTCTCTTAATTACTTCTTCTTTTTTTTTTTGTTAATTTTTTTTCTTTTTTATTTGTTACTTACGTAAAATTAAATTACACATTTAGTCGTTTTTATGAAATTAAAAAAAAAATTACTATTATTTTCTTTGCGTTTAATTTAATTAAATTTAATTAAAACATTTTAACAAAACAAAAGACTTAAGTTTTTGACCACCGATTTTAATTACATAAAAAAAAAACAAAACAAAAATTTTAATTAAGCCTTAATATACAAATTTATAACATTAATTAAAGAAAACAGTTTTTAATTTAATTAATTTTATTAAAAAAAGAAAAGAAAAAAATTATTATAAACGGATGCGACTTAGTTACTAATTATTAATTATTAATTTTTTATTTACTTTTTTTTTTTTTTATAATCATTTTTCTGTTCCAAGTGGAGATCACGTTTAATATAATTTCATTAATTAATATTTAGTTAAATAATTTTTTTTTTTTAATTTAATTAGAACACAATGTTTTTTTTTTTTTTCATTATCATTTTTACTTTTTAGTTTTTATTTTTATTAATTAATAAAAATCTAATAATTTGCACATTTATTTAAATTAACTAAATTAATTAATTAATTATTTTATTAATTAATTTTTTGCATTTTTTTTTTTCGTTTGAACAATAGAAAAATATATGAAAAAAAAAAAAATTGAAAAATAATAAATAAAAACATTGACAAAGCTTTAATTAATTTTCTTTTGTAAGCACTCTAAAGCTTTAATTAATCAACTTTATTTTTATTTTTTAACTTTTTTTTTTGTTAATTTTTCAATGCAAATTTTGTCTTAATTTTTTTTTTTTTTTTTTTTTTTCGTTTCAGCTTTCACCTTTTAATTAAACTTTTATTACCTGAGATCTTTGTTTTTATTTTTATTTTTTTTTATTTTTATTTTTTTTTTATTTAATTAAATGAAAATTCGAGATTATTTTTATTTTAATTAAAAAATAAATTAAATAAAAAAAAAAATTTTTTTTTTTCCTTTAACTTTTTTTCTCTCTTTTGTGCTTGGATATTTGTTAATTTTTTTTTTTTTTTTCGTTATTGATTGATGTTTTGATGAAGTTGTAACGTATTGTCTTTGCTGTCCGATGAAATTAGGACTTTGTTTGATTATTCATTTTATTAATTACAAAATAAAAATGCTGTAATTCATCTGTAATAAAAAAAAAAGAAAGAAAATTTATTTAAAATAGAAAATTCGCTCATTTAACAAAGAATAAATTTAAAAAGCACTTAAGGAATAACGGAGAACACTTTTCTGTAACTTTACGTTGGACAATATTTACTATTTCCAAGTTAATTTTAAAACGGAAACTATTCATTGTGGTTGCGCTACTAAAAACACACAAAAAACCATCACTATTATGCAGTTTTTATGTAATCATTTCAATTCAATTCGCGTTGAATTCATATCGCTTTATATCGATAAAATTAAACAAATCGCAGTTATTCTTGTTTGTTGATGCTAAAAGGAATAATAAAACTGAATTGGTTAACAAATTATCGTCTTTGTTGTTTACATTTTTAAAGGAGCTTTTAATAGTAAAAATACAAAAAAAAATTATTAGTTAAAATTTAATGTTTTCTGTTGTCTTGCATTTTCTTTTATAAGATACTGAGAACTTTTCTTTCTTTTTAGTCATTTTATACGTTGTAAAGTACTAAAGGAAGCGAATTTTTTTATTTTTTTTTTGTATAGAAATTTAATATTAAAGTTTTTCAAAATTGAAAATTTTGCAGAAATAATTTATTTTTATCTCAAATCACTATATGATCAAAAAAAAAAAAAATAGAAAAAAATTCTTAAAGAATTGCAATTGAATGTTCATTAAAAATAAAAATTATTATTAGAAACGGAAATAACAAGGTAAAATGCTGTTAAAAAAAAAAAAAAATTTTAACAACCAATTATTGATGACTTAGTATGGAAAAAAAAAATTTCTCCTTTATTCAATTCACTCAATAACAATCGAATCAAACACTCAGTTTTTTTTCTCTAAAGCTTTCAATGCAAACAAGCAAAAAATTAGAACACGACATCGAGATTTTGTATTTTTGCAAATAGAAATTTCGAAAAAATGGAAAAAAAATAACTCTGTAATATAATTTGTTAGATTCCAAACCAGAAATCATATGCCAAGGGCTTTTTAACAACCACACAACATAAAAAAGACATCAAGGATAAAAAAAAAAGCACAATCAAACGAATAAATTTGAATACGCATTACATTATTTGCTTATATTTTACAAGAAATATGAGAACTAAAAGAAGCTCTTTTATATCTTTAAAACCGAATACAGAGAAAAAAATAAAAATTTTATTTTTGTTTTTAATAAGGAAGCAAATTTAATGGCTTTTTGTTATTATTTATATTTTATATTTTAGATATCACAAAAAAATAAACAAATAGCAAAAAGGAAAAATTATTTAAACTAATTAAATTCAACGTAAATAATGCGTTGGAGAATTTATAAAATTTCCTTTAAACATTATTAAAAATCATTGAAATTTAATGAATTTCTTAAATAATGTTGAAAGATTATAATTCAGTGATCGAAAGGTTAATTTAGGTTAAAAATAATTTTCTCATCACTTTAAAATATTAAAGTTAATTCAAGTAAAATGTTTGAGGGATGTTTTTTTTTTGTTTTTCATTAAATTTTTTGTTTGTTTATAAATAGACAAAGTGTGGCTCAATGCGTTACTTTGCTACACACAAATAAAATAGAAAAAAGGTGACATGGCATGGCACCCCTACTGCACAGCACACCGAAATATTATGTGTTTGATGGTAAAAAAAAAATAAAGAAAAAGAAGAAAAAAAAAATGAAATAAAGAAGCGATAAGATGTTAACAGTCGTGTGGAAAATTGATTGCTCGCTTATTGGCGTATCAAGTGTACATTATCAACTATTGACGTATAAAACAAGATTTGTGTGTGTTTTTTTTCTCTCCCTATCTCTCTATCTCTCTGTGTGTTCATTTGTTACTTATTTCACTTTTTTATCATTTTATTTTATTTTCTGAAACCCAACCATCCATCCATCCATCCATCCATCTATCCATCCGTCTTTTCATCAATTGAGTTTCTGATGCTCATTTTACAGCTGTTTACTTATTTGTTTATTTATTTTTTTTTTGTTTGGTAAAGTACGTTTCAAGTAACAAGAATTTTACAAGTGTATTGAGGTGTTATGATGATGATGGCATGTTAACAAGTAATACGAAGAACAACCAAAACGTATAAAAGGCATCAAAATGTATCAAACATTTTTTCATCTCGACTTCTTTTCCTTTTTTTTTTATTCATATTTTTCTTGTTCCTTTTACAAAAAAAAAAGGAAAAAAAAAGAAAACTGATCACCCCAACCACGTTAACGTACACACATATTGTTCACCCCTCACTGATATAAGAACAGCAAAAAAAAAAAAAATAAATAAATAAAGCAAAGAAAAATCATTTTTACTTTAAGTGAAACCAGGCCAACGTTGCCTGCCTGCCTGCTTCTATATTAGTGATTTTTGTGGTTTTCTTATTTATTAAAAAAAAAATTTCTTATTATTTGCGTTCAAATAATCAAAATGAACTGTTTTAAAGAATAGGAAAATTACTTTCGTTTTTCTTTTCTTTTCCTTTTTTTTTTCGCCTTATTAAAAAGGAAACAAGATTTGATGAAAATGTACGACATATTGCGTCTTTAACAGACACCAAATTTTACCTTATTGACTTTGTTACCGGCTAAAGGTGAAAAAAGTCACAAACAAATTTTGATTATTTTACAAAAATAAAATAAAAATATTTTATAAAACGCAATTAGGATTTATTGCGACGTTTCCATGTAACGTAAAATAAATCTTCGATCAATTGTTGAATTTATTGCAAATCATTTACAAATCATAAACAAAGGTGATGAAGTGAACAAAAACAAATTAATAATAAAGAAACAAACAAAAAAAAAAGAAAAAAAGTACGACGATACCTTCAAAAGAATTTAATAAAGTTGAATGAAAGTGGGCTTGTAGCAAAAAAAAATTGTTTCATAAAATTAAAGCGAAGATTATTAAAGCTCTAAAAAGTAAATAAAATTTTTTTTCTCTTTTGTTTTGTTTTACTTGACTTTTTTATAACATTAAATAATTTTTAATTAAAAAAAAATCGTCTTTGTTCTGCGCTTTTTTTTTTCATTGAATTTTATTGTAATAAAAGTTCTTCGTTTTTTACGTGCTTTTTAAATAATTTTTGTTTTGTCTGGGTGAGGACAAGCATTTTGGAAACTTAATTGTGTTTAAAAATGTAATGCAAAAAATAATTTTTAATTAATTGATCGTTGATATTTAACTGATGAAACATATTTCGTGGAATAAATTATTTTATTTACTAAAAATTCTAGGAATTTAATGAGTTTTATATAAAATTTGTTTATCCTCTACCAACAAGAGCAATAAGACTAATAATATCACAAACGAAGAAATGCTTACTATAATCTATACAGTTGCTCCTATTTTCGCTATTCAAAAATTATTATTGATTTGACGGTATTTTTATACGGTCTACGTTTAAACCCCTTTGCTAGGAAAAAAAAAACATTTTTAGTACATTTATAAACAATTTTTCATTTTTTACTATAAAAAAAAAACGGGCAAACATTTATCGCTTTATTTATATATTTTTTATTTATTTTATTATTTTTAAGCATTTTCTTTAAACAGAAAAAAAAATTTTTTTTGCTTGTAGTTTTTGCTTTTAACTCATTTATTTTCTTTTTTTTTTTTTTTTTGCAAATTGTGGGCAATTGAATTTTACTACAGACATTTATATATTTTCATCGTTATGAAAAAGCGTCGCATTAATATTTGTCATACATTTCACCAGCAAACAACATAAAGGAATGAATTTAATTTTTTTTTTGTTTAATATTTTATTTTTTAATATACAAAATACTAATAATAATAATAATAATAATGATAATAATGATGATGATGGTTTTTGCAGCATCTTTAGCAGCGAATAATAAAGAATTAAAAAAAAAAACTGATCATACGTAGAGCGAATTGAAATTATTATTTTATTTCACACATAAAAGATAAAAACAAAAATGATTATTTATCGACTTTACAGTAATAAAGAAGATAAATGAATAAAACTTAACACATTCTGGTATTTATATAAATAAATTTATTTTTTTTTTTAAAGTAAATAGTCTGGTGAATTTTATTATAGTGAAAATTAGTAAACACACGATGAAATATATGCAAAGGAAATAAATTTATTTTGCTCATTGTTTTAAAAATATAGAGTTAAAACTTTATCAATTTTGTTTATCAAAGATTATTAATTTTGGGAATTGTCCTGCATTCAAAAAAAGATCTTTAGATACCATTTCAATTAAATGTGGTTCAACATTAAATTTTGTGAGACAATTCACGATAATAAGACGGATCCAAAGGGAAAATAAAATCTTGTAGCATTGTAATATAACAAGCTTAGCTCTGCGTGACCGTTGCAGCTCCATTTTCAACAAAAGAAATAACTTTCAAACGACATTTGAGTAGTATTGATAAAATATTTCAATCTATAAGACAATCAACTAGAAAATCTTGCCTATCTCTGATTTCCAGAACATTAACTAAACGTATAACGCGTTTCTATAGCTTTTATGAGCTCGCTGATACAATACCGTGTTCCATGAACGAGCGAAGGTTTATAAATGAAGCCAAGATGATATGAATACAAAATGTATTCGCGGATAGAAGAAGCCTCTTTATGCTGACGTTCAACTAATTTGAAGAAATATTTACTATTATGAATAAAAATAAATTTGAATGACTATATCAAGCATAGTGAAAAAAACGCCTCAATATTTAAAGTGATTAAGAAACTTTTATTGTTCTGATAAAGAAAAACTTCTTATAGCCAATATTGTTTAATGAATAAACTTAATTTAGATGCTTACGTTAACTAATTTTAATTTTTGGATTTTTGAAAAATAGCGTTTGGCGAAGAAATCATGAGCTGTTGAATGAAAATTACAAATCACAAGGTCGAGAAAACCATTTGTGGCAGCCTACAGCTGACTATTTAAGAAATCATGACTATATATGGATGGAACTGCAAATAACTCTCTCGAAGCAGTTGCAAAATATCCTTTATAATTCCTACATAATAATTATGAAATTTTTCTAAAAGAAACAAATTTTCTCTGATTATTCCCCAACATAATAATGTTCCAATTATAAAACTCTAACTATGTTTATGCAATATAAAAATAATTTTCAAAGTTTTACTACATTAACGACAATTAAGCGATAAAAAAATGAGCAAAATCGAACAAACAAGTCAATAAAACGAAAAGAATTAAATACGTTTTTAAGAATAAATAATCACCTCGTTAAACTATAGTAATAACAATAATCCGCATATAACATATGACAATAACCAATGAGAAAACATAACGACAAGTGACAAAAAGTCCTAATCCAATAAAAACTCCACATAAACTGAAGAAGCAAAAAAAAAAAAATAAAAAATATAACCGATATTAAAATTCAAATTGTGTATTAAAAACAGAAAAGAAAAGAGAAAAAGCAAAAAACGTAAACGTTTAGCGAATTATTATTATTATTCAATAAAAAAAAAATTATTTTTTATTAAAATTTAATAAACTTAAAAAGTGTCAAGTTGGGAATTATTATTTTTTTTTTTTTATTTTATCATTTTGTTCGTTTGTCGCGTGTGCAATTTTTTTTTTTTTTAACATTATTAAATTTCGTCTCATTTTATGCGTACAAGAAAACTTTATTGTTATTTACATTTAGGTGGGGAGAACAACCGAACAATAGAATAAAAACCTTCAGGTATTATGATTTTACTTTGTGTGAAAAAATGTACAAAAAAAAACGAAAACTTAATATAGGCGCGTACCGTACGCACCCGCGAATTATTAAAATATATCGGTAAAAAAAAAAAAAAAGAAAAAAAACTTCGCATATAATGTAAGAAAGAACAAAGCGGTAATAATATTTGTCACCTTATTGTTGGGCCATCGCATATTTTTTGTGTGTACATAGAGGGTGCTGACGTGTACAAGCCACACCGGAGTGACAGTTTTTTTGTAGACGGAAAATGATGCGAAAATACATTGTTTAATAACGCAAACATAAGGAAAATGTATGATGGGTGAATTCGTCCTCGTTTGGGATGGGATATCGTTTCTTATGACCTCTAATGTTGCGGTTTCGTTAACGTTATTCCTTCTGTTTTTGTCACATTTAAGTTTATTAAGTTTTCTGCTGTTACTTTTTTAATCACAAAATGTTTTTCCTACCATGGAATAATCTTTAGAGATTAATAATTAATATTTTGGAAAAAAAAACGTTATTAGCAATGGTTTACGATCTGTCGATTTTTGTTTCAAACAAAAATTGAAAGTTACACGTTATATTCATACAAAAAATAAGATTTCCATAAAGAAAAACATGGAATTCCCTTTGAGTTCTTATTTCTTTATATTTTCTATCCCCCCCGGTTCTGATCAACGATACAAAAGATACAAAAAAAAAATATTTTTGACGATGAAATACAATTTGATTTAGTTAATAAAATTGTGGCTATAGTTAATACAGGGTTGGATGATATTTATGAATTAATACCACTGTTGTTATATTAAGAGTGAATAGAAAGGAAAATGAAAAAAGAAATCATTATGGGGAAAACAACCACAAAAAAAAATAATTTTGATCGACTGCTGAAAATAGCAAAACAAAAAAAAAAAAAAAAAGGAAAATTATCATGCTGAGGGATAACTTATTTAATAAAATACTTTTTGACAACGTTTTTTTCCTCCTTTTATCTCCTTTTTTTTTTCTTCGTTTAAATATTTCCCAAAACTTTTCCTTATTATTTAGTGCGCTAAATGTTGAAAATGTGTTGCGGTTTGAATTTTTGATTAGAAATTTCGTCTTTTTTTTATTTTGTGTCAAAAATTCTGTGTAAAATCATTGAATGAATTATATAAGGACAAAGCATTTAATTCCTTTAATTGAATTAATTATTGAACAATTAAGAATAAAAGCTTTTTGCAGATTTGTAAGTAACAAATAGCAGAAATCTTTAAGCCAAACTTAATGATGCAAAATTGTAATAATTTGTATCAATTTTATAATTACTAATGCCAAAAGAAAAACGGTTACCTCCAACCGTTTGCTTCCTTTTTAAATGCAAATTTTTAATAAAAAAAAACACAACTAGGGATAAAAAATCATCACAAATGATAAAAAAAAAAAATGTAAACATGATTTTCGATAATAATAAAATTGACTACGCGGATGACTACATAATGCCAAGTAGTATAATTTACTGCATTGTTAAGTGTTGTCGACTCGAGCATAATCAACTCTCAAGTGCCTTAAGGTAGAAAAAAATAGAAAATAATAAAGCAACAAAATACCAACAACAAGAAATCCCTTTACTACTTGTGTTTAGCACTGGTTGTTAATACAATAAAAAGCCTTAGAGCTACATGAACGCATTGCATACGGTAACGGTAGGAACGGCGCAGCAACAGTAACAACAGTTGTTGCTGTTTAACTGATTGTTGTTATTGTAAAAAAGGCGTCAAAAAGGGTTTGGGAGAAGGAAACACAAGTAAAGAAAAAAAAAATCAAAATCAAATAAAATAACAACACAATCCGACCCACCCACTTGTTCTATTTTTTTATATTATGTTTTGTGTACACAGCGTGCATGATTTTCCTTAGGAATAATCATTGAATCAACAAGTTGCTGTTGGCTGTTATGTTGTGTTAACAATTCGCGTACTCAACTACATCCAACCCCTTGATTATACTATTTGTTGTAAAGCTTTTAATGCTTTATATTACTTGATGCCTACTTTCTTTAGAGTTTTATTGTAATTCAACAAAAAATCTTAATCTTTCACTAAATTTTCCTATGAAATTTAATAAAAAAATTTTTTGGTTAAATAAAAAATTTAGAAAATAAAAACACAAATGTTTTTGTTTAGCTTTCAGCAAGCTTTTTGATCTTAAGCAATTAATATCTTCTAAAACAAAAAATTTTTTTTTTGCAGTAACGAGAATATTCTTGAATTGTTTTCTCTCTGTATTTTTCGTTTAAATAAGCAGAAATTTATTTATAAAAAGAAAATATTTCAGAAGGAATGGCTGCCATTTTATTTAATTTCTTTTTTTTCTTCTTATTAAAAATTAATAACGAAACGAATGTTTAAATGAATATAAATCAAGTTATCTACTTCATTACATAATTTTTAAGAAAGTTGTATAGGAAATCGTAGAGATTTTTATTTTGTTTGTTAAATGGGATGATTGGGTGTGAGTGGGCTGTAAGTAGCGAGTAATTTTTTTTTTCTCATTTATTTTTCCCCCTAGTGAAATAATTTTTTATTTATCATTTTAAACTCAATTTAGCTTCTTTTTACCTTATGCTTGATCTTCTTGCAACAACCGACCCACCAATAGGCTTAGTGCTCACACTTTTTTCAGTCATTTAACTGTACTTATTTCAAACCAAATTTAACAAACAACACCCAAACCCGAAAAATAACTCGTGCAGAAATAATTTTTTTTTTTTTTTTATATATATTTCATTTTAAGTTCGGTTTTAACGACTTTTATTAAGAGATGAAAAAACGGAAGAAAGAAAGTAAAAAATGTCATTTATGACACCCTAAACAGAGCGTACAAAATCGTAACTGATTTCATTATAAAATAAAAAAAAAAAAAAATTCGTCAAATCGAATACCCAATTATGCGGTAAGTCAAAGTTTTTTTTTTCTTCTTTTGTTCACACGCGACGCCAACAAAGTATTATTAAATGCAAAGAAAAAAAAATTCTTTTCATTTATTTAAATTTTTCTTCGTATTTTTTTTTTTTTTTAAAGAAAATTTATGTGTGAGGCTGCCACAAGCAAAAAATAAGGACGAACCAAAGAAAAAAAAAAAATCGCTACTTAATATTTCCTTTATAAAAGCACAAAAAAAAAACTTTTTTTTTTCTTTGTTATTTATCTATACTTTTGCCACATTTATTAAGAAATTTCTTTCTTTCATTTTTTTTTTTATTCTAAATTAGCTTCGAAGTTGTTTTACTGACAAAATTTTATAAAAAAAAAAAAAAGAAGAAAAAAACAAGGAAATTCCACAATGAATTCATTTTTTTTTTTTTTTTTTATTTTACTTAATGAATTATTCTGCCTTATTAATCAAAATTTATTTATTTATCTATTTACTTGTGTGGTCGCGTAAAAATAACAAAACAAACAACAGCAACACAAGCAGCAAACTTATAGGAAATAAAGAATTAAAAAAAAAAACAAACTTTTACTTTGCAGATAGAAAGAAATATTATTTAAAGGCAATTGTGGTCCTTTTTTCACTTATAATCTGATTTAAATAAATAAAAAAAAAAAGTTATTAAGAAGGAAAAGAATTTAAGAGGAAAAAAATCTGCTTTATAAATCTAATTAGATAAAAAAAATATTTCTAAATGCAATTTGGTTTGTTTTAATTAATTTTGGGTGTTATTTTCCTTATTTTTCCAAAAAAAAATAAAAGGACAATTAGATTTTAAAACAATAAAAATCATATCTAAAACTTTTTAATTAGAAAATGTAAATAAAAGTTGCGGAGTTTATTTTATACGTGAAAAAAACATTTTTTTTTTCGTTGTTATCGCTAATACATTTGGGATTTTATTGATATTTTGGGGTAAATTATTTTCTTGTAAATTACATTCTTATATGTGGTTTAAGTGCATTTTTAAGCAGTCTTACTGAAAATGATTTAAATGGTGTGAGAACTTTGAATCAGATTATATCTGCCTATTCCACTTAACTTCAAATTGCCAGAATGCAATCGATTTGTCAGACAAATAATATCAAATTTACCCCAATTTTGAACTAATTAAATTATGCCATGAGCTGGTGTTATTTGTAATTACACTCAAACACGTTTGCATTAATTCATTCCAAGAAATAATTTTTCAATAGAATACATAACTCAGTTACTCACCAATTATTCACCACTTAGCTTAAAAAAAAATAACAATAAACACCTAACTTTGTTTATAAAAAAAAGAATTAATTAATTAAGAATAATACACATTAAACAAAAATGTTTAATTAATAAAAATAAAATAAAACAATAAAAAAAAAAAACGAAAAAATATTAAAAGAGAAAGCTCCCAACACAACCATCATCACCAGACAAAACATAATAACATTGGATAAACAAATATAAATATTATATACTGACTGCTGCATTCTACATAATTTTAATTAAATTAAATTTAATTAAAAAATATTATTTCAATATAAAATAGAGGCAAATAAATATTAAAATAAATAAATTTCTTCATAAACACAGACGATGGCGATTTATATAAACAAAAAGTAAGAAAAAAAATAAATAATAATGAAAAGAAATTAATATAAATCTTTGATAGACCACCCACCCTCTATTATTTATTTATTTATATTTTATTTTTATTCTTTAATTACTTTGTTATAATTTACAATTCCGATTAGTGACTTTACATTATTTCTTTATTATTATTATTTTATTTTTCTTTTTATTTATCTTTAATTTTAATATTTCTTCTTTAATATGTAATTAGATACACGTTAAGGGCAGACGTGTGTTTTATTTATTTAATTTTTAATAAATTTATTTTATATTATTTGCTAAATAAGGTTTCTTTTCTTACTTTGATCTATTTTGATATGAAAAAGAAAAATAATAATAACTTAAAGAAGGAATAAAATAAAATAAAAAAAGAAGGAAAATGATGATGACGATGATGATAAAAGGAGCATCATTATCAAAATCATCATCTATGCCAAGCACACGTTTTTGTATTTAAATTTTAATCTTATTCTGTTCATAATTTTTTTTATTTTTTTTTTTTTTTTTGCAGAATATTTCTTTAAAAAAACTTTAATAAATTTATTAATAATTTTTTTATACTTTTTTTTTTGTATGTATATAAAAGGAATATTATCAGTTACTAATAGCAACCGGGTAGCAAATAAGTTGATCTATAGAAATTTGATTTTATCTGATT
Source organism: Ptychoptera albimana (assembly GCA_961205885.1). Taxonomy (NCBI): domain Eukaryota; kingdom Metazoa; phylum Arthropoda; class Insecta; order Diptera; family Ptychopteridae; genus Ptychoptera; species Ptychoptera albimana. The sequence continues at coordinate 9,459,853 of OY540805.1, read as the reverse complement.
ATCCCGCATCAGAAACTACACAAATTTGCAATATTACCGATGTCTACTAAATAAATAAGTAAAATATAGTAATATATGTTCTATAAAATGTATTTGAGAGTTATATCTGCATCATTATTTAAATCACAAATCACTTAACATCCCTAGCATTACGATAAATATTAACAAAATTTACGCAACGTTTATTTAGAGAATATTTTACGCTAGATCTAACCAAATAATTAATAATTCATAGAAAACATTGACATTAACAAATTATTATTTAATCAATATAATCAAAATGATTATAAAATCATTATTGTAAGACGATGACTTTTTTTTTTCTTTCATTACTCTAGGAAATTTAAAATTAAACTGAACTAATTTATGGCAAGGACAACTAATGAAGGGTGTTTTTATAACTATTATTATTGTAAATTTGTTAAAGAAGTTTGTGGTTTAACTGTTACAGGGCTATATAAATATTACATCAGTGATCCTCAAAACGTGTTAATGAAAAACAACTGAATTATTTTATTAGAGCATTTTATTGGAGTTCTAATAAACTTAAGTTAAATATTATTTAGTTCTTTAGTCTAGAAGTCTTTTAACGAGAATTCTCCTGTTTAATTAATAAAAATCGTTCAAGATTCATTCAATATAATTTCTAAAATTAGTTAAAGCCTACAATTATGCTGCTTTTAGCTTTATAATTAATAAATATTCAATCTTAAATGCTTGGGGTTCCAAACGTACAATGATTTTTTGAGAATCATTGAGAAGCTAAAATGCTTAGCTTAGAAGCTCAATTAATGATGTGATAAATATCCAGCTAGTTATAAATACAATACAATAATATCTGTTTAGTATTTTCGTGCTACAATATAGTATTTACACTACCAGATATTAGTTAACACACACCTATTGTACAACCCAATCAAAATTCATTAAACAAATAGCAGTTTAATAAAGTTTTAGCAACTACAGAGCATAACTAATAACCTAGCAGTTTGAGAAACAATAAATTTTCTATAAAACATGATCAAATATTATTGAATTGCAAAATTTATAAACTGTTTAATGATAATCATCGCTATCTTAATTACATTTAAATAATTTTAATAAACTTTATTAACATTTTCAGCGGTAAACAATTTTTGGCTGCACTATACAAATAAATAGAGTTTTTTTTTTAACAAAATCATCATTAATAAGTTTAGACATGAATGAATTTTGTTTAATTTTATATAATTTAAATCATAAGACAATGACGAGCGTTTGCACACAAAAAAAAAACAGAAACTAAATAATGAAGGGTTGCAAGCCAACGATTATTTAAAAATAAAAAATAAAAAAAATGAATTATTAATTTATATTTCCTGCAGTGTTTACAACATCTTACAATATTACACATGAGTGATATTGTTTGTTTTTATCTATTTATTAAGGAAAATATTAATGAAATAAACTTTAAAGAATGGGAAATCAATCAACAGAGTTCAATGATTACAAAGTCATAATCAGATACGAAAACAAAATACAAAAAAAAAAAAAATTAAACTTAAGGAATTTTTCTATTAAAGTTTTTCTTTTTTTTCCATCTTTGTTCTACTTTGTTTCAATTTTTTTTTTTTTTTATTATTAAAAATAATTTAATTGATTTTTCTGCAACGTTAAGCATTCAAGTTTTAGTATTTTTGTAGTAAAACACCAAAAGAAAATTGACGACACTTGAACAGCAGAAAAAAAAACAAAAAGAAGAAAACTTATTTCATTTTATTTTAATTTATCTAACCACCCACCCATCGTCAATATAAAGTATTTAAATAATTTTTTTTTTTTAATACTTGGTACTGTGGTAAAAGAAAAAAAATAAATTAATTATCCAACAAACAATAAAGTTACAGCAAAAAGTCATTAATTTAATAAAGGAAAGAAAAAAAGAAAAAAGTTTGAGTAGTTTTTTACTTGACTTACCTTGAAAAAAAAATTTTTTTTTTGTGTTTTTCCTTCTTCTTTTATTTTAATTAATGATTTTTATTAATTTTTTTTTATATATAAAGAAAAATAATAATAAAAAAAGTTAAATTAAATTCACTATTGTTTGCTTGATTTTTTTTTAATTTTTATTTATGCTTAATGCACCCACGATGGTGGCGTTACACTCGTTCTAGCTTGGTATTGTACTTGTGAATGTGCTACGTTATTTTGTGCTTGTGTACCACCAACTAAACTATTGTCTTGCGTATTATTGGCCACATGAGATCCCATTTGATGGTGTGACATTGGAAAATTAAAATCTAATGAACCGTCCAGACTTAATTCATGTTTTATTACCTAGCAAATAGAGAAGTAAGTTAATTAAAATTCTTCTCCATTATTTTATTATTAAAAATTCTTACTTCATCAACATTACAATCTAATCCACCATGAAATGTGTCAATGTTCAAATTTAAATCATCTACAAAGGTTGGATTGTTTAATGCTTCAACAAATTGTCCCATTAATGTGGATGGTGGATCTAAAATGGAATTAAATTATAAAAAGTAAAAGAAATTCCTTGTTAGTATTAAAAAGTTTGAAACTCACTAGTGTTTGGTGTATTGTGTGGAGTTAGTGGAGGACTTCTTGAAGTATTTCGTCCAGAAATTCTAGAGCCGATAATTGTATTATAGCCAGACATTAGATCTGGTGAAGGTTCACTGTGTGGATACGATGGTGACATTCCGGTGCCAGACGAAGGTGACATACTCTAAAAATTTTATTTAATTTTTATATTTTTCATTAGTTTAAATCAATAAAATAATTAAGAAATTTTCTCAAGAATTACCTCTCGTGTATTATTGTGCATACAAGAACATGGCTGTAAACGATGAATAGGACATTGGCTCTGTTGCATACCATACGATGGAGCAACTGTTGCATGTAATGAATATGGCTGTGGTGGCTGATACGGTGGCGGCGGTTGATTGTGCAGTGATGTTGCTGTACTAAATCTGCTCCATCCGTACGATCAGTTTATTTTTAATTTTAAAAAATAAAAAAGAAAGATAATAATAATAATAATAACACAAAACAAAAACGAAATACTATCCAAACATATTAATTAATTAATTAATTATTTAATTTTAAATAAAAGAGAATCAATCGGTTTTCAGTATTTTTAAATCGTGCAAAGCAATTAAACATTCAATCTACTGTATGCAAAAATAAAACTAAAAATGTTTAAGTTAATTAATTGATAACTAAAAAAAAAAATAAAAATTATAAATATATGAGGTTAGTAATAAAAAGAAAAATAAATATATTAATTAATTAATTATGAGATTTATTATGATTGTTATGAAGACAGAAATAGTAATAGAGAACAAAATAATAAATTCAACAGAAATTACTGACCCTTGCATAAAATCATTTTGTAATGTTAATTCGTCAGCAAATGATCCGGCCAATTGATCTAATGTAGCAGCTTGGGATGCTGTAACACTACCACTGCCGTTACCACCAGCTGTTGTTGTATTTGTATAATCCTGTTGACTGTAACCCCAATCTGGTTCAACACCAACAACAGCTGGTATTGGACTTAAACGTCCACATGAACTAGCATTTGAACTAGCGCGTTGCCGGAAATCAGGTGACGGTTGAAAACCACTAATTATGGTTTTTTATTTGATTTTGTCACCATATTAAATAAAAAATAAATTAAAAGGAAGGATTAAGGATATTCAGGAGTAAAAGGTGATGAAAAAAACAAAATAATAATTTTAAAAAATAATTATATAAAAAATAAATCTAATAAAACTATAAACAAGGTGTTTCTAAGTTTTTAATTACTTATTAATTAAACAATAAAATGCATACGTAAGTTAATATGGAAATTTTTTTTGATAAATTCATTTTTTTTTTTAATAAATATTAGCAACTATAATTCGATTAAACCGTAGCGTAGATAATTAATAAATTATTCAAACAAATTAAAACAAATGTAATTAAAAACTCTTGAAACACAATTTTATATATAAATAATCTATATGTTATGTTTTCAACAAAATTATAATATTAAATAAATTTTAAATGCATTTTTTTTTTTAATTATTAAATATGCAAAAATAAGTAAATAAATAAATTCGAACAATTCAAACACGACGACAATAAAAAAAAAATTAAATTCTTTGAATAAATTAATTATTTATACTAATAATTCTATTATTAATCTATCATTACATTAAAAAATAAATAAATTATATTTGCATGACACAAAAATGTAAAAAAAATTAATAATAATAAAAAAAATCTTTCTTTTCATGGAATAAAACTAAACAAAAAGAAAGAAAGAGCTACAACAACGTTTAAAGCTAAAATATAATAAAAAATTGAAAAAATATTTTTAATTTTGAATTACACTTAAAATTAGCTGAATTCTTTTAAAAAAAAAAAATAAAAATATTTTAACGAGTGTAATAAAACTACAATTTAAATTAATTTATATTCTCGTAACAACATTGTTTGATTTAATTCATTTTTAAAATAATATTTTACTGGCAGAACTACTTGAATTAAAAAAAAAATTATTTGTAAAGCATGAAGTTGACACTTACCTATGCAGTGGACTGTCCGGAAATAAATCTAAACCTTCGCTGACGCTGCTACTCGGTGATGGCGTTGCATCATTTAACATTCCAGTCACTCCTAAATTCATAAATATCGATGACACATCTTTAAATAATTATTAAAACAAGAAAAAAAAAGAAAATAATATTCAATTAATATTTATTTTTTTGTGTAAAAATAATTAAGAGTCTCCTACCTGTAATTCCCAATGCTTCAGCATTTCTGATCGCCTCAACACGTTTTTTAGCGCGTCCGCGTCTTTTTTCATATTTTGATGTTTCCATTGAGGCAGCACGGCGTCTTACCGATTTACCTACAACCAGAAAAATTAATAAATGAAAACATAAAAACGGTCGATTCATTAATCAAAGTAAAAAATATTCACCTGGTTTAGCCTCAGGATTAAGCATCCACCAAGAAGACTTGCCAGTACCCTCATTTTGAACACGCATAAAACGGTTATGTAGCGACAAATTATGACGAATTGAATTCTGTAATAAAAAAATAAAAACAATTAAGTAAAAACAAAAAAATTAATTGAATAGAAAATTTATGATAGTTGCAAGTAATTTGTATAAAAAAACATCATTTACTTGGCGTGACTCAATTTTCTTTTGCGCAAAAAAAATTTTTTTTTTGCTGAATAAAGAAAAAAAATTTTATCGTCTGTCGCTAAGAAACTGTACAATTGAACGCCGATGGACAATAGAAAAATGTAAAAACTTGGCTGATGATATCCGGATGGCGTTTAATGTTTTTATTATTATCTTCTCTTACCACCAGGATTTTGATCTTATTGTCGTTTTTTCTTTTTTTATTTTAGATTTTTTTTTTTTTTTTACTTTTTTTTTTTCGTCCCCATTTTTGAAGTTGTCGACAACGAACAGATTTATATCGTTTCAATGGACAGTCAAGGGCGAATTTTATAACTTTTTTTTCCTATTTTCTTTCTTTCTTTTGTATGCATTAAAGGGGTTCGGGCAGTTTTTTATCCTTTAAACTACCCTCTATTGTAGCATTAAAAAAAATATTAAGAAGATTTGAATAAATAAACAAAGTATTTTGTGTTTTTTTATTACGGATTTACATTAGTTTTGCATACATTTTTCTTCCGTTTTTCTTTTTAATAATAAAAAGGGGATAATATACTTAAGGGACATTTTTTCTTTATGATTTATAATTTGTTCACAATTTAATTTCAATGAACTGTGCTTGATTCAAATGAAAAACAAGCGGAACGCACTAAGCACTTTTATTGCATTGCCAAGTTACACATGACATGGAATGCCTTCAAAGATAATTTAATACAGATTTAAAGAAGATTTACACATTTGTATAGTCTTAACACTATTATTTATTATTATTTAAGTAATTTTGTTTGAGTATTTCGGTTTAAATTGACTAACTCTGTCTTAAGTATGAAGGTACAGACAAAAAAAAACCGCAACAAAACTCATTTCAACACAAATCATTCTAAAGAATATAAATAATAAATTTATTTATATGCACACAAAAATTATGCTATAAATATGTTAAATAATATAAATTCAGCATCAAACATTAAAAAAATATATATATTTATTTTGCTGTTGGCCAACAAAACGACTAAAAATAGTAAATAAAAATAAATTGAGCGTAAATTCCTCGTTGTTCAGTTTTCTGATGCAAAAAAAAAAATAAAAATAAATTTACTTTTTACAAGAATAATTAATCAAATTTAAAGTTGAATTAATTTTAAGTCGACTTTTCTGTTTGTAGAAAATTATAATTAATAAAAAGGAAAATTCCTTTTAAAACAAGAAAACAAAACCTTTTAAACATTTTTTTTACTTTTTCTTTATGTGAAATAGAGAAGCAAAAAGTAAAAAAGTAAAAAAAAAAAATACCGCAGAAAATTTATAAAACTTTATCCCTTGGTGTTTTTACATTTTTTTTTTTTTTTTTTTTTTTTGTTGGTATTAAAATCCTTAAACGATAGACAATTTTTTCTTTTTTTTTTATTTAAATATATCTATATAACTCATTGTTGTCATGTTTTTCATTTAACATTCCTGTTTAAGCATCTCATCTTTATACATTATAGAAAAACCAAACTAAGTAAGTGCAACTAAATCAGTAACAATAAATAGTTAAACTTATTTCTATTTTGTTTTTAGCATTATATATCTTCTTTTTTTTTTTTTTTTGTGTTATCGGTAGCATAAATTTTTGTCCAGTTATGTAGAAATGAATTAAAGTCAAAACAACTTGATAAAAGAAGTGGAAGAAGACCAACAACAACGACAAAAAACTTTTCCTTCATATCACAAAAATTTATTCATAAAGATTCAAAACTCTTTTACTTCTATTATTATTATTATTATTATTATTTTACAAAAATTAAACAAAAAAAAAATGTATTATCATACTTTAAACTTAAGACAAGTCATATCTTCAATTATTGTATTGTTTTTTAATGCTTTTATTTTTATTTAATTTAATTTTTTTAAAACTTTATTTGCAAAACTGTATTCGCTCGTTTTTTTTTTCTATTAAAAATGGAAAAGTTTAATTGAAAAACAAATCTGTTGCACTGAAAAATAGAAGAAAAATTATTTTTTGATAAACGTTTGATTAATTGATTGTTTTTGATAGAGTTAAACGGGGAAAATGGTTTAAAAAAATTTTTTACTATTGTACTCAAAAGTTTTAATCCATCAACACATAAAAAATGCTTAAAAGGATAACAAGAGCAAGTAAATTTATTTATAGCAAATTATGATTATTTAATAAATTTATAATTAATTAAAGTTGATTAACTACTGACTTACCTGTAAATAAAAACAAATCAATACAAATGCGATAGGATCACCAAATAAAATTAAATAAAAGATGCGTAAGCAATATAATAATGACATTGATCGATACTCATAACGATCATAACGAACTAGAATTTTTTAGTGTGACTCCGGTAAAAGCTTTTTAGATGAAACTTTAAACTATAAATTTCAAGCTTAATAACTATGATAATTAGCACATTAATTAAAAATATTAATATTAATTTACATAACAAAGAAAATGCATTTTAATTGCGAAATAATTTCCAAAAAAATAACTAATTGATTTTGTATAAGCGTTACCAATTAAAAAATAATTAATATTGTACAATAAAAATTAAGTAAAATGGTCATAATTTGTTTTATAAAAATTTTTAAAGTCCATAAAACACATAAATCAATTTTATTTCACAAAAATAAATGTCATTAAAAAAGAAAATCGAATAAAACGATTCATTACATTTTTTTTTGTTCTTTAGTATTATTATTGTTAGAAAAACCAATTTATTTAATTAACTTATTGACCGATAAACGCTTGCCAAAGAGATAATAAAATAAAAACAAAAAAAAAAAAAATAAATAAATAAAAAAAAAACGAATAGAAACAGATTTTAATCATGTGACATAAATATTTGATAAGGTTTCAAAGTAAAATAAAAACGTTAAAGAAAATTTGATTATTTAAATAATTTATCAAGAATTTATTCCAATTGATTGATTTTATTTTATTATTTTTTTTTGTACAAAGTCACTTTTTTCTGCTACATTGGCGTCATTTAATTTATTTTCTCTCCTTTATTAAGGTGAAATATTTATTTTAAAAGTATTTCCACTTCGTTTTTGCTTTTTTTTTTTGTATGCTGTATGTTTCAATTTACTTTATTTTGAATCAAAATCGATGCCAATAAAAATTGATAAAATTTAATTTAACTAAAACAAAAAAAGAAGAAAAACGAAAATTGAAAAAAACTTTTTATTTTTAGGATAGGTTAAAAGGTGCCACACGGTCTGGCTGATAAAAAATATGTTGATTCTCTTAATGGAATGATAATAAAAAATTATTATTTTTATGATTATTTGTGATAAGATTCGTCAACAGCGGTATAAATGTACAAATACAACATTTTTATCAGAAGCAAAAGAAATTTCACTGAACTTTATTATAAAAGAAATGTGAAGAAATAAAAGAGAAATAAAGCTTTTTAAAAATTTACCATTTAAGAAAGAACGAAAGAAAAAAAATGGGAAAAATTAAACAAAATTACAAATAATCAAACCAATTATCTAAATTGTGCTTTTTCAAATTAAAATTACTGTTTGAGTACTTTTAAGCATTTCTTTTCTATTTTTATTTATTTTTTTGACAAAAGTAAAACTCACTCACATGATAAACATAATTATTTTAATTTAATTGAAGTCGGAGAGAAAGAAAAAAAAAACTCAAGCATTATATAAATATTTAATAAGAAAACAATTTAAATAAATAAATAAAAAAAATAATAAAATATTTATAATGAATATGTTTGTTGCTGCTTTCCATCATTTTCTTTCAGTTAATTTTTATCATTAAAATTTCAACAAATCAAGCGAACATTATCATTACACGGCTTTTGTGTAATTTTATAATGTTTCTTTATTATTTGTGAAACATAAATCTAATTGAATAAGCTTACTTAAAGTACATCTTTTAAATGTTTTTTACATTATTTAAATTAAACTAAAATACCGATTACATGAATCAAATACTAGGGACGATGGATATACATATCCAAGAACACGAGACCAGACAAATATATATATATATAAAATTTTACATCTTTCTAGACAATTTGTTATCATATTAAAACCAGAAGAAAACCGATTAATAAGATTTACTGTATTTGTGTAATAAATCCACCCTACACTTACATTGTAATAAAAAAAAAAATGTACTAACAGGCACTGCACACTACCCACCCCAAACCCTACAAAATTCATAAATATAAAAATGTAATTATATAAAACTGATTTAAGGAAGCAAATAAAGAAAAATAATTATTTATTCCATCGTCGTAGAAAAAATCAAAGAAGAAAAAGAAGACTCTCAGTGCCAAAAGTAATAAAAAAACAAAAGACAAAGCAACTAAAACTAAGCAAAATGTATTTAATTTTTTATTAATCTAATAAAGAAATTAATCGTTGTAAGAATATAAGAAGTCAAAAAAAAAATTATTTAATTGTTACAATGCTACACAGGCTGTATTCAGCCTACTACTGTATTCAGATTAGCTGGAAGCTTTTTTTCTCTCCACTGCTATTGTTTTATTAAAACATTAATCATAAAAAAGTTCACTAAAAATACTTCTTCTTTTGTTTATTTTTTTTTTTAATTTTCTTAAAGCAAATAAACATAAAAGTAATAAAAATTGTCTTTCCTCATTTATGATTTAAAAATTAATAAATCGACCACAGAAATTGTTACATTTGGCTTAACTTTATATAACAAAAAAAAAAAAAAAACGAGAGAAAAGAATTTTTATGTTTTCTTATTGTAAAGTAATTTAATCAGGCGATAAGCAAACAAAACATTCACATCAAACATAAACATTAACTTCTTAAAGAAGGAAACTAGTAGAAAAAAAAGACGCCCGCTACTACCCGACACACGATTGCATAACACAACATATGATAAGTTTTTGTTGGGAAAAAAAAAATTAAAACTAAAACTAAAACTTTACTTAAATAAAAAATAAAATCCAATATTATTGATACTACAACAAGGAATGAAAAAAAAAATTAAATAAATAAACCGCGGTAGGAGTTGGGTGACTAAACAAAAAACCTACAAGCTGAAAATAAAATAAGAAGAAAACTTCTTACATCTCATTAGATAAACTTTATCCAAAGCCAAAAAGCTTGTAATAAAAAAAAACGAAAAAAACTTTTAACAACTACACAGGAATAATAAAAATAAAACTAAAAATTCACAATTGGCTAGTTGACTATGAAAATTGCGTTACGAACGAGACAAAAAAGAAAAAAGGATCAAAAAGACCCAAAATTATTCTCTATCTTACTTTGGTTAATTTTGCTTAACTATTCTTAATGTCATTACATCTTTATTATTATTATTATTTTAAAAAACGCAAAAAAAAAATGAAACAAAAACTAGAAAAACGTTAAAATCCGTTTTCAGTACGTTTAAAAATTCAAGAAAACAAGGAAATTTTTTTTTTGTGCTTTTAACTTTATGTACAGAACGACGAACAGTATTCGCTGCTGTCGTTGTTGTCTTTTATTATAAATCGAGAATATATAAAATAGCATTATTTAATTTAGCTAAGTAACCAATAATTGACAAAGTTTTTCCTTATTTTATATTATATTTTCTTTCTGTTATAAACATTTTAGAGATTTTTATTAAAAAAAAAAAAAAAAAAACTGTGGAAGAAGAAAAAAAAGAAAGAAAATTACATAATAAAAATAATAATAAATTCTCCTTGCTGTTATGGGTGGAAAATAATAAAATAAATAAAAGGGAAAAGAAAAAATCCAAAACTAAAAATTTCAGTTAGTTAAATTAAATGAAATGAAATAAAAGTATTAGCAGTAGCTAGTAGTTATTAGCTATACGAAACATAGCAAAGCAAAACAAAAAAACCAAAAAAAAAAAAAAAAAGTGTAAAAAAGTGGGTGGAAGAATGTAAAGGCTGCCAATATCAATAAAATCGGTTAAACAATAACAATCATTTATTTATTTATTATTTTACTTTTGGACAAACGAGAATAAAGCAAATAAATGAAAAAAGTTAAACCGTTAAAGATTAAAAGAAGAAAGATTTATCAATATATGATTTTTTTTTTTTTCTTATCAGTTATTGGTTTGCTTTCTTTCTTTATAACATTAAACTCCTTTTTTGCTTTTTTATTTTTATTTTTATAATAAACAGAATGTGCATTCCATAATCAAATTACAAATAGCATAATTACGATAATAATAATTTATGTAATTAACGAAAGTCAACAACCATAGCAATTAATTGTTTGTAAGAAGACAAAAATCAAAAAAAAAAAAAAATGACAAAACCAAAGTAATAAATTTTTGCTTCCTTTTAATTCTATAATGGATAAAATTAGTTTAGTTTCGGTTTTTTATGTTAGTTTCGATATTTCTGTTTTATTTACATTGATGCCGATAAATACACAGATCAACGATATCAAGAATAAAAAAGGAAAGGAATCATAAAAACAAAACAAAAGATAAGAAAGTTACTTATAAATCACTATTGAAACAAGTCTGACTGGACAGAAAACTTCGAAGTTATGACTAAATAGTTGTAAAACAGGCGTAAAAAGGGGTAAATAAAAAATAAAAAAAAAAAACTCCATTGGGCTTTCACAGTTTATTTCTTTATTTATAAATGAGAAAAAAATAAAATTTCTTCTATAAATAACGACCGGCTAAACGAAAGCGTAACTACACAACGAAAATCAAAAAAATAAAATGAAGAAAAAACTATAAAAAAATATACAATCAGGGTGCAAAGAAACAAGGACTAAAATACTGTCTGAAAAGGGTGAAAAATTATTATCCTGATTTTTATTTTATTTTTTTTTTTTTATTTTAATATAAAAGGCGACTATGATGAAATTATTCGCGATACTAGATGAGTAGGAAATGAATGAAACACAGAGAAAAAAAAACTTTACTTCCAAAAATAAAAGATAGTTCTATTGTCGCCGACTGATGCCAACCATAACCACCCAATGCCACTGTCGATAAATGTCATTTTATAGTAACGTTACCCCGAAATTATATTAAACCGCCCACAATTTTAATAATTTTTTTCCTTCTATTTTTCTTTTTTTATTTCATTTGTGAAAATGGAGGAAGAAAAATTTAGCGAAACTAACTAAGAGCGTCCGTTGGTAGAATCCAGTTAATATAAAAAGCCATTACCGCAGCATGTAAATAAGTTTTCTTTTAATGCTTTTGTTTTACTATCCGTGTATAATTTTTTAACAACTTAAATTAGCTTTACAAGCTTTTTAGTAAATTTACTTCTTCGTTTTTTTTTCACTACTTTAAAACAACAAAAAGCACTAAATAAATTTTAATTTAATTTTTTTTTTTTTTTTGCGAAAATTTTATGATTTTTATGGTAATGAAATTTTGATTATAATAAAAAAGCTTTGCAAAAACGAAAAAATAAAAAAATTAAACAATAATTCTGACTGCAACAAGCAGATGAGAATTAAGAAGTAACAAGAAGTAAAAAAAAAATAAAATAGGAAAAAGTTTATCCCGTTTTCTTTTAACGGTTTCAATTAAAAATTTATAGGGTGAAGTAAAAGAAATTACAAAATTAAACCATTTACCCCCAGTATTTCTTTGTTTTGGGTAGTTTTTATTTTTATTATGATTTATTCTTCCTCATCGTTGATTTTGTGTTTTTCGTTAATTTTATCATTTTTCTCGTGCCCACAATAAGCACTTATCAAAATTATCACACATAACAACGCAAGATAAATAAATAAATAAAAATAAAAATCAAACAGATTAATAAAAAGCTTTCTAACCGATCGAAACAATTTTCTCATCTTATTTTTTCTTTTATTTTATTTTATTTATTTTCGTTTTATTGTCATTTGCTGTAAAAATCAAAAGTTTTTTAATAAAACAAATCGTACAAATCATCCCTTATGTAACTTTCGGATAATAATAATAATAATAGTAATAACAATAATGATATGTTCAGCTTTGTTAAATAAAATAAAAAAGCTTAATATGTTTTACGCAAAAACTAACCAAAACTAACCGTACAACTAGCTAGCCAACCAACCAACCGACCACAAATAATAATAAAACTAAAATAAAACAAACAGATAGCTAGAAAGAAATGTAAAATAAAATTGTAATCAAAACAACGACAGAAGCACACTAAACCGCCCAACCAAACGTTGGTAAAATGTAAAGATGAAAATGAAAAAAATAAATAAATAAATAAAATAACTAAGCAAACTTATTTAAACTTTTTTGTCCGTTTTAATGAATTAAAATCCCTGGACAACTTTTAACATTCATAAAAAAAAATGTAAAGAAATTCCGGTTTTAAACAGAAATTAATTCATTATTTCAACGGATACTCGTTGCGTTGACTAAGCACTCGATTTTTATTTAAAAATATTATCCAATACTGGATGTTATTAATTAAATTCTTATTGATTAAAGAAACTTTAACAGGCTAATTGCTTTACGGACAGAAGATAGTAAATAATTCAATTATTGTTACGCGGTAGCATCTCTTGAAAAGTGTACACTGATTGCAAATTACTAATTAAGTCTTAAAACTAATTTAACTTTATAACACCATTGAAGACATAATGCCGCCGAATTAGTAATTTTATTCAAAAACAACATTTCTACGCTAAGGAAAAATTTACTAAACATAACAAAAAGCAACTAAAGCACACGATAAAATCACAAAACATTCAAATTAAACAAAATAAAACTTTAGTACAAAAAACAATAGTTTTTCGCCTAAATAGCAATCAATAATTATCCATAACAGCAAAAAAAAAAATCCCACAGAAATAAAAATAAATAAAAAATGATTCCTTGATAATAAAATTCTTTGATAAAATAAAATTTAATAGCATTTCTCGCACTTAAAACCTAAATAGAAAAAAAAGACAAAATTCCCATAACTAAATACTCGATTCGTTAACAAATAAAAATAGAAATGAGTTAAAAATTGTATTGAAAATTTATTTGAGTGTTTTTTATTTTTATTATTTAAATTCGCGTTTGTCGTTTCTAATTTTATTCACTTTTTATTAATTTTTTTTTTTCATTGTAAACACGAGAGTATAGAAAACAATTTATAATTTTTTACGATTTTGATCTGTATATAATAATAATTTTTGGCTCATATAAAAAAAAAAGTTAAAAAAAAAAAAAATGTGATAAGATCGTTGTCACAGTTATAAAACGTAGAGCTGAGAAGGGTAGAATTTAAGGAAAGTAAGACAAAAAAAAAATTAAAATGAAACAACTAAAAAATAGAAATAAAAATACCATTTCTTCCGTTTATACACTTTAAAGCAGCACTAAAAAAAACAGCGAATAACTCGAGGTAAACTCACTACAGTAACATGAAAATTATAATATAAATAAAAAAAAAAAATGTAATAAAAACGAATTTTATGGCATAATTTTACATGGAAATTATCACGCATAATATTGATATGCAAATATAATAAAAGCATGAAAAAATATATAAATAAAATAATGTATAAACGATTCATTAGTTACGAATTACTTGGTTTACGGCTGTTAAACAAATAATAAGCGCAAGCCACATTACTGTTAATTTTCTCTCACAGTAAAACACTCAACTTCGTTTGTTATACTTCTCAAATAAAAATCCTGTGACCAAAAAATCAACGAAAAACAAGGTAATTTTACCTGCGTGTCCATTACAACAAAATTTAATAAAAAAATGCAGACAACCACGAAAAATTGCGAATTTTTATCTTTATCTAATTATAATTTTTTTTACATCTTTTTGTTTAATAAGTATTAAATATGTGAGCTTAACACTATAAATAACAGAGTAGATAATAAAAGAAATCTCATATTAAGCAAAAATTCATTTAAATCGAGTGACGACGCGTCGTTTTTGTATGACAAAAAAAAAATGAAAAACAAAAAATAAAATTCTAAAACCAGCAAAAAAAAAAATTCTTTAAGGGATTTACAACGAAGAAAAATTCCTAAAGTGACTATAATTATGTAACAAGTTAAACGAAACAATTTAATCTTTATTATGATTAAATTGTTTCAATATTGCTGTCAGTCGCCTCGTTGTGAGTAAAGAACAAAAAAAAAATTTTAATTAATTAAATTAATAACGAAAATATTTGAACAAGGAAAAGTTTCTTAAACCCTGTCATGGTAGATCCTTAACAGATTACATATAATATTGACTCCTTGGTCTCACCCAACCGCCAGTTACACAAAAAAAACCAACCAACAATAACCCCAACCACACAGAATATACATATAAAAAATAAAGAAGAAAAATTTAACTAAAGCTTGGCGAGCAGGATACAAGGCGCCAATATGACGACAAAAATGTAACGGTGAATATATGTATAACCCACCCACACCATCATATTCATATAGTTTTTGACTTTCTCCTATCGTTATAGAATTTCTTTCTTTCCTGCATAAACGCGTTCACGGCAACCAAAAAAAAAAAAAAAAAAAAAAATTTAAATCGACATAAGAATTTTCCTTTTTTTTCTACAGAGTTTTTGAATATTGGGTAAGTAGGAGTGAGAAACTGAAAAAAAATCTTTTTTATCGTCTTTAAAATAATAAAAAGAAAATTTTAAAGAAAAAATTGTTCTGGTTAAGGAAAATTGACTTAAATTTTAACAGCATTTAAGAAATAAAATTAAAAAATAAAGATAAAACAGGACATAACAGGGCAAAACGGTTAAACAGTTTGTAAACTGAAATCAATTTATTTAAAATAATAAAGAGAAAAAAGTAAAAAATTAACAAACGTTTTAAAGGAAAGAAAAAAAAATCAAATTTCTTTAAAAATGAACAAAAGAAACCAAAGTAATGCAAATGTTTGTTTGATTAAAAAAAGAAAGATTTTTTTTTTCTTCAGAGTAGAAATAATAAAACATTAGGGTTGAAAATTTATGGGAAATATAATTAGAAA